>RDPX01000117.1:523893-564006 GCA_003991215.1 Morbakka virulenta | reverse complement strand
CATTTGCTTAGTTTTAGGTTCCTATAGATACGATTAGGCATTTGCTTAGTCTTTGATTCCTGATGCGATTGCTTAGTCTTTGATTCCTGATGCGATTGCTTAGTCTTAGGTTCAAATAAGTACGATCGGGCATTTCCTAAGTCTTAGGTTCTAGTAAATGCCACTGGGCATGTGCTTACCCCTAGATTTAATTAGATGCGATGGGGCGTTTGTTTGACCTGAAGTTTAAATGGATGCGATCGGACATGAGCCTTGATCGCATTTTTCAGGCCCTTCTAACATGAAACCTAAGTATTTTTAAGAATACCTTTCAGTTAAAAAGTGTGCTACTTTTATTTTCGATTTTGAATATTTAAAGCAATAATGTTATGTTGTACGACTCATTTCATAGTAGTTTCAATTGGTATTATTTGTTTACAATGCAGATAAATTAATTTTGTTGAGCCTACAATGGTGTTGAAGACTTGAAGAATGGTGTTTTTACGTTATAGTTATTACCATATGTTTTAATATTTCAGTATTTTGGAAGTAAAGCTGTAATGAGTATTACTATTTAATTGATGTCATTCTTTTGTCGTTCTATTTTTATTTACAATTTTATTGTCACCAATTTTCAATTTTATTGATCACACGTTGTAATGCAGACCACAAAATATCTACTGTATATTTCTACAGCACAATCTTTGGGTTTTTAATTGTCTCTACGATATTTTCAGAGATATAAAACATTGAAACCTTAAGACCAGAAATTGTAGGTAGTCACCAGTGGGTAAAGTAAATTACTTCATTTATTGAATATGTAAAGTTAGAAATTATATATTTAAGCAAGCACTAAACGCAATATATCAAATAGATGCAGACAAATGTAAGTAATAATTACACGTGTAAAGAAAGAGAACTCTAGATTCTGGAAAACTGATTAAACCATTCTAGTGATATAGCTGCCGTATTACCCAATACAAAAGTCCTTAGAATCCTTTGGTGCTTTAAGAAGTGAAGTTGTTATGGTGGTTTGAAGTTGCTAAAAATAATTTTGGAATAAACACACCTAAACGTAACAAGAGGGGCACTAATCATATTTTTGAACAAATTAGCTTTTTTCCAATCTAAAAATAGAATTCTCCGGGGAGAAATTTATACACTTTTCATTTTGTTACTTTGTGGTCGCCACAGCGAGTTTTTTTCCTCCACTTGCTAGAATTCTTTGCAGCCATTTTTTGTTAGGTCCTTCTACATAGCAAGCTTGAAGATGAATAGTCGACATTTTAAGAATCTCACCTCTCTTGAGTCACGGGAGCCTATTATTCTATTATCCATCAGTGTCTTTTCAACGTATCGTTCTTCTCATCTCGGCCATGTCTCCGAAGCACTTGCTGATAAATTCGTAATCTCTGCCGTTTTTTCCATACACCTGCTTTGCTACCTTGCAGTTTCATAAACCTCAAACACTAACAAAATGTTCTCATTTGCCCAACCGTTTGTCCCTAACGATGTTTTTTATCCCAAAGTCCCTTTACCATACATTAAGTCCCGCCATAATCCAGTTAACCTTCCTCTTGGTTTTTGCGCTCTTTTCTTTTGTCACAGAAGACACCTGTTACCTTTTCAACGTTTGCAATCAGCTTGAAATATTTTGTGTATTGCAAAATTATTTAGTAAAATATAGATTAGCACAGTTTAATAAACTAGTTCGTTTCTACCAAACCATTTGAAAATAGTAAATTGTGTCATCGTCGTCAAAACTAAGTATTTTTTTAAAAAAAACGGGGTGGGGTTATTTGCCTGCTGTTCAGTTGGTTACTTATCCTGAACCTGATGAATTGCAACCATTGGTAAAAGTTAGAATTCGGTAACATCTTCTTCGATAATGTGGAAACCCACGACCAACAAATACCTACAAATCACTCTACCTAAACATAGCTATATGGTTACGTTATCATTTCATTGCCCATGTCGTGTTTTTGTCCAGACCAAGGCTGTAATTAATTATTTTGTGATGTAGATTGTTGGAAAAACACTTTCTCAAAATGTAAATACGTATCAGCAGAAAAAATTTAATGCTTTAGTGATTTTGTTAGTTCCATTTCTGTTTGAAGATTATTTCTGTTGTTATAGGTCCCGACATATTACATCTGGTTTTCTTTCAAGTGCAGTTTGTAATATATTGGCTTTGGTTTACTATTTCGCAAGGGGCCAGTACCGCTATCTTAGTGTAATTGAGCTTGTGGTTGATTTTCTTTTCGAACTTTCTTTAACTAACAATTAAGTATGGTGGATACTCGGTGATTTAAAAAGCTTACATTAGTCGGGAACCATTAAAGTGCACCCCAGACCTAGTACCAACAACTTGTTTCGATTTTCACAATGAACACAATTTATCGCGTAGTGAGTGACGGGGTAATTTGCTGCTTAAAAATTACCCTTGTTCGCTGCAGCTTGTAGTTATATGGAACCTGTTTTTTTCAGATCGGACAAACACGGAAACATGCGTACTTAAAACGTAAAATTTGCAAAAATATGTGCTCCATTCCTACGTTAGTTTAATTTTAGCTGGATTCTATATGCTAACAATATTGTACAGTAATATGTGGCACTCCTCCATAGTTATATCTTATCTTGCTTGCCATCTGAGAAATAATATTTGATGTAGTAGTATTATTTTATCTAGGATTAAGACGTTGCACGAAATACATGGTGTTCCAAAAGTACGGAGCACATTAAAGGAACACGTTTATCATAAATTGAAAATGGTAGGAAGATCCAACTGTTACCCAGAGTTTGCTAAAACTCAGTAATGGCCAAAGTTTACCAAGCAGCTCGCAGACAGATGTTCATTTCTAAGTTAGTATTCAGAATTTAAGGAATAAAGGTGTTTGTGCCTGGAAAGGAAAAGAGGACGCCCCTTAAATTCTGATCATACAGTTGAACAAGTTCAGTCAGAAAAACCAGTCGAAAGTTTCAAAGCCTAGTAGAGTTAAGCTGACAGTGTGGAACAGACAAATCAAGATATTGAAGGATACAAACTATCTGATATTCAATGACATTCAACTGCTACTGGACTTCAGATCAATATCTGGCCCTAAATACGTTGAGTATGTCCCAGGATAATTGGATGATGAAAAAAAGACCAGGAGTTATCCTCAAAGCCAGAGATATGATAAAGATGAAAGAGCAAAGGCGGTAGAATTATGGCAAATCAAGGTGTTCTTATGGCTACTGCTGAACTACCCCAACTGTAAGAATGTAGGAGGCTCTTAAAAAAACTGAAGGCTAAACACTAAAGCCCTGTACCTTTGAAATATAGAAAGGCAATATACAAAGGTTTCAGTCTTAAAGCACAAGCCCAAGCTGTCATCCTGAATGTTGTGGGCTACATTATACCTTACCTCATATATAGTACAGTAAAGTCCATTGTAAAAGACCAACTAGAAGACGAGATTTTAGTGGCACCACGACAACAACCCCAGACATCCCACAACACTACATCCGGAGAGAATATCAGTTGATCACGAGGAGGCTGAAGGCACCCCAGGTTCAGGTATCAAATGTTCACGAAATTCTATGTTGAAGAATTCCTTATGTCCTCTTCTGTTACTTCATGCATGGTGGTAGACCATCTTCTTCAGAACTGAGGAGATCACAAGAAGCTCAACGTGGAAATTCAAGCCACTGACACAAAAAGAAGAGTTTCGAGAATGCCTTTGATCCTTCGGAGAATTTTCTCCTTACAGCGCCCTGCACCCAAATCACGGGCCCAAATGAACAAGAATAGCATGCATGATGTACAATGAGCCAGCCGCGAGTTTGGCTTTAGCTCTTGTTTTGTTTGCACTCTCTTTTATCATCCCAGCCTATTTTTTTCTCTCTGCTATTTCCTGCTTGTGATCCTCTGAAAAAGAATACTCATGAAGCCTGCATTTAATGAAATAACTATCTATTGTTTTGCCTGCTACCGGTGCTATTACTGTTTTTTATCTACCCAATCAAAAATTGGATTAAAAGTATATTCTTAAAAAAGTAATGATCTTGTCCAAAGAATTAAAAACCAAAGCAGTTGATATTCCACTGCGCTTAGGGACATGCAAGGTCAAGTTGATTCCCCCACAGTTGTAGCATTTCCATCTTTACTTCTACATACCTTCATTTTTTGTAACATAACAGTACCTTACTTGTTTTGAATATTTGCGAAAAAGCTTGGTAGGATCGGGTAAATTGCTTGTTTTCACTGTAAACTTCTTTCTTTGTTACTTACTTCCTGTAATGTGTGTGATTACGAGGAATTAAGGTTTACCACCATTTACGATTTCTGCCCAATAATTTCGACTGATATGTCAACTATCATGATGAATATATATAGTGAACGACAAAAAAGATCGACAAAACTTAGTTTAGAACTGTCAGTTTCATGTTTTCACAACGGTCACCTAAAAAAAACTGACAGTTCTAAACTAAGTTATGTCGATTCTTTTATTTCACCGTATAATAGCTGTAATATTCTTATATTATTGAGCACTGTCGATAGCTAATAATTACTTCGATACTGGTATAATATATATATATATATATATATATATATATGTGTGTGTGTGTGTGTATGAATGTATATACGTATATTGCGTTTTACAGGACTTAAATTAGGGAGATTAAAAAAGAATATTTTATACAGCCATGGTCAGTTGGGGGAGTAAATTATTCAGAGCAACAGGACCAATATTTTCCCTGCTAAACTTAGCTCAACATTTTATACTTAAAGCTTTTCTATCGATTTCCTCTATGGAAACGTATTATAGTTTAATATTTATTATAACATCTTGTTCTTGCTAGATAATCTAGTAACTTGATTTATAAAATCTTTTCAAATTTGCCTCTCCCTGCTTTTGTTTTAAATCAACATGTTTGTCTCTCCATAATTTCTCCCCTTTTCCCAGCCTTACATTTGTTTCTTGGATAAAACAACGAAATTGAGGTGACCTATTCATCAACCACGAGTAAATGACTAATGTACGTATTTCACAAGTACTGCTGTCTTTAAGAAGGGTCATACGGTGATATTGAACCAATATTTTCTTTCAAAGGCTGTTGGCAATTTAAATCCTAAGAAAACAGATGCAAGCACATGTCTAAAAATAAAGTTTTAATTTTGATAAACCACTCCCTTGACAATACAAATGCGTTGCACCACAGTGGTCTGCTAATTCAATATTTAAATAATATAAAAACGTTCCCCTTGGCAAGATGGCATTTTTTTTTGCTTATCCTCTATATGACGTGGCTTGTTTATAATTAACAACAAAAGATCCTGTGGAATACCAATACCTTTAGTTGTTTCATTTTCAACATTTCTTTCTCTGCAAAGTTGAATGAGAAAAACTCTCGATCATATGTTTGGGGCAATAAAAATTGGTCATCCTAGTCTGAGTTGGAATAGCATACAGTCTAGAGAAAGAAAGAAGGAAATCGCTAGGAAAGGGAGAAAAGATACAATTCTCTAAATCAAGTGAGTTTTTTTTGTATTGGATTCAACATTTATTTATCTTCATTATCACTTAAATTGCTGCTATTTACACAGTTGTCTTATAGCACGGGTGCCCATAATTTTTACGACGTTTCAAAACATTTAAAAGTGCACCAGAGACTAATATCAGTGGGTATATTGTTAAAAAAATGTCTCAAAAGAGCTGCATGCGTGTTCCTTCAAAGAACTGAAATACTCCAAAGGAAATAATTTGATGATATTGCGCTTGATTATTTTGACGTGCAGTTAAAAACAGTGATCGGTGGTCAGAGAGTGATTATGTCATTATTCATTAGCCTCAACTGTTCGCCCATTAAAGTCTTTGTGTATAACTAAGAATTCAAATATTTAACAATAGTTACTGAGATTTCTCAAAGCTTAACATAAAAAAACATTCATCTTATTCATTTAATTTTCAGAGACGTCAAAACAATCTGTTTACTTCAAATGAGTAAATTTTTAAAAGTAAAATATCTTTTACGAAATGACGATAGTGTGAAAAATTAAATAGACTTCCCCTCTAAGTATTACCTTGTGTTTCAGATAATGTAATAATTTATTATGTATTGCAAGGTATTCCGAGACAAGTGAAACTTTTCTGATGAATTTAAAAATTAAATTCAACAGTACGTACATTTTCATGATCCACGCAAAAACAATGAACGGAGGAATATTAATGGGATTTTTTTGCCCAATGGGAGATACCACAAGGCTGACCATGTAGAACAAAGGTTTCTTGGTTCTTGATTTGCTGTGGTCTCAATATGTTTATGGATATCGTAAGTCTGGTTGATTATTTTCTTTTCATGCACGCTTGGGGCGGCGAAGGTTTAAGGACCCCATAAAACTTGTTGTGGTCTAAAATGTTTAGGATTCCATATTCGAAGTTCTTTCTGGAGCCTTTTTCAATGGTAACAAACAGCTTTATTATTTTCTTATCTTGTGGCTATTTAATTCAACTAATGCGCATTTGTTTAGCAAATTAAGAGTGGGTGATTAATTACACCCATTATAATGCTCTTTAATGTTCTATACTGTTCTACAATGTTCTATAATGTAATTGTATTGTGCAGCACAAAATAGTGAAGTAGCATGTGTGAGAATAGCTACTTTATATTACGTATTACACTGTGTGTTTTTGTTTCTGCTGGTCAAGTAAGTGTAATGTCTGTGCCTTATTGCAACGTTTTTAGCCTCTGTGTGGTCTTCTGTTGACTTTTGTTGAAACTGCTGTGTGGTCTGGTCTCCTGTTGGCTTCTGACTACAGTAAACACGAAGCACTGTGCAGGATAATTATGCTCCAAATGAGAGCCCAGCAGAGAGCAACAGGTTTTGAGCAGTCGATTAAAAAGTATGGCATGTTAACTATGAAAGTATTGAAGAAAACTTAGACCTAGAATGGATATTCGAAGACGCAATAAGAGTATACGTGTCTCGAGGGAATTCGTGATTTAGGCAATAAAGCTTCAAGAACAAATTGAAAAACAAAATCCAGCCTAGGAGAAACTGTCATTTGGCCCAGGCTGGCTTTCGAAGTTCCTGGCAAGGAATAGACTGAATGCTCACCATCGTAAGCTACGTGCTGAAAGTAAGACATTTTTGTCAGAAAGCAAGCTATCACCTCAAAAATACCATTGCCATGGAGGAGACAGCAGTACGGAACGAATGATTTCCATCACAATAGTGATTTCTAACACTGTAATTTTAAAGACAAAATACAGTTTTAAGGTAAGTAAGAAATCTTCAGGCTTTAATACATGCGAAAAACAATGAGAACACTTGAAAACGCATCCTTTAGTCAACGCTGCTGTAAAAATGTGTGTATTTGTAGCTTGGTGCAATCATAATTTCATATGACTACATTTTTTTCAAACTAAGAAGAGAAATGAGCCAACTCGTTGGTACAGTTTGCCTCTATGCATTACGAGTATCTTCTACATAAGAGTTTCAAATGAGAACGAACCTATCAATGGAATATAGGCCAATTTAAGCTAGGAAGCAAAAATGTTTGCAGATGACTTTATATCTTCTTCTTCAATTCTTTGGTGCAGTACATTACTTATCTATAACCGGGAAAATGTCTCCACTTAAAAAAGTTCTCTTCATAAGTTGCAGTAGCCTACCACTGAACTGCTCGATTCAATAGCACACTGGCTAACAAGATTCAAGGAATGTTCCCAAAAGAGGATGTATTCGATCAAAGGATTTTTGTCTCTTATTTTTCTTACGGTTGTCCCTTGACTCTTTCATGAAAATGTCATGCTCTTGCATGAAATTCAGCAAAAGGTTGGTTATCTCTCTTTACTGTGACTATGAATAGAGATGAAATTTTCAAGTGCTTAAAGAGCCACTCCTGAAAGACATAGCATAAGCCAATAGTCAGTTGATCATTATGAGATATTTCAGGGGTTTAAGTCTACCCTAAAAGAGTAGTTCTTTGATGCTCTGATCTCCATTAGGACCTGCTGTGTGACCTCCCGGCTCTCAATGAACTCATATTATGGAGAACAAATATAATTTGACCTCAACCTTTGTCTGCCCGACGTTGCATATGCTTCTCTAGAACCAGAGACTTTAGATCAGTGAGTTTTGCCCTAGACTCACTGATATAAAAGTAGACTGAATTGATTATTTCGTATTTTCAAAGCATAGCCATTTCTTGTGGTCAGGGGGAACCCTAAAATTACGTATGATAAAAATCAAATGTCTTTTTAAGAGCAAATTACCCTCTACATCCCCATTGAATTTTATTCTTTTTAGTTCCCAACATAAATTGTAGTTCAGTAGTACAGCAATATGAAAAAAAACACAACAGATTTGTAGCCAACCATAAAAAATATTCGTCTAAATTTATATGTACTGTTTCTCTTAACCATGGATGCCGGGGACCGCCAAAGTAAGCGGGCTCAGTAACGAGGCTAAAAGTCGAGAAGTTTGGGGATTGGGGCGTACCGCCAGAATAGATTCAAGGGCCACAGCCACATGATTTCTAAAAGACCTTTCCATCAAAGAAAGTGGTCTACTGTACATTTGTGAGAGTTATAAATTATCCTTTTGGAACAAAGAATCGTTTACAAGACTACGACAGACATATACTTCAGTACTAAATCATCCATGTTGTTTATAATAAACCTGAATATCTTCCAGTCTTGAGTCATCGTGAACCGCTTACATAAACTTTAAATATGTATTCGGGTGCCATTTTCACTTCTCTTTGTAACGAGTCTTTCAGTTTTTCAAAGGAGTACTGAACGTCTGATGCCTGATTATCCATAACAAAAACCAAAGGTTCACACTTAAACCCTAGTACACCATACATTGTGTATGACCAACATCTACTTCTAAGCGCTGGCATAATTTTGCTCTTTGGACTTTTTAAGTTATTAGTATTTATTGTATATCTTTGTAACATATGTTTCAATAATGTTTGGTAGACCAAAGAGGACTATAAGAAAATCAAAGCTATTGTTAAGTTAGGTAAGCACTGATCTATTTTCTATTTACAAACAAATTTATATTTTTGTATTAATCACGTCCGACCATTAGATACCTCTGATTTAGCACAACTGTTGCTGAAAATAGATCACATTAATCAGCTGAAACTAAAAGATGAAACAAATAGCTGAAAGCCAATCTAATTTTGTGAGTAGAGAGCAGGCTCATTATTACAGTTCTCATTCAACCTTGTTCATCTTTCTGAACATCTGTTCTTGTTGATCTGTTGTAAGTAATTTGAAATAACAAAGATCTGGCATTTGTTAATTAAATACCTTAAAAGTTCAACGGACCTCAAAACTGATTTTCTAGCCAATAGTTTCTTTACATTAAATGCTGAGAAAACAGATTTTTGACGTTCTATAATAATGCACTCATTTCCCCAGGTATAGCACTTTTACTTGAAAAATTATCCTTGAATGCTGTTGGACATGTGGCTCTCTGCGATGGTGTAAGACTCGGTTTAAATCATATAATAATAGAGGGAGGATGACAAATTCCCTTTCGTCCATTAACCGTGTTACTTCCGTATCCGGCTTAAAGATGACGCACAAGTTAAACTGTGTTTAGACTCTGGTATGTTGTCACAAGGTATGTCATTCAGTAACCTTTGGTGCTCCACCTTCTTCCCAGTTAGTCAAGAAACTATCTCTTAATTTGCCTTGTTGTGGTTTCCCTTTCATTTTGTTACACAACATTATATATGCAGAGCATTCCTTTCCCCTACGTTATCTGTATTTGCTGTGGTTTAATGTAATTTCGGGGACTTCTGGCCTCCTTTCATGTTGGCTTTCAAAATCATACTGATTAAGCAAATGAAAGAATAAAAAGCAAGATCCGTCTTCATTAAAGATTACTACTGTGACGTCAATCCCCATGGAATTTGGGAGAAATTATAACCAAAGGTAATGGAGGAGAGATAGTCCCTCTTCCATTATCTTTGTTATGACAAAAGAATGTGTAGAGAACTATTTTTGCCCTTTGTTCTTGTCAGGAGAATTCGACTGCTCTTATGCCTCCATGAGTTATACTAGTCTGCTAGCCTACTATTTGATGATCGGAACCATGTAAATACGCATGCAAAAAGTCGCAGCTTACCAGCAAATCTATCTATAATAACTGATGACCATCAATAATAATGCTTTGCAGTTACGTATCTAGTTAAATTTGAAAGATATGTAATTCTAGTTGGATCTGTCTGAATGCCCTTGGTACACTTAAAACACAAATGTTAAAAAAAATCTGCCTGTGGAAACTTCGCAGCAAGACAATGTAGTTAAAATAGATCTAATAACACCTTCACTTCCTTATTTGTTTATTTGTTTCTTTATTTATCTATTTTTATATGTTCTAATCACATAGAAATATGGCTGTTTAAATAACATTATACGAAATTTTCCAAACGTCTTGTGGGGCTATTTTGTCAGGGCCTCCTGGGGCTGCCGTCCAACGAAAACCTGCCTTGATCTGGGTCAGAGGATTGCACTGGAAAATTGGGATTAAAGATTAATTGTAATGAACGTCCAATGGAGCAAAACTTAGAAGAGATAAGAAATAAAGATGTGGGATGACTAAGGTGATTAAAATGCCAAAGAACATACAGGAATCAAGATAAAAATGGTATGATCATCTTTGAGAAGGTATGTGAAACAACATATAGGAAAAGAAGTGCTGAAGATGGATATAAGAGCAGAAAATAGAAATATTTGTAGAAGGCTAATAAGAAATGGCGACCCTGAATAGTGATAACCCAGTACCAAGAAGAAGTTTATTGTGTTCTGCTAAACAATTTGCAGGAAATATTTGGTACCTTGGGGTACTGCAATTCTTCTCTTTTTTTGACATAGCGAAATTTCTGACCAAGATCAACAGGTATTTATTCAGATAGATTTTTTAGCTAGTTATTAAGCTTTTCTTCTATCCATTTCTTTTACCTTTTAAATATTGATTAAAATTATCTTGACCTTTTTGAACTAAAATTTGTTATTTATTGAAGGTGTAGATGCTGATGCTATTCCCAACGGTTTCTCCTTAACAAACTGATTCTATTTACAGTGTTAAAATATTGACGAATAAAAATATTCGTCCATGCATAGTAATTCTCTTTACTTTTTGTAAGTTTTGTAAGGGTAAAACATGTGTGGAATTTTAGTATGAGAGTACTGACAGATTCTTTATCCTTTACAATATTTTTATTTTGTTAGGATAATCCAAAACATTTATATAATTTGCTAAGGTAACTTAGCTTTTATTAGTGTAATAATATTGTTTAGTGGTAGTGTTAGTAACAGTCTGACTCTCCTCATATTCTTCCCCTTTCTAAAACAACCCTTAATAACAGTTTATCTACTCATGTGGAGAAAAACATTAGGAAGTTGGAATAGTGCTGGACAAAGACAGGCCAAAGAGTGTGATAGGATTTTGGGCTATTTCTGAAATAGTATTGTTAGTGAAGCTGAAGGGGTAGCCTTTTAATTTATCTATCATTTGGGTATATGCTCCAACATCAGAGCATACAGATAAGGAGACTTTTTATGAGGAGATAGAAAAAGCAAAAAAGCAGTGTAAGTCACAAGAGATTGTGTTGATTATAGGTGACTTGAATGCCAAAGTGGGAAAAGGAAGAGAAAGAAATACAGTTGGATCACATGGGCTTGGTGAAAGAAATGAAAGAGGTGAAAGATGGATCCAACGGTGTCAGGAAAATAGTCAGGTCATTATGAACACTTGGTTTCAACACCATCAAAGACGACTGTATACATGTATACGTCCAGGAGACAGAGCAAGAAATCAAATAGATTACATAACAATCAAAGCAGAGGTTCAGGAATGCAGCTCAGCAGCTGAAATGTTTCCCAAGAGCAGCAGGACCTGACAACATTGCAATAGAATTGGTGAAAGAGCTAGATGAGTTTGGAGTAGAAAAAGTCACTGATATTGCAAACAAAATATATAACACAGGGCACATTCCATCTGACCTCAGTAAATCAGTATTTATAGCTTTGCCTAAAAGATCTGGTCCAACTGAATGCGAACTAAACAGGACCATCAGCCTAATGAGCCACATGATGAAACTGATCCTGAAAATTTTGTTGAACAGAATGAAGATCAAAATAAGGCAAGAGATCTCACAAGAGCAAAATGCATATATAGAGGGAAAAGGTACCAGAAGTGCTATTTTCATCGTAAGAATGGTGGCTGAAAGAGCAGTGGAAGTCCAGAAAAATTGTATTTGTGCTTTATTGGTTACAGCAAGGTATTTGATAAAGTGAGGCACCATGAACTGTTCAAAATTTTGAAGGACTTAGAAATTAATAGAAAAGATTTGCAATTAATTCAGAACTCATACTGGGAACAGATGGCACCTATCAGGATTGACTGAGAAATGAGCAAGTGGTCTTCAATCAAACAAGGAGTAAGGCAAGGATGTGTTCTGTCACCGGATCAGTTCAATATGTACAGTGAAGTCATCTTGAGAGGGATCAAGAATATGCCTGGAGTGAAAATCGGAGGTGTAAACATAAACAAATTAAGATATGATAAAGTAATGTGGATTTGCAGAACATCTTAAATAAAGTAGTATTAGAGAGTAAAAAGAAAGGACTCCAGATTAACATCAAGAAAACAGAATGTATGGTGATATCAAAGAAGAGTACATCCTCAAAGTGTTCTTTAAATATCAATGGAGAATTTGTAAAGAATGTTAAAAAGTTTACTTATCTTGGTAGTTTGATAACATTAGATGGAAGATGTGTGAACGGAATAAAGAAAAGAATCACTTTAGCGAAGGATGCTTTTCGTAAAATTAGTTTAGTTTTCAAGAACAGGCAGCTGAAAGTAAAAACTAAGATTCGAGTCCTACAATGTTATGTGTGGTCTATTTCGCTTTATGGGAGTGATGCTTGGACCATCATTGAAAGCATGACGAAACGAATAGAAGCAGTGAAAATGTGGGTCCTGAGAAGAATTCTAAGAATATCTTGGACTGACAAAGTGAGCAATGAAGTGGCATTAGAGAGAGCAGGAATGAAAAGAAAATTGATGAAGGTAATTAGAAAAAGACAACTGCAGTTTCTGGGTTATGTAATTAGATGTGAAGGAGTGGAAAACTTGGTGTTAACAGGGAAGATTGAAGGAAAGAAAAGTAAAGGCCGACAGAGATTGAAATTCATTACCAGCTTGAACAAGGATCTCCTATTCAAGAGGAGTGACTGAAAATTTAGCACTGACAAAAGAGAGGAAGAGATGGAAGACCATAATCTCCAACGTCCTGAAAGGATACGAAACTCAGAAGAAGAAATAACAGTTTAGTAATAGTGATTTTTCATATCCATGAGTATTTACTTTTGTTCCGACCAGTATCTATAACTTATCTTCATGATCTTGGTATCTATGCTCGACAGGAGCTTGCAGTTGTTAGAGTAGAAGAACTTAAATCTAAAGATAAGCCATTCGTGGGCTTTAGGTTATCTCTTCTTTAGGGTACTTGCTACCTATTTTTCTTGTATCTGTCCCCCTCTTCTGATTCTTACTCATTTATTTAAACAGTTTCAGACTCCATTGATAAGGCTCTGAAAAACCATTCCTCTGCTAACATCTGTGGCTTTTGGGACTTCAATGCTTATCACAAGCCCTCGTTGACTAATTCTAATAGGACTTATAGACATGAAGAAGCTTCTTACAACTTTACTCTTGCCCATGATTTCATTCAACATGTTGATTTTCCCTCAAGCTTTCCCGATTCATACTCAGTAACACCTTCTCCAGTATCTTTTTCACTTTTGTTTCTGAGCATTATATGGTTTCACCTTTGCCTCATTTTGGATCTTCTGATTCTGTTGTTATCAGTACAGACGTTAAGGCAACTGTTTCAAATCTTGTTGACTAGTCACATTATTGTAAGACTATTATTTTTTTCAGGTTGGGTGGTATAGATTTTGTCAATTTCTTGGTGACATTCTTAAGGAATCAGTCTTTCAATGCTGCAACTAAATTCACAGTATGAATACAAGGTGGTATTGAAACAATTTTGCCTAATGGTTGTTACAACGTCAAACCCCAGTATCCATCATGGTTCAGTTGTCATTGTTCTTCCGTTGTTGCTTATCGTAGTCATTTCTATGCTCAGTTTTAAGAATATACAATTCATGAGGGGTTCTTTTTGACGGACTAGCAATGCTTGTGAAAGGGTGATTTTTGTAGCTTAATATCGCTATGCTGAGGGAGTTTCTTTTTCTATTGCTTCCCAAGGACTTGGGAGTCGACTTGGCAGGATTTCAAATTCTGAAAAGTCTTTTATCTCTCCATCTTTTGATAATGTGTGGATTTCTATGTTTCATAGAGAAAAGGATTATCTTTTAACTAGATTGTTTTTTCGCCTATTCTCCTCTAAATGACACTAGCGTTTCTTTTCCAAAATTCCCTCCGCAAACTGATAAGAATTTTGTCCCTGTCACCATAAATTCAAGATTGGTTGGAAAGGTTATTCGTGGCCTTGCTCGCTTTAAAGCTCCTGGTCTAGATTCCATTCCATTAGTTGTCTTAAAAGATGTACCTTGCTGTCCAAACTTTCAAACTTTGCCCATCAGGAACATGTTTCCTGCCTCCTTGGAAAGTTTCTAATGTTCTTTCTGACTTCAAGAATGCAGAGAATTCATCTGATTTTGACAAATGTTAACCTGTAACTCTTTTTTCTGTCATTAGAAGGATAATTTGACAACCGATAAGCAATGTACTAGTGGAATTTTTGCAAAGTCCAGGTTTCTTAGTTGATATTTATTACTGATTGAAAGGAGCTCGCTTCCTTGATAACCTTTTGACTGTAATCACGGAGAGTACCTAGAGACGTACGTCTGGAAAAGGACGTAAAATAGCTTTGGTTACCTCTAATGCATTTGGTAAGGTGTGGCATGCTGGTTTTCTTCATAAGCTCTCCGGTTATGGTATTCATGGAAGGGTTTTTTGTATCCTTCAGTAATTTTTTCTCAGATTGTAAAATGCATGTTACATTGGATGGAATCATTCCATTGATATAGGCGTTCCTTCTGGTCCTGATCTTGGGCCAAATTTTAATATTTAATACTCTCTATAGCAATGATCTTCCGCTTTATTTGCTTCAGTTTATTAATATTTATACTGATGGTACCACTGTACTCTGGCATTGGCAACAGAGAAAGCCAGCAGAAACAATTCATACGTTAGGAATATTTGGAACATGACCTTCAGGCTTTGAGAAAATAGAGAAGAAAGTGGCTTGTTTCTTTTAATGCAGCAAAAACGTAATTAGTTTCCTTTAGTATGAAGCTGAATTTTTATCTTTCTCCAATACTTATGGACTATCATTTTGATATTGACCATGACAAGGTTGCGTCTTTTCTTAAGGAACCCTCATTCATGAGGCTACTTGGTTTGTCAAATTATCCAGATCTTTCTTAGGGTTCTTATATTGAACCTATTGGCAAGATTGCTTCTGAAATGGTTGCTTACTTGTATCGTGCTAGAGGTTACCTTTACCTCTAAGGCCATCTTGTATCTCTATAAATCCATCACTCGTCTTTGCATGGAATATATTGTCATATCTGGAGAGGTGCTCCAAGATCGTACCTTGATGTCCTCGATCGAGTTCATAGACGTATTCTTAACTTATTGGACCCAAATCTTGCTGATACCTCTTAACATTTGACTCCTCGACAAAATATGGCTTGATTTAATCTTTTCTATTGGTATTACCATGAGAAGTAGTCTGATGAGGTTTCCTTACTAATACCAGCTCATACCAGAGTTCGTTGCATTTTGTGTGACTTGTTTCCCTCAAAGTCCCCATCCTAATGGAATTGCTGTTCCTCATTGTAATAAATCTCTCTATGAATATGGTCTTTTTGTCGGATGGGTAGACTGTTGGGCTCTGATGCCCAAGTCCCTTACTTCTTGTACCTTGGCTTAAATTTATATTTTTCTATCTTTTCTCAGGTTCACACACTGGCATCTTGCTTTGTAGTTCTTAATCCATACATAAAAAAGGTTTTTATTTCAAAATCAATTCTCTGGGGGGTCAATATTGTTTCTTATAAGCCACTAAGTGAAAACCTCTACATTCCTTATCCTAGACCGCTAGCACTAAAACTGTAATTACTGCGCATGACGCCCTGTAGAGGGGAGGGTTGTAACGAAGGTTCTCTACAGGTCTCTATTGTTGGAGAGCTGTCGAAGTGNGTTGCATTTTGTGTGACTTGTTTCCCTCAAAGTCCCCATCCTAATGGAATTGCTGTTCCTCACTGTAATAAATCTCTCTATGAATATGGTCTTTTTGTCGGATGGGTAGACTGTTGGGCTCTGATGCCCAAGTCCCTTATTTAATTATAAGAATTGAATTTTTCAACTCTTGTACCTTGGCTTAAATTTATATTTTTCTATCTTTTCTCAGGTTCACACACTGGCATCTTGCTTTGTAGTTCTTAATCCATACATAAAAAAGGTTTTTATTTCAAAATCAATTCTCTGGGGGGTCAATATTGTTTCTTATAAGCCACTAAGTGAAAACCTCTACATTCCTTATCCTAGACCGCTAGCACTAAAACTGTAATTACTGCGCATGACGCCCTGTAGAGGGGAGGGTTGTAACGAAGGTTCTCTACAGGTCTCTATTGTTGGAGAGCTGTCGAAGTGATATCCAGGCTCTCACTAGATTGGGACTGTCAACTTTTTTTAAACATAGTTTCATTTTGCCCTGAAAAATGGAATCATTGTTATGAAAATTAATGGTGACAAGGCCTTTTCCGGGTATTTGCTACGAGCTCTCGACCTAAAGGAGATGGTAATGAGCAAATAGGGTATATGTTAAAGACTAAGGAATAAGATCTAAATATGTATGATTTTGAATACCTAGACGTGCAGAAGATAATAGATAGATTTGAAAACAAAACACAAATGTTTCCATTGATGTTTTTGAATATGAGAGCAATTTTTATCCATTAAGGATAAGTAAACTAACAGTATTGATAAAATAAACCTTTTATTAATCTCAGTTGGTAAGAAACGCCACTACTTCCCGTTCAAACCATGAGTCGACCGTTTTCTTTGCAAGTATTGAAAAAAGATTGGACAATATTTTTCCTTGAGATATTGAAATATATCTAATTCACATGAATTATCGAACAAACATCAAGAATATTTTATTTCAAATGAGGCTGGCAAGATAGAATTGGCGTGAGAGGCATCAGTCCTTTTACTTAAGAACTTCAAAATGTGTATGAAAGTGGCTTCAATGCTCTGTGCTGACTCTGAATCCTTTATATTACCATCAAATACTTGTTAGCCAAACCGAGAATGGAGTTGCACGAAGCAATATCAGTAACATCCACTATAACAGCTTTACTACTACATCAAGTGCTTTGACAAAGGTGTCTATCCTAAACAACATGTATCATTTACTGTAAAATCAAAGGATCAAAATATTACAAACAACTTTGTAAGTATTTTTGAAGAAGATTTAGATTGACCAGAAGTTTCAGAAACAACAGAAGATGATCCCTGTTAAGAAGAAGGTGACTTACCTTCAAAAAGCAGCTGATTGTTAGATAACTCGGGGTAAGCTTAGTGATAAAGATAAAAAGGTTACAGATCACTGTCATTTTAATAAACAGTAAAGAGAACCTGCTTACAAGTGCAATAGAAGAAATCAGTTTATACGAGTAATTTCTAAATCTCAGAAGGTATAATTGGCACCTATGAGGATAAAAAATGAGATTAAATCTGTTAAGTGACAACTTAAATTCATTAAAAGCTTTAAGTTTATGGCACCTAATTTGGATAAATTAGTAAGTAGGCTAGATAAAATTTGTTTTTTCAACATCTTTTATTTCTCTGACATACAGCATCTCTTCCTGCTATTGAGAAAGGGGTTTTACCTTTAGAACTATATGGATTCACTCAAAATAACCTGAGTGAATCCCAATTCCCACTGAAAGAAGCATTCTGTCATAGATTTAGTGGTGATTCGATAGGCAATGGTGATTATGTACATGCCAGAAGTTGTGGAATGACTTTGAGATGAAGACACAAGGAAATTATCATGACATCTACAATCAGCCTGACCTCCTGGTCTTGGTTAACAATTTCAATACTATAGATTATTTCCAAGACGATACAACAAATAAGTAAAAAATTGGTTAACAATGCACCAAACGTGAAGAAGCTAGCTGCAAAACTAAATAAAAAACACTGCAAAACATAATTTATGAATATTTATGACAAACACAAAGTTAGTAATCTGACAAACTTGTATACTTAGAAATGTGTATTCTCAAGTTGGACAAGACTTGATGTATGATTGTCACTACAACTACACCAAGACAACATTTCCCTCCAAGCCAAAGCTTTTCTTCACTTGTGCAGATAAAATAGGCAATGAAATTGAAACNTAAAAAATTGGTTAACAATGCACCAAACGTGAAGAAGCTAGCTGCAAAACTAAATAAAAAACACTGCAAAACATAATTTATGAATATTTATGACAAACACAAAGTTAGTAATCTGACAAACTTGTATACTTAGAAATGTGTATTCTCAAGTTGGACAAGACTTGATGTATGATTGTCACTACAACTACACCAAGACAACATTTCCCTCCAAGCCAAAGCTTTTCTTCACTTGTGCAGATAAAATAGGCAATGAAATTGAAACAAATTCCTTTAAGTATATCTCAGGTTTTATTAGAAGTAAATTTGATGTAGAAAAACTTCAAGTAAAAGATTCATCTTAGCTGTGCGTCGTAATGGAAGGGATTATTAACTACTGATATAATGAATGCAACAACAGCAGATTGCAAGATGTAGAAGAAATGATAAAAATGAGCAACTTTTCAAAGTACCATAAAAGCAGTTCATAATTAAACCTTTTTTCAAATGTTCAAGAACGAGACTCGTGAAATGATAATTAAAGATCTTGCTGGTCAAAGAGCCAAATTATATTGCTATAAGATGTTTGAAGGAAAAGAAGGAAAATAATGCAAGAACATCAAGAAACTTGTTGCGACGGGAAGCATCAAATTTGAGTATTTCATTAGATATCTTTTCACTGGGAAAAAAACAAATGAAAACAATGAATCAGCAAATGGGACGTATTGGGTTATTTGGAATAAAAGTGGGAATAAAAAGTATTTCTTTTAGCATTTTGAATTTTTACAGGTTTGTCAAGCGTTCTTTTTAGGCTAGCTTCGTTGTTTGGAACACTATCTAGTATCTTAACGTTAAAATCGTATTACCCACAATCATCTGTTCCTTGCTTTCAATGAGACCCCGATACTGAAATCTTCCAAACTGTGAAACATGCTGTACCAAAAGCTAGGGAAAAGAATGATGAGGACTAAAGTACGTTCTATTAATTTCTTTCATTCTCTTTCATTCTATTACATGTTTTAAATACTTTTATCCTGATGTCTTTACTGTCAGTTTTCTCCTTTAAAACATATTTATCTGACAAACGATCCAATTATTAATTCATAAGGCATGCAACACAAATTCTGTAAATCTCACTTATTTGAATCCAATCTCACTTATTTTCAGATATGTAAATACAAAATCTCAAGTATTTAAGACTTTAAAGGTTTGCAGGTCTGTGAGAGGTGTGCTGCAGTCTAACTTCAGCTTTGTAAAGTTTGTCATCTCCTTACAAATTTAGGTAAAAAGCATCCTTTATTTTAATTTTTGTCATTTTTATGTGTCTTTCAAGGCCTTTATTTAATTTTCCAACTCTTCACATCAGACTCAGCACATTTTTTAGGGAAAGAATGTTCTCCGAACACCAAGCAAAAAGAAACCGAAAAACGTCTCTATTAACGATTGAAAAGATTTAAGATGTTTGACATCAACTGTTGTTGTTAAATTAATTCATTTAGTGATTAAGCGAACAGTAATTCAAAAAATTGGCATGTTAAAAACACCCATAAGCAAAGCCTACCCATGAAATCCGACATTGCTTATTTCTTTTCTGTTTCATCATTCTAGCCTAAACAATGATTTGCCCTACTTTCTAAAGTTAAAGATAAAAGTGTAGAGACGGAAATTTTTTTTNTTACCTTTAGAACTATATGGATTCACTCAAAATAACCTGAGTGAATCCCAATTCCCACTGAAAGAAGCATTCTGTCATAGATTTAGTGGTGATTCGATAGGCAATGGTGATTATGTACATGCCAGAAGTTGTGGAATGACTTTGAGATGAAGACACAAGGAAATTATCATGACATCTACAATCAGCCTGACCTCCTGGTCTTGGTTAACAATTTCAATACTATAGATTATTTCCAAGACGATACAACAAATAAGCAAAAAATTGTAAACAAATAAGTAAAAAATTGTAAAACTGTATACCCTCGTATGCGATAAGGCAAATTGCACCGTTAGTACCAAGGCGTAGCTATTCCTACATCAAAGCGTGGAGACGTGGCATTGTAGAGACTTCATTCACAAAGTCATGACATTACAATTATTTCTCCTGAGAAGGTAACTCACTGAAAGAGAATCTGACCGGTAATCAGGAGATCGAGGTTTCGAAGCCCACCTGGAAAAATCTGTTTCTCAAAATTTTCAGTAATTACTATCATCTCAATTGATGACCGCGACGTGAGACAAACACAACAGCAATCGAAAACAATTTCAGAGGAGAATTTTCTTGCTCTGGCCAAGACAGAAAAACAATAGGCAATTGATCCTCACATGCAAGCCATGACACTAATTATTACAGTCAACCTCAACGTCCTAACTCATCACCCTCTATCTTACTGATCACAGTACACTCTCTGGTACCGACAGGGCATCAAACGTCTGTTACCTGGATATCGGGGCTTATCACTTTATCTCTAACGGGAGAGCTATGTAGTGATATCATTCACAAAGTCATGACACTCCAATTCTCTCTCCAGAGAATCAAGGTTAAAAGTTGTCTGGAGGTGCCTATTGGGTCAACAAAACCTTGACGCATGTTCTGAATACTAGTATGTTTCCCACAATTGGGTAGTAAAGCGAAATAGTGACCGTTTCTCAGTCAAACCGTAAGTTTAAAAAATCCAAATTGTTCCACACTAAAGAGAATTAAAAACCATAGAAATTACAAAATGAGCCAATAAAAATATGATCTGTCAGCAATTCATACTTATTTGTTAGGTTTCGGGTTAATATTAACCAGGAACAATCTTCCCAGTAAGCACAATTTTATTCAGACAAATCGCTGTCTGTAATACGTTTTTACTCAATGCTTCCATCTAGCTTATAACGTGTAAAGACGTACTTTTACTATTTTTAAGTTTGGTGCTAAAATGGGGTTTTTGTTGATACATAAAAATTTGCTTTGACAGCTGTCCCCTGATTTAAGTTTTCGTGCCTATTCTGATCCTTTTTAATATATTTTTTATTATTCTTGGCTCCTTTTCGGTCTTTTTTACTCTTCTTGGTTCCTTTTCCGTCTTTTTTATTCTTATTTACTCTTACTGTTTTTTTTACGTAATAAATAGGAAAAAAACAGTGACAGAGCGAGGAACAAAGTGCGGTATGTCCATACAAAGAGATGCCCCCTTTATTACATTCTAAGATTCTTACTACCAAAAATTATTTAAAGTTGACAAAAAGGCATCTTGTTTTCCTGGTCGTGTTACAACACTGATAGAAGCCAAATTTACCTTACTGAAACTTGAAATATTTTTTGTAATTATTTTTTACTGTTACAACAGAATTAAATAAGAAGTAATTTCATAGATAATAATGGTAAGTACTGTTGTCCTAAAATTCTACATATTTTACACTTTCAACACTCACATAAAGTAAAGACACTTGATTGTACATAGACAAACATTTTTTGTAACACTTTAAACATAAACAAGTGGTTTGGGATAAACTGTTGCAAATAACAACAGTATTTATACTCCAATAAATAATAAATTTTTGTTCGAAAAGGAGGCATTGTCAAAAGAGCACTAATCGATACTTAGAAAGTACTTAGAAAGTAAGAGACAGGTCTGTCTATTTTGTATGTGAATGAACACCTGTTGATTTTTGTCAGTAGTCTCCCTATGTCAAAAGAAACGAGATGCAGTACTGTAAGATACCAAATACTTTCTGGAAATAATCTAGTAGAAGATAATAAAATAAAAATTCTTAAGTCTGAGGAAAAATTTCGTCTGTTTGCATTATTTATCGAGAAAAGGAGTGAGCTAGAACACAGTGCTCTCTTATAGCTCTCAGGTAAAACTATATTGTACAATCGCCCGATAATCAAACATTTTTGTCCCAAAGTAGTTGATAGTCTACATAAAAAACTACAGAGTAGATTTTATATGTAATTTTGTTTTGTGACGTAGCTTTAATTGTCGACCCCTGACCAAACAACATTGTAAAATATTCTTCGACTGAAATGGTTAATCCAGCAAAAATTGACATCTGTATCAGCTTAAGCGAAAATAATCTCACAGGTTTTATCAACTGTAGCGGTATGGTGCAAATAAAATACTGCCCTGGCATCTGCTTCTTTATAATGACATCTAACAATGATAACAGCTGCATCGCTTATGTCTTGCATTTGAAGACTGCAGGGAAAAAACGAGATAAGTCACATTTTCATATTTTTGAGTTATGCCCCCTGAAGCCAAGCACATGTATCAAAGTTTGTGCCCAATACTTTGTCCAGGGGAAAAAAACAGTTGTCACGAGTTATCGTGACTGAAAGAAACAAAGTACTCGGAAATAACCAGATAACTCCAATTTCCTCGGCAAAAGAAGCAAACAAGTCCAACAAAGAACAAGCGTGTGTGTTACATGACTTTTAAGTACAAAAAACAGTGCTTATAATTCGATAACCAAACTGTTGAAAACGCCACACCAACTGTGAGAGAGAAGTCAACAATAAAGACAAAATTAAACGAGGGAAAAAACGATTTAACGATTTAATTGAAACAAAAAAAAACANACATTTTCATATTTTTGAGTTATGCCCCCTGAAGCCAAGCACATGTATCAAAGTTTGTGCCCAATACTTTGTCCAGGGGAAAAAAACAGTTGTCACGAGTTATCGTGACTGAAAGAAACAAAGTACTCGGAAATAACCAGATAACTCCAATTTCCTCGGCAAAAGAAGCAAACAAGTCCAACAAAGAGCAAGCGTGTGTGTTACATGACTTTTAAGTACAAAAAAACAGTGCTTATAATTCGATAACCAAACTGTTGAAAACGCCACACCAACTGTGAGAGAGAAGTCAACAATAAAGACAAAATTAAACGAGAGAAAAAACGATTTAATTGAAACAAAAAAAAATTCTTATTACCTTCGACTGTTAATAAATCTTAAATGAGAAATTGACTAATGGAGTTGGCAATAAATTTTTCTTAAAAAAAATGAAAAAAATTTATGTCCGAGGGCATTATAATACTTCCGTCTTACCTACTGGGCCAACGGTATCCATTTATCACACTAATATTTTTTTCTTATCATTGTCATATATATCATATGTAATATGATATGAAATATCACCCTTCTGAGCAAAATTGTGCTTTGGTAGCAAAACAATTTATTTAGTGATTTTTGCCATGCGTCCGCAGTGATAAGTGGCATTTTTCAAAATAATTATTCGTTTTATGTTGAACCCATTTGGTATTCAAAAGTGTGCACTTTCACTGACGCTTTGTTTCTGTTTTGAACGACGCAATTACAGTGCGACAAAGAGACGTTTTTCTTTTCAAATCCAAATTTTAAGTCTTTCGGAAGAACTTAACACAACAACCATGTCACCGATCTTTAAAGTTAAGTCTTTGAGCTTTTCTTCACTGATTCGGGGCATTACGTCACCCACTGCAAAATCAAATGTGAAATCTGACACGACACTTTCAAATCTTTGGAAGACCAGATGATTCTTTTCTTTATAAACGGCTTGATGACGGTAAGTTAAGTGTGATAATGCTGAACATTACATGAGAGTACATTTTTCCTTTGGATGATGCTCGCCTGCTCACTCGAACATGTTCCACACTTTCAGTAAGGACATCTATTTACACAAGTTTTGGGTTGAAAATATTTAAGTACTTAATTAAAAACTTAATGAGGGTAATTATGGCATCCAGTCTGTTATATTATCTCAATGAATTTCTTACGTGTTTCTACAAAGTCTCATGGTTTTTGCATGCTTCGTTTGCTCAATATTTTCATCCTTTTCCAAAAAAACAACTCTTCCTGTTCTAAGACCTGCGTTAGCCGCAGGTAAAAAAAGAAGAACATCTTGCCACAGTCATTGACATCTTGTATGTAGCTCTATCCAGACAACGTGACGAAGAGCAAGTGAAAGGAAGGAATTTAAGTACAACATATAACGTATGCTTTCAGATGAGTGATAAGGCATCCAGCATCTTCAGTATCACGAAAAATTGCCTGAAAACCATCAGAAAACCACCACACTCAACTGATTAGTTACAGTTAACAAAATGTAGATAGCTAAACCCTGATTCTTCGTGAATTTCTGATGAATGAAAATAAGTCAGTTTCTTCTAATTAACTTCCAGTTTAATGTAGAATCTAGGTCTATTTCACTTTGTATTTGAATATTTGAAATTAGGCCCCAGATTACACAGCCAGAGCTTCTGTCAGTGATTACACATACAATTTTGAGTGTCTTAAAGAAGGTACTATAATTTCTAAACTTAGATTGAGAAAAGCAAGGATGTTCAGTCAAAGTAACTAATTTAGGTCTGTACATTTATTGGAGGAAGAGGTTTTCACAATTCAAATAATGGTAGCTTGCAAGCTAAGGACTGTGAGTTTCTTTGTAATTTGTAAACCCAATTACTAATTTGGTAAACATTACTTGATTTTGCTTTTCATTATGTTAACTACAAGTTCAAAAAATGTTTTACCTGTAGATCTTGCTTCTATTCCCTAATGTAGTACATAGTGTCATTTTTATTTCAAGTTTTTAATAGGATGTTGTTTACTGAGCGTAGCTTTTGTCAGTGAATTTTGTACTGGTTTCTGTTGTACAATAATTCCTGTAGCTTTTAAGTTGGTATTGTTTTTGAACCTATATTGTGGCGATTAGTGAAGAACAGTTTGGTTTCACAAAAGAGAAATCAACAACAGAAGCCATATTTGCCCAGAGACAGCTACAAGAGAAATACAGAGAAGGACAGAAATACCTCTACAGCGTGTTCATAGACCTAGAAAAGGCTTATGATAGGGTGTCTAGAGAAGAACTCTACTGGTGTATGAGAGACAAGTGGGGTCACCAACAAAGTATATGAGAGTAGTGAAAGACATGTACCAACAGTGTGTAACACTTGAAATGTGCCCTCGGCACTAGCGAAGTACTCAGTGTGAATGTGGGTTTGCATCAAGGATCAGCACTCAGCCCTTTGCTATTTGCCATCATTATGGACTCTTTGACAGCGGACTTAAAAAAGGAGGAAACATGGCAAATGATGTTCGCAGATGATGTGGTACTCTGTGCAACAGCTCTGGAGAGGAGATAAATGAAGGTATCACAATCAAAGATCGAGTACCTGTGTTTGCATGAAACAATATCTAGAAGTATCGAGATGCAATCGACACAGATACCAGACGTAATGGAAGTCAAGTACTTGGGAAGCATATTACAGAGCGATGGTGGAGTGAGAGCGGAGGTTACCCGAAGAATCCAGTCTGCATAGAACTACTGGAAATTGATGACTGGCTTATTTGCAACAAAGGAATTTCACCAAAGATGAAGGGTAAAATATACAAGATGGCAGTGCAGCAAGCAATGCTATATAAACAGGAAACTCTGCCACTCAGTGTCGGGGACACCAAGGGACTGGAAGTGATGAAAAAATGTGCAGATGGCCATACGGATATTCGTTACGACGTTACGTGAGGAATGATAATGATAGAGGGAGGATGGGTATTGAGAACATCACGGAGAGACACAGAAGAGCATGGTTGTGATGGTTCGGGAATGTTAAATAGCAGGAAGAGAACTCTGTCTCCCAGACAATAATGGAGGTGGCACCACCTGGTATGAAAAGAATGGGACGTCCCAAGCTAAGATGGATGGAATCCATCAGGAAGGACATGAAGGGATTTGGGACAGAAGAGTATGACGCAGCGACCCTACACTGAAAGTGAGATAAAGCTAGAAGGATGAAGAAGAAGATTGTTTTTAAAACTATGATTTTAATAATGCCTTTTTCCACGTCATCTTTTATTTTACTTCCACTACCTTCCCATACGTGTTACAAATGTTTGTGACATAGGGTTGATGAATGCTACTTTTAAGAATCCTTGAAAAACATTTTAAATGATTTTATCATGGAATTTCATATCACTTTGTGTATTTTAATATGGATCATCTTATTTTTTAAATGTTCCATGCTTGTTATTTTTTAAAAGATGACACTGTTCGTTCCTTTATTTTCTAATCTTACCATACTTTGGAATTTTATATTTTGATCCTTGCCATATTTACTGTGTTTGTTGCTGAACAGGAGCTTTTATGATTAAATTTGAAATATATTTCAATAAATATTTTTAAATTTATCCTCTGTTCAAGTGGCCCAATGAAAGTTGCAGGACAGACAGCCTGTCCTATATACCGAATAATACCATTGAGAATGACCATCGACGGTGTCAAAACCAGCAACCCAGACGTAATCCTACTTATCATAGGTTATTAAAAGGCCTTTGATACAATCCACAGAGGCAAAATGCTAAAAATTCTCAAAAGCATACGCCATACTTCCAAACATTCTACGTGCCATAGAACTCATGTACACCGGCACTAATGAAAGAGGACTCATCCCTGACGGAGAAACAGCGACTTTTGAAATAGCTCCTGTGTCCTGCAGAGAGACGTTTTAGATTATGCACTGTGTATGGCAGTCGCTGACTGCAAAAAAGTAGAATTAGGTTTCACATCAGCCCTCGTCAATCATCCGGAAAACCAAAAATTGTTCTCTCAGTTCTCGATTTTTCAGACGACATCTCGCTCCTCTCGGATAAGATCGAACAGGCTCAAGAGTCCCTTCACCGTGTAGTATACTAATGCAGTGAAGTGGTGTTGTGTCTCAACAGTAGGAAGACAAAAAATCTGGCGTACAAACCTTAGAGCTGATATCACTATAGAACCATTGCGAAGTAGAGCTGGAAAGAGATTGGGAATTCAAATACCCGAGGTCATGGGCAGACAACACGGAGACTGACATTAAGACAAGAAAGGCACTAGTGTGGAAGGTAATCAACGGTATGGAATACATATGGGACCCCAGAATGTCTGAAGATCAGACGTTTACAGATAGAACGTTCTGACGAACGCTGAGAATGGTCTATGGAGTCTATGAGTACGCATCATAGCCCATGCAACTAACCGGACAATACCAGCACCAATCAGATCTGGGTGCCAACAAAATAGTCTCGTAGTATCCCACCTAAGGAAAGGCGAAATACACAAAAACTGCAAAATTTATGTATGAAAGGTTAAAACAATTGTTTAAAAATATTTGAAACAGAATTCTGGAAAGCAAAGTCCGACTGGAAAAGGAGGGGGCGGGTGTCTTCTCTCGATCTTTTTGGTTACCAATGATTTTTAATAAGAGGAACAAATTATTCAATTATTCATTATACAAGTCAAGTTTAAACCTATTGATACTTTAAGCTTACAACAATTAAATTTGCTGTAGGTTAAAAAACAGTAAATAAACACTTAAAAAACAGTAAATAGACACTTTAAGACGCTAAACGAGTGTTTTCAATTCCAATCATCTTCGTGATCATTGAAATTGACACTGCATCCGGCAATAGCTCTAGCTTTAATGTGTATAAAACCTGGAAACGAGAATAAAATACCACAAGCATTAAAAAAATCTGGCTGTTTTCAACTAAATTATAATGGTAAACTAAATTCCGAAATAAAATAGTTTTGACCATGAGCAACTCCAAATTTCCCAGCAAAACTGTTGCACATGGACAAGTACAAGTAACAGGTAATATCGCAGTCTTGCCAAAGAACTTTTTACTCACACCTGTACATTTAAAACCAGAACATTATAAAAGACGGAGAGACATGTCAAAGAAAACACGACGCTCAAATGTTGTGGAGATGGAAGATTGTGAGAAAATAACTGATACAGGGTTTCAAAGCTTGCACAAAAAAGATGTAAAAAAGAGACTTAATTGTGATTTATTATTGCTCATCGCCTGAAAAAACCTGGTAGCAAGGTAACCCAAAGTAATTTTTGAAGACCTTTTTGACTTTAGCATTAAGATTTCCATGTTTGGGTAAAGTGCTCTGTTGTATTTTGCAGTTATGAATCAGGTGCATTAATCAAATACTATGAAACTAATGTTGGTAAAGCTGCTTTAACAACTTTCAGCAGCTACCATGTAGCGGGCTGCAATAATAAAAAACCCGACATTTTTCCTATTGGGTTTTAGAATACTGTCAGCGTAAGTGATGGCATCGATCCCTGTCTGCTGATTGACAGTTATACAAATTTTTGATTTGAGGAAATTGGTCTTTGTAGCCAAATAGTTATCTTCAACAAGTGTCTTGACAAATTTTTGCCTTAAACTCTAAGCCTTATTAACTAAAAAGAACAACTGCTTAGCAGCTAGAAGATATTTCACAGTATAACTTTCTTTCAAACCGACTTTACTTATGCATTTTTGACAAGCAAACTCAGATACCGCTATTTTGTCTACTTATTCAAAAGTACCCTTCAGATCAAAATTTTTCGGCTCATAAAGTGGTATGTCTGCTAAAATAAAAGTCAAGACAACTTTATCCAAGTAATAATCAGTCTTGTCTATAACTAGTAGCTTCTTTTTCGCCTTCTGTTGAAAGTATCTATCTTTTACTATATTTTACCAAACTTGATTGCCTCATTCAAAATTCTTATTTCACGAATTTAACAAAAAGCTTCATTTTAAGGAGTGGTTTTCAACTCTGGCCTAAATTCGGCCACATAGCTCCTGACTCTGCACAAATTCGATGTTGTAGCTTTCAGCCCAGCTCCACTTATATTTTATTTCCTTGTACATCTGACAAAATAGTACTCAAACGTAGTAGAACAAATATCTAAAGCAACAGTGCAAACGTGCAGCGTGAGACCTGTTTTTACGCCAGTATTGAGGAAAAACACAATTGTTAAGAGCAAACACTTCAAAAAGAAGAAAAGGAAAATACTTGCAGCTACAGACTCGTCAACAAATGAATGAATTAAGGCAACGACATTATTTTGTTGACCAGGTATTCCAAAAGCCATAGAAATTAAAATTATTTTCTATCTTTTCATCAAAAAATTGTACTCGTCTTAGTAGTATCACAAAAAGTTCCACGAAAACTCAAACAAGTGGTAAAGTTGCAAAAAGGGTCACTGTCAGCAAAAGCTGCGAGTAACTTGCAGTTTCAACTTTATATAGACAAGCTCCACATAGAAAATAAAACCAGGTCTTGATGTTTTACGATTTCAAAAAACTGTGAACAAAAATTGCAAAAATAAAGAAAGTTCCAAAAAGTTGCTTTCTGGTGATTTGACTTTTGCCTACGTTTCGAGGTATTCTTTTCTTATAAAGTGGTGATTAGAAAGGTTTTTACTCCTATTTAAGACAATTTTATAGCCCCTTTTGATAGTTTGTGCCATATTTTGGTTCCTACATTTTTTCTCTATTTATATTATATTGCTTTAGAAAGCTGGCAACCACATATTGGAGACACTACTTATATACTTCCTTAAGCAAAAAAAGTGCATTGTTTGTTGATCTTTTTATTATTTCAGTGTTGTTCATTACCAGTAATTGATTCGTTTTCATAAGTTTGATCAGTTATTTTATCCTTTTTTTGATAGCATTTAACTACTCCTCGAGTTTATACTTTTCGATGATGCTGCCTAATTTTACAAGCACTCCTGTTTCGTTCAGAAATTTATTGGGATATTTAATTTTTATCATACAAAGGTACGTAATACCCTCTTGTTCAGCTCAGAATGCCTGAACTAGTGTCAAGTGCGGAAAACAAAAAAACTTTTGGCTCCAAAAAAGAAGTCACCTGTAGTAGATAGAAACGTTATGAGAAAGACTTATCATACGGAAAATATGTATAAAACTTTGGATTAAAGTCACTTGAGAGTAACCATCGACATTATTAAACAGTAAATAATCTTCTAAGAGAAGATAGAAACATATGGAAAAAGCAAAAGGAATCATGTGTCTCGGTATTCGAGTCTAAGGCGTCTGGCAATTTTAGAAAATTCGCTCTGTTTTGCCAAATAAATAACTTTTCAGGCGCTGGATCCTTCTTTATTTATAAATTTGGGTGATTCGTGCACCCAAGAATCTTCAATGTTTTTTCTCGTTGCTCAAAGACAAAATGTGTAATTAGGAATTATTTCTTTCACACTCAGGATCAGATTTTTTGCTATGTTGATCTCATTACAATTGTTTCATATAATACTAATAAACGATGTTCTCTTTTTCTCGCAAATCTACATTTTAATTGGGTTTTTTCTAAACGTCTCGTTTTAGCAAAACATTGCATTGTTCTTACCATATGTTTTGAACAACAGTATTAGGTTTCTCTAATTATATTGGGACTGATTTTAGCTTAGTGCTATGTAATGTTTTTTTCGGTTTTCAGGTTTTCTATTACACTTCTTTAAAAGTTATAATTTCACAATAGCTTGTCAACTCAATTGTTCAGTTTTACGTTGGCAGTCAAATAAGTATACTAAGTGTATTAACAAAACAAGTTAAAAATTAGGAATGAATATTATATTTTTTATGATTGCTCCTTATTAAGAAAATATTGGTCGATAATTATTCAAGATATTTATTGTGGCACCTTAACAACCAATGGTTATGATTTATTTAATATAAAAATTGTATACCCCAGCTACCAAGAAAAACAAAAAGGAAAACAACGCCAATTAGTGGCTTTAGATAACATTTTTTTCTAAAACATACGCTAAGCAAACTTTTTTCAACAGAATTTCCAGATTTATCACTGTAAACCATTTTACTCGATTTCTTAGAATGGATATAATTTTATTCACTTTGTGTTGCACTGCAGCTTAAAGATACAATATGACAAGGCATTTTCTTTAAAATCAATTATTCTAATTGAAGCCCACAGTATTCTTAAACCGAAAATACTTCTCTCTGCTCAGCATGTATGCTGGCAGAGTGCACAAGACTTCAGAAATCCTGCATAGATTGTCAATACCCTTTGACCATCTAGTGTGTTATCTGGTCGGTGTTTCTTTGTGTTATTGAAGTAATATCAGATCCATGAGGTCTCGACAGTTTTGCATCAACTAAAGACGAAGAAAGTAAAACGATCCTTGACTGCATGAGTGAGTATCCATGTTAATTTTTTCTCTCATTGTGCATTTGGACTATGTACATAATAAGTGCTTCTAATTTCCACCTGCTCCACAAAACCATTCTGCCATAGTGACTCATCGCTCCCTGCTTTAAAGTACAAATAATTGGCCCGACTGAATGAGGGTATTTTAACTGACAGGCTTCATATGACATATTTGACCACACGTTATTAAACTATTGTCGATTTGTTTGTTGACGGGCATTAATTTTATCCATTAAACTGTTGATGGAATATCATGGTAGCTTGAGAGGTTCGTTAAAGATTAATTTTTACTTGTGTCGATCGATCTATTTTTGTCCAAAACCTTACACATATTTCTTTGAGAAAATACATATATAAGAATATATATAAAAGTGCATTTGAACTCGACTTTATTTACTTCATTTCGTTTAGATTTGATAGACTTCTTATATGAAAACTAGTTTCTAGAAGTTTCTGTCGAACTGGATGTTAATATCCGAGGAATATCTGCACACAATTTCAAGGTAGGTTTTAAGATTCTTTCTAATGATATCAATGGCAGGTATGTAGCGGTAGTTACAAAACTGTTGATAATAGTCACAGTTTCTCACCCAAGATTTTAATCCCCTGAATATACCCAACTCAGCTTCAATTATACGCTTCAATTACCAGTATAATGAAATATATGGAAATAAATTTTTTAAGTAAAGTAGTTTATCAGTAAAAGGTTTTAAATAGCGTGTTTACTATCCGTCGAAATATTTAACTTTAGTGACAACTTCACTGTTGTTTTATTTATTCACAATATCTTGTTTATACGTCATAGATGAAGTTATCAAACCACAAGCCAGTGTAAATTTCAACAAAACAAAAAAATTATCAGATAAAATTGTCTAAATGTTGTCCTAATACCTTGTATCACTCCAGTTATATGAAAGATAGATTTAAGTCAAGAAAAAATGGCGTCCTTCTCAATGGAATGCCAACATTTAGTTACACTATTCAATTAAAAAATATAAAAATATTTTGGCACTATGTTACTCAACGGATCTTGCAGTCAGTGAATGCTGTACGTATTTCAAATGAAAGACTATCCCTTTGTAGATATATGACAAGAATATTATTTATTTTGATTCATTAGAACAATAGCGTGATGAATTCCAATGAATGAAAGGTAAAAAATATTCGAAGCAGACGATGGATGAAGAGTTGAAACAAAATTTAAAAAAATAAAATGCCTTTGGAACATTGAAAAGCCTCGTACTCGACTTCAAATCTTATTTAAAAGTTCATTTACTAAAAAGATTCAAAGTATAAGCCCATAGGCTGAAAGGTGTTAAAACAAGGAACAAATATAAGTAAGAGATTGCTGTGTCAAAATCAATATTCATACTACTTTTAAAACAACAACCCTTGTTTATTTCATAAGACCACAGAGTTCGTATTTACAACGAATTTTAATGGGTTTTTTCTGTGTCCAATTTAATGATGGTTTTTTGGATGTTCAAACCAAAATTCAGCAAAAATCTTTCAGCTTGCCTTCTATATTCTTTCTTTTGTGAGTTTAAAATAAGATTTTGCTAAGCTTTGGAGTGTTTTTTAGAATTTTTCTTTACCCCCTTTGAGTAAGAAATGAAGTTTTAACAAGACTGCTTTAAATACGTAGTATCTAATATATGCTGTGATTTGTTTTCAAATCTCGATTAGAGGCTATGTTGGTCATGCGGTTTATCAGTCAGTCCATCAGTCAGAAATGCTTTTGTGTAAGGGTAAAATATGAGATATTATGGCATTGTAATAGAGCAGTTAGGATAAGACGTCCTAGATGTGTTCCAACATACACCAAAGAAACTAACTTTAGTTTGCACCAACTACTCTAGGTTTCACCAAAATTTCCTAGATTTGCCCTTCACCAGAAAGTCCCAGGCTTCCACTCAAGGTATCAGTTTCCTTTATTACATTATATTGCACAATAAACTTCAGACAACAAGTTTGCGCAATCTTTTACTTAGCCTTGAGTTAATATAAGTTGTCATTTTTTTATCATTTTGCTGACAATAGCCTTGCCTACACTTGTATGGCTTTTCCAGGCTTCCTCAAATTAATAGATAATAAGAGGATGACTCAAAGTATTATACAATATTCTTGACCAATCAGCACTGCTCCTTTAGACTAATAATAGACTTGTCCAACTGTTGTGCAATATTTCTTTATCGACCTTACTTCTTCTTCTTTCGTATGACTTCTCTACCATTCCATCATCTGCAGCCATTGCTGTAGCTCATCACTCAGTGGCTGCTCTATCTTCGCTCTGGCACCACCAGATGGTTTGAAGGTGGCACAGTCATTGATTATGTGTTTTGCGGTTTGCTTGCTATCCCGCATTAGCATGAGGGGCTACTGGACAGTCCGATCTTGTGCTGCCAGCTACCAAAGTTACCATAGCCTAACCTCAGCCTGTTGAAGGTTACCCGGCTCTTTCGTGGAAGCTTGTGCCCCACCGGGTGGGTATTTGGTGGAGGGACATAGTCTCGTAGTGGGGTGGTTGTATTCTCCCATTCATCCAACCATCTTACAGCTTGCCAGACCACTGGGGCTAGCCCATCTGCTTTGTGCTTTATCGCTCTGAGTTGTAGAGGGAGAGGGTTTCTACTACGGAGCCGTTTGGTGTTGGGGTATTCGTTGACAAGTTCATGCATGGGATGGCCTTCGCTCTCACACTTGTTTGCTAAATCCAGCATGATAGATTCCCGTCTGNCACCGGGTGGGTATTTGGTGCAGGGACATAGTCTCGTAGTGGGGTGGTTGTATTCTCCCATTCATCCAACCATCTTACAGCTTGCCAGATCGCTGGGTATAGCCCATCTGCTTTTTGCTTTATCGCTCTGAGTTGTAGAGGGAGAGGGTTTCTACTACGGAGCCGTTTGGTGTTGGGGTATTCACTGACAAGTTCATGCATGGGATGGCCTTCGCTCTCACACTTGTTTGCTAAATCCAGCATGATAGATTCCCGTCTGATGTGGTGTGACGAGATGCCAGCCATGACGTGCATAGATTTCTTCAGTGTGAAAGTGGGACATCCACTGTACTTTAAGCACAAACTGAAATGTATTTTCCTTGGCATCAATGGGGCTACCAGAAGGTTTCAGGAGCCAAAGGAAGAACAATAAGAGATTAGAAGCTCTTTGTTTACATTAGCTCTAAATGTATGTAATTCCTTTTTTTCTGAAATTTCCGACTTTTGATACCATTGCAAATGGTACGCCATGATTGAAAACGCCACAGGAAAACCATCATTACAACTTGGATGCCTTGCAACGTCTTACAATAAAATGAACCAACGCCAAATACAGCTATTAAAAAACTTAGGGATGAAGTAGAAATCAAGGCTTTGTGTTTTATACCTGTGGACATGGTGCTACGAACAGTTTTATAAACACTTTAATCTTTTAAATTCCTAATAATATATTGTCTTAATACCTATTTTGTGTCGAATTTGCATGAAACACCAAACGTCTTTAATTTAGATCAGTTCGCCTTTTTCGCCTTTCATTCCCGGCACCATTTCCTAGGTACTCAACAGCAGGAAGCAGCTCTTTTTCAAAGATAGTGGTACACACCGACCAAATTTCTTCTTTACTTGGTAACCAAAAAATACACGTGGATTTTGTCATTATTTATTAAAGTTCTATCAATTTTTGTGAAATGCAGACTGAAATAGTTATGACAACGAATAGTGACAAAATCTATAGAACAATTGCGAATATTGTCATGCTATTGCTTTTTTGAAGACGATTGTCTTTTGTAGAACACTTTTTTATCCTTTTTTTTTCATATTATTTTTTGCATCCAACTAACACTACTATAGCCATTAGTTTATTTAAAAAATAAAATAATGGCTCTATTCCTCTGTATATTTTAAAACTTTCGAATACTAATGTATCTGATTAAACCAGATGCTAAAGAAATATCTGAATTTTTGAAGTAGCTATTGAACATTTTTATGGTGTCTTATCTGCTGACAAGTATTCGTTCAACAAATTTACAAAAGTGCGATCAGCTTTCAACCACCAGAGTGATCTCTTGTTTAAGTAAAACTCCTTAGAGTATTGCATAAGTTGCCCCAGAAGAACGCTTGCAACGGAAGGTAAAAACCTGAAATTCTGGTACTTTAATAGTCCCCTGTCTTCGTTATGGATTCAAGTAGAATGGATAATTCATTTTCTTATGGTTATTTCTGATGGCGAATGTGTGTAAGGGGCTCTGAGCCTCCAGCTTCAAATACTTGCTTGCAAGATCACAGGTCTTTACTACAAAAAAAATATTTCCACTTCAGTTGTAAACATGTCTTTGAATTTTTAAAGTAAGGTTTTTCATTGCCAATGCCGAAATTGCCCAAGGTTAACCCTCCCTTCTCCCAAAGTAGCTATGTTTATATTCTATTCAAAGACCCCCATCGATTGCTATCACGACAATAATGAGGCATGCGGATATTAAGAAGTTAAAAGAATGTGATAGGCCAAAGTGCTCAAACCACTACAGAAGCAGTGAGCGTCGCATATACATACATATAAGTATACATATGTGTGTGTGTTTATGTGTGTATGTATTATAAGGGTTGGCTACTATTAACATATTTCCAGGTGCCAATGACAATTTTTGCAAAAAATTAATTTGGGATTGATACATCCAACGATATTGAAACGATTTACTTTAGACCATAACCTTCACAGAGGATTTTTTTTTTACAGCACTATAAATCCCTGTCAACAAGTCCAATAATAAAGAACGATAGACAAAATAACTCTGACTGCTTCCTTCATTCCTCTACCCAGATTGCCATCTTAAACTAAAGGTGTTACTGTTATATCATATCAGCTTTCCTTTCAATAGTTCTTTATTTATGTCTGTGTTATCAAGGTCATTTATTGCAAATTAATTCTCTTAATTTCCGACAGCATACCCCCAACTTCATTGTCCTGTAACATATTTATAGACTGACGAAAGGGGTAAATATCGTTATTATTTGTCAATTGAGGTAACTACTCGTTTAAAGTGCCATTTTTATTTCATTTGAAAACCAGCATTACAATAATTTGTTTAAAGCTGTTGTAATGTTTCTTTTAATAGATCAGCAGTCTCTGCAATTATAGTCAACTTTGTTCCGATTCTACTGATAATAACTACAGATACGTGCGGGTTACACCTGTAGTATTATTAATTTGAATACGGGCTTCACGCTAAGCTGGCTGGCAAGTTTCTTGAGTTCACAAGCACCTTCTCTTAAGGATTATTTTTCAAGAATATTTTGAATGCTGTCAAGAGCCCAGAAAAAGCATGGGTAAACAATTGCATAAGATTTGAGCAATGAAAAACCACTAACACTATTGTTTAGCAAAATTTCAGTTTTGTAGACGGAAAAGTAAAATATAACTAAAAGTTTTTTAAAAAATTAGTAAGTAATGGTTGTATACAAACGCATTTCTAACTAATCATACCAAACAGGTATCTTGATCATTTGCTGAGAAACATTAATTGTAAAAAAGCAATTTTTACAGTCCTGTTCACTGGCGTTGAGGTGCTTGGTCGTAATACTAAATAAGTATTCGCTAGACTAAGAAAATGGGAAAGAAAATTATGGCTGGATCAATAAGTTGATGTAATTCAAAAATCCCATTTAATGAAAATCATTAGCTCTATTGAAGTACAGATCTTTAAAAAAATGCTATGATTTAGTATATTTGTTAAACTAGAGATCTTTTACATTAGAGGTACAATGCTTATTAGGGTTTAATATTAAAACCTAAACGATTTCACAGGAAACAAAATAGCCAGATATATATGTTGACGGGATAAAATGAAAAGGTTTAAGTGACACGAAGAAGCAGTTGCTCTTAGTGACTAACCAACCCTAATATTGTTTTTGCTAGCACGATATTAAAGTTTTCTCTCATTATTTCTTTAACAATTAATTATTGAAATGAATAGGGTTACTTATATACTTTACGTCTGAGTAACATTTCAAAGGTGAATAGCGCTAAAAGACAGAATATGACTAAATATCTATTGTAATATAAAAACAACAATTCCTTTCTTATGTATACATTTCCTTATTTAATTGCGAGTTTTACTATATCAAGCTTACTGTTGTTTTATTATTGTGTCCTCTCATTGATTGTCAGTCTATTACCCAAACCCAGTCTCCAACACCCAATGTTCGTGAGTACTTATCCCACCCATCATGGTTCTGTTTGTTTTAGTACTATACTTTAATGTTACCATAATATTGTCGTTACCTTTCTTCTTGCTTGGTTTATGTGTGTTGACATGAAGTGTCCAAATACTCTTGGGATCTTATTTATTTTCTCTTCCTTTATTTTAATGTCCATTTGAAAATGGTCATGTAGGTCAAATCGTCTGCACATCTTCCAAAAAGTATCAAAAGATTTATGTTGAGAGTTTTGATCTTTTTTTTTCCTTCACAAAAATATTTACTCCCTTAGAAATACTGTCTTTGAAAATGAAAGAGATTTGCCCTTCTTAACTCAACCTACTACTACAATTACAAATACTGAGAAAATTCAGAAAGTAATTTAAGAAGGACCCAATATTAAATATATTTTTTAAAACTTAGATTGCATATCAGGTGATAATAAAGACATAGTCATATGTAGGTATATCAACCACAAAGACACGATTAAAGCAACCGTTAGATGAGTTAAGGAGAAAGAAAAAATCACCAACATCATCCTCCAATCGATCACAATTGAATCTACATGAACAATTTTTTCACGACATTACGGTCGCTCATAGATTTGACAGTTACTCCTTCGAAAAGTTGCTTTCTTCTTTCAATTTGTCAGTGAAAGTGCACCTTTGTCTACACCACGTGCACCATGAGGTGGTTTCCAGAGGAATACTCTGTGAATTACTTTATTCTTGTTTCTCCACCAATGCAAACAAATTTTTATTCAAGCCTCTGCAATTATCAGTTCGCTGCTGTCTTGTAACAAACTTAAGTAAGTAAGGTTTTTTTTGCCACAAACATAAAATGAAAAATGTTTACAAATGTTTAAAAAAAGAAAGGCTTAGAAAGTCAATAAATTACAATTTAAAGTTAATTTACAAACTTTTGTACGAATTAATACTAAAAAGAATGTTGCATAAAAATATTACAATTTGAAAAATAAAACAAACAAAAAACAAAAAAAAAACATCCCTAATTGAAGTGGCAGGGATAACATTAAAAGGTTAAACTGACCTTATTTCCATAATGGTCCCTAAAGAGGTGATTTTTTAATTGAAAAAACAAATTTTAGCTAAGGGCGAGAAAAAAAATAAAATGAGATGTCCTTTAGAATGCCTGGCTCTTTATGAAAGTGAAAACATGAGTTGTCAGTAGTATATATATATATATATATATATATATATATATNGCCTCTGCAATTATCAGTTCGCTGCTGTCTTGTAACAAACTTATGTAAGTAAGGTTTTTTTGCCACAAACATAAAATGAAAAATGTTTACAAATGTTTAAAAAAAGAAAGGCCTAGAAAGTCAATAAATTACAATTTAAAGTTAATTTACAAACTTTTGTACGAATTAGTACTAAAAAGAATGTTGCATAAAAATATTACAATTTGAAAAAAAAAACAAAAACAACACGAACATCCCTAATTGAAGTGGCAGGGATAACATTAAAAGGTTAAACTGACCTTATTTCCATAATGGTCCCTTAAGAGGTGATTTTTTAATTGAAAAAAAAAATTTTAGCTAAGGGCGAGAAAAAAAATAAAATGAGATGTCCTTTAGAATGCCTGGCTCTTTATGAAAGTGAAAACATGAGTTGTCAGTAGTAGATAGATATATATATATATATATATATATATATATATATATATATTGTCTTCTTCTTTCTGTACATTTTGAAAATAGTACTATTTGGTCTTGTGTTTAAAAGTGTTGACATTGTTAGTGGATTTTAATTCAGATGACAGGTTATTCCATATTTTTGGCCCTAGGTAAGATAGGCATTTTTGGCCTGTGTTGCTTTTACGAGATGGGATATGTTATTTAAACTTTGACCTTCGTGTAACACAAATCTGGTTGACTGGGTGGTATATTTTATCATAATAAACCGGAGCAGTTCCTTTAAAAACGTTCAATATCTTTACACTAATATTTTAATTGATTCTGTGCTTTGTGGGGAGCCAATTTATCTCTTTAAATTCAGTAGCACCAACATAGGCTGTGTTTTTTAAATTCGGATAAAAGCGAATGCATTTGTTTTGTGCAGATTGCATTTTTTTATCAGTCTCTTACTCAACATAAGGTACCATGAGGAGCATGCATAATCAAAAAGTGGCTGAATAAGGGCATTGAGGAGCAATCTGCGAAGGAAGTTATCGAGAAAGCTTTGTTTTCTATACAGAAAGTTCAGCCTACTTTTTATTTTTCCAAATATTTTAGTTCCCATTGATTCCCCAGAAAGATTTTCTATATCACCCCTCCTACTGCTAAGACTTTTAATATTTTTGGATTTTTTTCGTCTAAAAAGAATGGATTTGGTTTTATCCTCACCAAAATGAATATTTAATTTGTTTTCCACAAACCAAGCATTTTCGAATCCCTGATGAATCCTATTACTCAGATAGGATAAGCAAGTGTCTGTTGAGTGATATGGACGAAAGCCAGATTGGTATTTATATAATATACTATTATCATCAAGGTACTTTTGTACTTGGCCATGAATAATCTTT
>RDPX01000117.1:499336-522461 GCA_003991215.1 Morbakka virulenta | reverse complement strand
GAGGCATCGATGGCAGTTTTTTAGTGAGATCAGGGGCTACATTTGTAAAGTAATCTCTAAAAATTACAGCATTGGTTTTATCGTCAAAGCATGCCTTACCTTCGTTGCTCAAACAAATTTTAGAAGATGAGCCTTTTCCTGTTGGCAGTCCCAAAGATTTTAAACAATTCCACAATATTTTGAGTTTTCCTATATTCTCATTAAGTTTTTCAATGATAAAGGACTTTTTCTTTTTTTTTTATTAAACTTTGCACAAGATTTCGGGCTGTCTTGATGTAATTAGAGTGCATTTTGGATATCCTAAATTTAGTTAGAAGCCTATTACGAGTTCTAACTCCCTCAACTTTTCCATTCTTTTATACATTTAAACCATACCAAGCCCCTTCTTTGACCTTTGTTCTGAAGGAGTTTACTTACCTTTTAGATGCCAAAAGTGATTTCCCATGATAATTGCTGATACGTATATCCAATTAGAATTATTTGAATATCTCAAAGTGACTATTTGACCCATAGGTTCTAGCAGTTAAGCAGTGAAAAATAAAAGTGACTTATCTGTGTTTTCATAACGAAAAAAGTCTTAGGATGCAAAATAGGTGCTTTTAGCTGTCATTCATTGTGCTTTGGTTAGTATTTTCTAATCCTATAAACAACCAGTGTATCTTCTACCTTTTAGTATGTGTAAAATAGATTTATTATTAATACTTAGGTACGATTCTCTGATAGTTTTTTGATTCAATCGTTTTCATGATAAATATTGAGGTTACCATGTCTTGAATCAGGAACATTTTGACGACGTTTCGATGGATACTTATTCCATTATCAGGTCACATCTGATGATGAAAGATCTTTGGCTTGAAATATCTGGAAAGACATCTATGCTTATCAATACTCCATGTATTTTTAAGACATTTTTTTACCACAATAGAACTAATAGCAAGGTCGTTGATCTTTTTGTTTTAACAATCCAACAAATATTTTGAAACCTTTAGGTTTGCGTATATTTTTTCATAATACGGTACTTTTTATCAAGCCAAAATATGAGTTCGAATTAGTAATTTCCCAATATATCTAACTCTACCAGCATCGATCAATGACCTCTGGGTTTTGAATTGAATCTTTTATTGGAAAGCTCATACTCATGTCTGGACTACATGCTACTAAAATTGTTCATCTTTTTAATGAATTTATACCAAGATATCCTACTGAAAAATCGTAGCTTTTCCATTTTCACTACAGTAAGGGGAACGATTGTCTACCAGTACTAGATAGTCGTGGAATCAGGCAATTTGCTCAAAAGATTTATAAAGGAAGAAGAGAGACGAAAACCCAAGAACAAAAAGAAAATCAGATTTAAACTGCTGGATAAAACAGAGTAGAAATTGCACCCAGGAAAAGTTCCTTGTTGTATTCTAGAAAATGTAATTTCCTTCTTCTACTGACGTAGATTGTGACGTCGTATCCAATTTCCATTGTTGCTTCACCTATCCACATTAGTTCTAGTGAAAAATGTATTAAATGTATTTATAGGAAATTATTCAGTCTCCAATAATAATATTGATAAATTCTGTTTCTGAACGAGATACCATTTGGGATAGGAACCTTTTTAGTAGACTTGCCCAGGCATTTTCATGCACTTACGATTCGTCACATACCAAGGTCAAAAATCACTCAACCATCAGGGTTAAATGAGGTGGATGGATGGACAGGTAAATAAAAATGGATATCATGGGAGGAACGTTGAATTGAATACACAAAATTTGATGATGAAAATGCTTTTAACAAATATCTATTGACATTAGATTTAAAGATATCAGTGTTATAGCTATCAGAAGGCCAATCTTGGGACAACTTATACCACAGATGGGAAGGTATTGGAGAAAAACGCCTGTCCATATAAACTGCCCTTGATCCTAAACTCTCGGAGGAAAAAAATATAATTCTTTTTAATGGTTGTATCCAGAGAAGTCCTTGCTGTAAACATTTTAAGAGAAGACACTAGAGCTCAAAGCTATTGTTAAATGTCACCCCATATTGTTTTAACATATTTTTTCTACATAATAAATGTTAAACTTATTTTGATAAGATTCGAAATCAGCTTTTTGTTAGTAAGAAATAAGTAAAACAGTAGTCTTTGGGGAAAAAACAACAGAGCAGAAAGTAAGATTAGAATTCTGTCAGTTAGTATCTTTCGATTACTTTTTTCTGTAAAAGAAGAACAGGACACAATATTTAGATTCCCTACATCTTTACCAAATGAATAACGAAGTCGCCTAGCAACGTTATCTAAACTATGGTAGAAGGTATTCCGAAATCCTCCCCTGTCCGCAGGCTTTGTCATTGGCAAATACAAGAGAATTGTTCTATGGTCTTCGATAGAATTGCTGAAAGTATTCGATCCTTTTAAAAAAATATATATTTTTAGCTTAATATGAGAGGCTTGGTTACCTTGACCAATTTATTTGTCCAATTTCTTTCTTTTACCAATCTACACGTAGCCATCTACCACAACAGCATGAGCTAGGCCCTTTCCGAATAAGAAATACGACCTTGAAGGTTTCCTTATCTGTAGGAAAAACAATACGTAAGGTAAAAAATAACAAAACAACAGGTGATATCCACCTACTCTGAAAAAATTGTTCATAAAATCGCCACTCGCCCACATATGTACATATATAGCATGGCTCAATATCTCAATACTCAACAGTAATAAAACAGCAAACAATAACTGACCAGACATATTTTCATATCTGAGGATTATGTTCCAATGACAGATATTATGCACGGTAACGCTTATTCGCCAAAATCTTTTCATTTTCTTAAACTTTATATTCTTTTGATATTATTTAATAATAACTTATAACTAAAATTCTCATCTCAAAATCTGTTTGCATTTAAGAGTTGAGCAGTGAAATTGATTTGTTTTCTACATTAGTTGCAGAAAATAGGCTCTATCAATGTACCTTCCGAACAGTCAAAAAAAGTTTTATAATAGCTACGTTTTCCAGAGGTGGTAGTTCTCAAATTGAAACCAAATTTTTTAATTTCAAAATTAATAATAATGTTAGGCAACAGTATACTAAAGGTGCAACAGAGCTTTAAGACAATAATCAAATAGTTCTCCGATAGAATTCTGATTAAATCCTTCAGTTGCCGGAGCAAATCAAGAAAACGTGTATATATGGAATTCAAATATAATTAAATATATAACTAATATTTTAATTAAAAAACATAAGAAAACAAAATTAGATTTAAAATATAACTTTATGACTGTTTTTTGTGGGCATAATGTATTATATATATATTATTACAAAATATATTATATATAGATTATATTATAATTTTAATTTTAACTGAAACTTTATGTAATTGTTTATATATGTTTATATAATTTTATCTCCTAAAAGTACATACTTCCTAGGAAAACACTGGCAACCAATATGTCGAGATACAGTAAAGAAAATTCGTAATTTTTAGCGTTGCATTTGCGATGTGGAGACCAGCATGACTCACTTCAGCTCAATTTGTTTGATTCAACTGCTACATTTATAGTAAATCAGGAACTTTTCCAAATTGATTGGCACGTGATTATAATAAATAATACAGCGATTTGTATTTTCAAGTTACTGCCTGACTTCAGTATGGTTTGTTTAATCCTCTTTTAAAGAAGGCTCTAAGACGATATCACCTATGACACAGTTACATGTGGCTCCACCACCAATCTTGGAACTAATTTTGGCTGGTGTGTTATTAAGTTGGTGGGATTCGTTTATTCTAACCCCTTTAAGTGGAATAGGAGGTACATCTTCTTTGGAGCCATAAGTCAGCAGTTTAGAAAATAGGAACTCCCACAGGACCTTGGTTGGGTAACAGATAAGTCTTATTCGTGTAACCTTCACACATTGGTACATAAAAGCCACTAGGCAATGGTGGGATAAATACCGGAGTATGAAATATGGTGAGATTCTTTTGCAGCAGTGTCTATCATTATCTCACTGAGGCCATTAATTGACCTTCGTTCTTGTGGCTTGGTACAGTAAAAGCATACTTACCCTCTGTCAGTGGGACGATAATAGGGAGAAACTTTTGATAAATTTTATGAGAATGTTAAATTGATCATAATATCCCTATTAGTTGCTTTATTACCAGCTGTGAGACCTGGGTCAAAGTTGTATCTTTCTGAGTGTCTAATAATTCCATGCAGGTTGTAATACTAACCATCCTTTGTATTGTCATCGTTAGTGATTGTATGACGGTATGTTATAAAAACAAAGATTTTCTCTGGGGTGCTGTAAAATACAGGATTTTAAAAATTCAGCACCTGTTATACGAGTAATTAGTCCTAATGTCACAACTTGTAGGGTGTTTAGATAAAAATAGACTGTCTAGTAGTTGATGGGTTGTTAAGAAGTGAATGAAAAAATTCTTGCAGTGGTAGCGAGATCTTACCTTTTGTTTTGAAGTATTTCGATAATAAAAACCAATTATTACACAACTCTAATCTCTAACTTTCATTGTTATGTATTTCCTTTTTTCTCTTGATACTTGTGTTAACACAGCGATTTGCAGATTTTTGCCTAAAATTGACAAATTATTTTCTTTTCAATTTAACTCCTTAACACTTACACTATTCCCATCAATTTTTAAACGCTTAACTTTTTGAATGATTTGAATTATATTTTCTTATATAAACCTCTACAGTAATCTAGGTCTTTTGTACCAATCCTTAACTCATTATTCCCGTATTAGATGAGAGGGCGAGTCATTAGCTGTTAATATACACTTAAAAGGGAGTTTTGATGGATCTCTATCCTACAGGATGACAAACAGTAAAATTCAATTGTAACATGCAAAAAATAACCATGGATATGTCTTGCAAAAGCGTTTGAAGAAACAAAAATTTTACTGATATTTCAAAGTAAAACTGGCATTTAAGGGGCCCTTGATTGCAGTTCCTGTACCAGATGTTTTTGCTTTTAAGGAGATGTTTTTGCTTTATTTGAACAGCTGAATCCCCTTCCATATTCACAATGATGAGAAAAGGTTTACCAAATGTGGCAATCAAATCAATCGAATTTACCTTTACATAACTTAACAACTCTCATTCAGCTATATTCTGTAGGTGAATCATTTAGGTACGAAACTTCTTCAACTATTAATTTGCATCATACTTGATGTGCCACCTTATTCAAAGATCTGACTAAGATAGTAGATATTGTTTTATTTCCTTGGTAATACGATAATCTTTGTGTTCAAGAAGGCTGTAATCATGCACCACCTGCCCAGCAGAAATTGTTTTTCTAGGGACACCATATTTTTACCCACGTCCGACTTTTTCATTTGTGTTCAACAGCTGATATTGTTTTAGATTTAATTGAAAATCATTTTTAAACCCTAATTTACTATTCTACTAACTAATTTTTCAAATATAGCTGTAGTTGTAGTAATAGTACATGGAAGGTGTAGCGGGGACTGAAGGCACTACATCCCACTTAACTTTTCTGCTTTTAAAAGTATATTTTTTCCTTTTTGGGATCGGATTACAGAAAAAAATCAAATTGTAGCAATACCGAACGAATGCGGNTGTTTTATTTCCTTGGTAATACGATAATCTTTGTGTTCAAGAAGGCTGTAATCATGCACCACCTGCCCAGCAGAAATTGTTTTTCTAGGGACACCATATTTTTACCCACGTCCGACTTTTTCATTTGTGTTCAACAGCTGATATTGTTTTAGATTTAATTGAAAATCATTTTTAAACCCTAATTTACTATTCTACTAACTAATTTTTCAAATATAGCTGTAGTTGTAGTAATAGTACATGGAAGGTGTAGCGGGGACTGAAGCCACTACATCCCACTTAACTTTTCTGCTTTTAAAAGTATATTTTTTCCTTTTTGGGATCGGATTACAGAAGAAGAACCCGCTATTGTTGCAATGCCAAAAGTATGGGGAAATCTATTTTCTGAGGACTTCACGAAACGGAAATTGTAAAATTTTTGCCCTGCGCCACCAATGCCTGGCACCTTAAGAAGTCACTGGATCTCAGGACTCAACAGTTCAAGTCCGTTCCACCAAGCACGAAGTAGCAATAATTATTGTTGTGAAAAAAGTATCGACAAACCTGGTAATATTAATAGCAGTCGTTCTAGTAGTATCTGCTTACAGGATCTTGTGCGGGCCCTCAAGTTTCATAAAATTTCCTGGCCCCAGCCCTGCTTGTTTCTTAACTGGTTGATTATGCCCTCAAGTTTCATAAAATTGTAATGAGGTTTCCATTATTTTTCACCCAAGATGATAAATTCAGACTAACAATACCAGCTTTTACATTTTTTAAAGTTACGTTTATCACCTGATTCAAAACATACTTCTCTTTCATGGTCTACGCCAGTATCATAAATAAGGAAAATGTTCATTGTGGATTTCCGTGGATAAACCGGACGACGAAATATATTATGGCATAGTGTGAGTATACGGTTGGCACTCTTATCATATTTACCTGGCTAGTTAGATTAAAGTCTCGATAAACAAAAATCCTGGTTCTTGATTTCTGCCTTAAGTCCTTACTTAATAGATAACACAAAAACTTTCTTTTTGTATTAATGATATACTCAGACTGGATTTATCTTCCTTTGTTAACTGGGGTGATGTCTGATTTGAAAACCTTTATTTTAAGTGAATTGTTGATACCTTTCAGAAGAGACAGTGGATGCTGAGGAAGGCACAAGATGCCAAATACGTTGATTATGTTTGGAACAGATAATGATAAAAAATAAACCTGATCTAATCTGGATTGTTGATCGAGTTTGTGGTTTCCTTTTTATTGGAAAAGAATAGAACATTGTCTATCAATTGGAAAGTATTCTAACTATCCCCAAATCCAAGGAGAATCCTCCAGTAGTAGTCAAGCCGTGACAGGCTTCTTTTTCTTAAGGAAAGTAAAATGTTTTCAATTTGGTTTTCTTTTCAACGGTGCTAAATACATTTTCTTGAAAAATCTTTCAATAGATTTGCAGTGAAACAGCTCATTTCTTTTGGTCGCCCAATAGTACACGTACCTCTAGTAAAATTGTTCTTCCTTTTCCAATTTATTGGCTCTTCAATATTACCGTTAGGTTTGTTTACAGTCATCTTGTATTTAAAGAAACTAACCAGATAGTAATTTTTAGCAATTGCCAGGGTAGGGATTCAGTGGATATAGCCAGAAGAGGCATTAAATCTCCTTAAAAAGCCAAATTTTTTAGAATTCTACACGGAAGAAAATGAAGCAGTTGTAATAAAACCTGAAAGCAGGCTCCTTTTTAGTACCCTTCCCATTTTTGAACCTTACAGGATAAATGTCCGTTTCCATTTTTGATTTTTTGATAACATCAATCATCTTTTAAGAGGACACACTTAAGACTTTTCCTCTGAAGGAGTTTTTTCTGACAAAACTTTTCAGCGTTTCCATGTGAAAAATGCTATATTTAAGCCCTGTATATTAGCTGAGTTTTTCCCATTGAAGGTGAATTGTGGAAGTAGTTGTAGAAAGACCAGTCAGTTGAGGAGACAGACAAAACACTTTATTTAATGGTGAGCATTGGCTTTGTTTTGAGCTCGAAAACTGAAGATGTATATGTTAATAAACAATTAATAAAGAAATATACCCAACAACCTAAGTTTGTTTACACAAAAAAGCAACAGGTGAAAAGATGCAATGTCCTCAGGGAAAAAAGTACGTTAAAAATTTCATCAGAGGGTAATGTCCCCGTGATCTTTAGTACTGATACGATATAACTGCAAAAATACTGTTCCAATAAATAAATAAATGTTTGTTTTCTTAATCGCGAACAATAAAAAAAATCTTGTTTGACAAATGAGTGTCTGGATTTTTCCAACTTATCTCAATGTATGTTGTTTGGACTTTTGTGTTCACCACCCAAGATTTTCATTTACTGAAATCTGGCATGATACCGCCCGTCAACGTTTGGCTTTAAAAGATAGAGAATATTTATGAAATATAAGGTTACTGACAAAATTTACTTCTTCAACAATAGTTAAAGGATAAAGTATTCCTGAAAGTAACTACGGTTCTGAACCGGATCTTATTTAAAAGCTTAGCAATTAATGAAGAAACGTTTTATCTTAGGAAATATTGGGAAAGCCCTAAACCTATTTCCACGTCCCTTTCAATATTTGCCAGATTATTCTGTACTCACCCGAAAAGGAGCTTATGTTTCTTCTGTTGGCCTTTCAGTCCTCTGCTAACGGACGGCGAGAGCTTATTCAAGAAGCCGACAAGGGCCGTAATCATCATGATAAACCGAGGTTTTGTCACTTAAACTTAATACAAGTAAACAATGAATAAAAGTAGATTAAAAACCTTGTAGCCTGTAATGCTTCATATTCTCATATAGTAAAACACGCTTCATTGCTGTGATTAAGGCTCTGGGTCGACTATTCCCATTCGCATTATCAAGGTTACTCTCGGTAATCCCCACTTCCACCACTGAAGCTTACAGATCATTAACCTTCTTTATTTGCAGCAAATTTGACATTACCATACCTCAGTCCTTTTTGTAATTAGATTTTTGTGTGTACCATTTTTAATCCCGTTTATGCTGAGGCGGCCAAGCCACTTACCAACCTTTTTTTCCTAAGGCTCACATGGCCTATTTCTATTTCTCTTGCTGTCAATCATTCCTTCCAGACAAATTTAGCAAGAGATTTTGATAGGATTTTTACGATCGTACATTTTTTGACTTTATTCACTTTTATTATGCACATATAGATTAAGTTAGTAGTATCGAGTAGCCCTTTTACATTGACAATGTAAGGAAGTTTATGGTTCCTATGATCCTTCATATGTAATTCAGAATATTGTAAGTTTTGTATTCCAAGAAAAAGGTCCAGCTTACACAATAAAGGGCATAAAATAAGACAAACAGAATATGTGAGGTGCAGGTTTTTTATTTGCAACAAACAGTGCCCGTTTCCATAAAAGGTCTATCTGAAGTTTGTTTAAGTAGCTCTTGAATTAGAAGATCATTTTAAGATAAGGCAAATATCTAGAGAAAAATTTCTCTTAGATCTTTCTTGATGTTGTTAGAATTTCCAATTATACATTTATTTATTGATTTAATAAAACAATATTATTGGTATAATTATCATTATTATCATAGAAAATCTCCTCCATTTTTAAGGATGTTTCTCAAGATACTTGGAGAATGCAATATTACAGTTTTCTGCTACTCTTGTCTCAATTCTCAGTTATTTCATTGTCCTTTTGAGGTCTTTTGGCATTGTTCCCAATCCCCCGATGGTTATAGGGATTATTACAGGGAATATTATTATTATTATCATTATTATTATTATTATTATTATTATTTTATCATTATTATTAGTATTTTTATTATCTTTTGGATTTACTTCACACTTTGATGTAATTCAACTGATAGGCAGGATCAAACCATGATTCTCGAGCTGTAACCAGGATATATCTAGTTTTTGAAGAGCGTTCTTCGGATGATAAGTGCACTTTGCAAAGAGTACAATCGCCTGGAGTTCCTCAATTTTTGGATTTCCTGGAATCTGCTGGAATCTTCTTTTCAGTCCCTTTTTTGTAAGGTCAAGTGCACCAACAACGACTAGAACTGTCGCTTTCTTTATTACCCACATTTTTGTCACTTCTATCTCGACGTCCTTGTATTCCGGCAGTTTTTCGAGCTCTTTGATGGAGATATTTCTTTCGGATGCTACAGTAATGCCAGTCGTAATGCAGGTCTTTTCGTCTTCATTCTTGACAACGATGCCCGACTGTTGTCTTTGATCTATCTGTGTTCACTGTCATGTTCCGCAACACTGTGATGATATTATTTTCTGTTACAATTTGTAGCAAATGTTCAAACCACTTTTGAGCTGCTGCGACTCTTAGAATGTTTGCAGATGTTCCAGTGAATGAAGCCTGCTGCCTTGTCATGCATCTGAATGTACTCTGTCCTTAGTAATGTAGGACAGCCTGATACTATGTGGTCAGTGGTCTCTTTAAATTGATTACACATCCTACAGATGAGATCTGTTCCTGTTTTTTTTAATTCTGTGTTCGTAAGAGATGACTCAGTTCATTCAGAACAATCCCAGATTAGGGATAAACTCCAGGTATGCTTTCTGGTCTTTTCCAAATACTCTAATTTTCTGGAAAGAGCTTACGTAATTTGGCACTTAATTCTTATGCTCCCAATACTACTGCACTTGAAGAGTCACGCCTTGTATTTCAATCCTTACACGACAAGCACTTGGCTGCCATCCCTGTTGTAAGTAGATTAAGGAAGAAACAAATTCAGTATTGAAATTATATTAAATTTGTTTTTGTGGATTATACAGATACCAGCCAACAAACATTACCAAATGGAAATATTGTAATAACCTTGATTAGTCTTTATGTTTATTAACTGTCCTTGTCCATTTGAAAACACCTTTAGCAATTATAAATAAAGTTTTTAAAAGCTGTGCAAAGCATTAAAAATTTTGTAAAGCCTCGCCTGACCCCATATTAGTTTGCCAGTGTGACTTTGAGAGAGTGTTTTTAAAATAATTTTTATTACTTTCATTATACTCACAAAACGACATTTAAGCAATTTTTTTAGCAAATTTACTGAAACACACCCAAACACTAGTAGAGGAATGTTGTATTTAATATGTGTTATTCGTCAATGGCTCCTTGCAAACATAAAAGGATAATTTTTTTCAAGGAAAAGAAAAGGATACCTCCCAGTTCATTTAATATTAACATACACATTTTTGGGTAGAATGCTTTGAAATGTGAAAAAATACAATTTGGGGGGATTTGTGTTGTAGCTAACGGGCTATTACTGATATCAGTTTATTTTTTATAACAGCACTGTCTTTCCATAGCCCAGCCAATCCTGTATACTTTCTTAGTCATCGATCAAATAGCTGAAAATTCTAAAGGGTGCTTTCTGCGCTTTGTGACACTTTCTTCACTAGAATTAGTTATTCCATGAATTCCTGAGACAGATTCTCTCTCTTTTTCTTTGGTACAATTTCTTGTCAATCATAGTCAGCTCTTTAAAGGATGTAATTTTTGTCCATATCATTGCTGCTATTGTCTGCATTCATTTTTGGCTCGGGTAAGGAAGCTATTTTCCCAGATGGCTCCCCAAATTTCAATAAACTTGTAGTTTTCTGATACCCTCCTCTTCCTTCCAGCTGTACTCTTCGTCTTTCTGGGGAATTCCCCTTCGTTATCTTTGAATAGTGTTGTTTCCGATTGTTTTATCGCTAGTCTTAGCTCTACTCAGTATTGACTGTCTGTGTCATAATTCTTTAAGTCATTGTTCCTAGCTTTGACACTTTCCTAATTTTTGGTGGACATGTCTTTTTGATCCTCAGTTTCCGTAAGATAGCCTTCTCTTCTTTTTCGCCTTGCGTCTGAACTTCCTCTGACATAGTTCCTTAGGCAACCATGCTATCGTTTAAGATGCCTTCTTAACTCGTGTTTCCAGTTTTTGTATGTTTTTTTTTTGTTGTTATCTATTTTCCTTCTATGTAAGTTACTAACACTGAGATTACTTCACACATACACCCTAAAGAATACTTAGTACAGTATTTAGAATATCACAATATTTACCAGTTGCAACGTAATATTTACAGATATATTTCAGTTTCGAGTAGATAACCACTATTCCATTTAATAGATTCAATAATGAAAAAGCAAAGAAACAAATTAGAATATTGATTGATTTTTTATGGAAATATTTCGTTACTACTTGCAACTTTTTCGGTCAAAAGTTATAACTTGAAGCGGATGGCAGTAATACAGAAAACAATACAAGATGTAATTTGAAAAAAGCTCTAACTCTAGATGACTAGTGGGATTCATGCACACACTAGGTCTTCCTGTTGATGTTCAGTGGGGATTTAGAGGATCTCGCTATACTGGTAAACTTTTGACTGTAATTGCAGATCATAAAATATTTTGTTTTGATCCGAAGAACCTACTAATTGAGACATTTTTGTTAGGATTAATCTTTCGTTTGCCCTGACTACCAACTACAAAATAATTGTATTCCATGAACATGCTAATCAGAAAGACAGGCACATATTCGTCGTATTAGTGCAAAATGTGGCAATGTGGCAAGGATAGCAAAAGCACAGATTAATTTTTTTCTTAGAAATTATCCTGTATATATATATATATATATATATATATAATACCATGACCTTGAACTCACAAACTTTACCCTCAGAATAAGGAATCAAAATGTTTGGTAGCTGAAGGCCAGTAATTAAAATAACTATTAAAAATAATTGTTATTTGAAAAAGTTGAGAGCTCTTATTTATCCGGGTGAAAACTAACTAACTTTAGATTTGTTTCCCTAGCACATTTTTATCCATCATTCATTATTGTTTCATTCCTTGTATTTCTCACTCCTTGTATTTCTCAACTCTCCTTTTTTTACTACACCTTTGTCATGGAAATGGTCATGTGGTGACATCATTTACGAACTGCTGGGATTCCATCTTGAGAAGCAGGCTCCAAGTAGCTCAGGTGCAAGTGCTGACTCTGTCTAGTGGTCTTCTGCAGTGAAATTCAATGTTAGAAATTTTCGAGAATCAAAACTTTCCCAGGCGGGATAAGAGCCTGCAACCTTCTGATTGCTTTTCAGATGCTCTTTTGCTGAGCTTCTGGGAGCTTGCCTCTCAGAAGAGAAAATTGGCATCTCAATAGTTTCCACGTGATGTCACTATAGTCCAAAGTATCCATTACCTGTGGCTTTTATTAACCTCAAAGATATACTTCTATATGCTGTATTGACCCCTTTTTGTATCTTAGTGTCTGTACCTTATCATCACATGTATCTATAATGACTGCTACTTTCTCCTATTCCTACAGGGAGACTATATTGGCCTGCCTATTAGTTTGTGTCTATCTATCTGTCTGTCTCTCTAGTTGGTTTCACCGCATACAATTGTTGTTTCACAACCATGTTTTTCATATGATTAATAGAAGAATATTTTGAAAGGTATATTCCAAGACTTGTCTGGTACAGCGATTCTCATGTTGCCATTATATGTAGCGCCAAATCCGTTTTTATTGCCATCGGTGCCATGGTTACTTAAGACCCCAACTAATTGTGTTGCTTAACAGTTTAATTTCTTAGGGACATACAAAATGGAATGAGTAGCAATGCATTGAATATGTGATAAAATAATAGGACCAAATTATTTACGTAAAGAATTTAATCTAAATTTAATAATAATATAAATTTAATTGTTCAAGGTAAAACCTCGCTTTATTGTAGGGAAGTAACTTACACGCTAGAATAGATATTAACAATATCCATAGGCAAGTTGAGTGTTTTCACCCCCTCTTCCTTCCTCTTCCCAATCTGTCATATCTGTGAATAAGATGAAAACATCTAAATTGGTTGCACTTCAAAAATTGCCAAGAAAGTTAGCTCTCCTTTCTTCTTTCTTTTTCNTGGAATGAGTAGCAATGCATTGAATATGTGATAAAATAATAGGACCAAATTATTTACGTAAAGAATTTAATCTAAATTTAATAATAATATAAATTTAATTGTTCAAGGTAAAACCTCGCTTTATTGTAGGGAAGTAACTTACACGCTAGAATAGATATTAACAATATCCATAGGCAAGTTGAGTGTTTTCACCCCCTCTTCCTTCCTCTTCCCAATCTGTCATATCTGTGAATAAGATGAAAACATCTAAATTGGTTGCACTTCAAAAATTGCCAAGAAAGTTAGCTCTCCTTTCTTCTTTCTTTTTCTCTTTCCTTTTTCTCTTTCCTTTCTCGTCGATATAAAACTCTAATCTCTTGAGAAATTGACCTTCAACTTGTGATCCATAATTATGCACGTTATTTTCTAGAACTTCTGTCGTTCTCCTTATCTCTGTCTGTGGTTACGCTGAAAAATACATTCTGTATAAGAATTATTATGAAATAACTTGTTAAAGAGTATGTTTTATGTTACGCATCACTACCTGTAAGAATTTGAAATTCAAAGGAAAAACAACCTATTTTGTAGATATCATTTGGATTCAAGGCTTCTTTCAGGAAGATACAGTTTTCTAACACTTCTTATCTGTTCTGATGTGAGACTACGGCTTAGGATCATCCATCGCTTAATTTATTCACCATACATACAATGACTGTTCCGCATTAAGTGTTTTGTTACATGCATTCAAAATCTATGCTAAATAACAGCTGATAGGTGATAATCATTTCTATGTAAGGAAAAGACTTTGCTCTTCACGGTCTATCAAACTTCCATGAGGGTTTCTCGTTATTTACTCTGTTCTTGAATGGAGAACATCTTGAAGAAGAGCGATGTTCTTAAAAAGAGGTAAAAAGAAAATGCTGAATTACAGGAAATTGGAAAAGCATAACAAACTGCGTACGTCCCATTTATCTCTAGAAGAGTCAAGTAAGTAATTGGTTTGCATTTTGCTGGTAAAATATTTGTTAGAATATTGGGAATATCTTTACACTGAATCCCTGTGATTCTGAAGCCTGGAAGCTGCTCAAACTGATCTTCACCAGCAACCATGAGGTTTGTGGGGACAGACATGGCTGTGGTATTAACCTGAAGTCTATCAGGTTGACTTTCTACGGTTCTGTAGAATACTTATAAAGCAAAAGATTTATTACGAGTTGTCTTAGAATTACAGATGACTGTTTTTTTCATGAACACTAGAAATAAGTTTTGGTTCTAGCTTATATCAGCTTGTGAGAAGATTGGTTTGAATTTCCAATGCATGCTAATTTTCTTGTATGTATGTATGTATTTATTCGCCACTAACAAAAAAAATACAAATGTTCAGAGGTAAATTGAACGTTGTTCAAAGGAGTAAGGTATTTTTTCCATTAAACAAGGAAATGGTTGTCCTCCAATATATTACTAATTTGATATAGTTTTAACATTTGCTATAATTGAAAACTTTATTACCTCCAACGGTCGTTAAAAATGAGGCTTTATGATGAGTACTCTGGGTTAAAGTTTTTTTTGAAATGTGCATATTATTCAATAAGATCATTTTCTGCTTCTGCAGATAAAATAAGATCAGATTTCAGATTAACAAATCAGAAAGTAAGGTATTTTTTGTATCAAAACCTCTCTTCAGTTTATGCAGTTTTTTAACCAAATATTAATCAAGTTTTACTATAAGGTATAAGTATAAGTATAAACGGACTAAATTAACCAAGAAGGGAATATTTAAACGACTACTAAACAAACGGGACGTTAATTGTAGCAACAACAATTTCAAACGACCCAGTTTTTGGAATATACCTACAATAAATCTGACGCAAGAGGTTCTATCCATTATTGTGGTTTCGTATAGAAGGCTTCATTCTTAAAATCTAAATATTTTCATATTTGAGATGCTTGTTATGAATTTAATGAATCTCATGAAAATGAGCTGGTATTAGAAAGCTAATGTTTCATTCTTAAACAGCTGGTTATGTCTTGAATTTTAACAAGTTCAGTTAAAAAACTAATTATTTAATTGTAATCATACAGAAACAGTCAAGAATTGGAAAATTGACCAGCACACCGGAAAAAATGAATATTTTGTAAACAATATTTTTTTTTTCTAAACGATGTACCTTAAAAATATTATGATCTAAAATTTATTAAACAAAAAATTGTATCTATATAAAAGGTATAAAATGTGAATTTAAGTAATCACTTCGTCAATTAAAATTGCATTCATTAATATTTGCAAAAATATAATCAAAAGTTCCATAATTGTAGCGCGCCACAGGATAACACACACGTGATGAGTACGACGGAACTTTAGGAACTTACAAGGAGTTCTACAATGTTGTATGAAACGAAGATTAAGAAATAAAGTTCCGTCGTACTCATCACGTGTGTGTTATCCTGTGGCGCGCTACAGTGAAAACTCTTTCCACGTTCCTGTGGGTAGCTAAAACTTTCTTATTTCTTATACATGCTTAGCACTACTTGCTCAGATGGTGACTTTACAAGCGCTGACTATGGCCCAACTACAAAACTGCTATGCGGGAACAAAAGGGTGAATCATCAATTTNGCATTAAGTGTTTTGTTACATGCATTCAAAATCTATGCTAAATAACAGCTGATAGGTGATAATCATTTCTATGTAAGGAAAAGACTTTGCTCTTCACGGTCTATCAAACTTCCATGAGGGTTTCTCGTTATTTACTCTGTTCTTGAATGGAGAACATCTTGAAGAAGAGCGATGTTCTTAAAAAGAGGTAAAAAGAAAATGCTGAATTACAGGAAATTGGAAAAGCATAACAAACTGCGTACGTCCCATTTATCTCTAGAAGAGTCAAGTAAGTAATTGGTTTGCATTTTGCTGGTAAAATATTTGTTAGAATATTGGGAATATCTTTACACTGAATCCCTGTGATTCTGAAGCCTGGAAGCTGCTCAAACTGATCTTCACCAGCAACCATGAGGTTTGTGGGGACAGACATGGCTGTGGTATTAACCTGAAGTCTATCAGGTTGACTTTCTACGGTTCTGTAGAATACTTATAAAGCAAAAGATTTATTACGAGTTGTCTTAGAATTACAGATGACTGTTTTTTTCATGAACACTAGAAATAAGTTTTGGTTCTAGCTTATATCAGCTTGTGAGAAGATTGGTTTGAATTTCCAATGCATGCTAATTTTCTTGTATGTATGTATGTATTTATTCGCCACTAACAAAAAAAATACAAATGTTCAGAGGTAAATTGAACGTTGTTCAAAGGAGTAAGGTATTTTTTCCATTAAACAAGGAAATGGTTGTCCTCCAATATATTACTAATTTGATATAGTTTTAACATTTGCTATAATTGAAAACTTTATTACCTCCAACGGTCGTTAAAAATGAGGCTTTATGATGAGTACTCTGGGTTAAAGTTTTTTTTGAAATGTGCATATTATTCAATAAGATCATTTTCTGCTTCTGCAGATAAAATAAGATCAGATTTCAGATTAACAAATCAGAAAGTAAGGTATTTTTTGTATCAAAACCTCTCTTCAGTTTATGCAGTTTTTTAACCAAATATTAATCAAGTTTTACTATAAGGTATAAGTATAAGTATAAACGGACTAAATTAACCAAGAAGGGAATATTTAAACGACTACTAAACAAACGGGACGTTAATTGTAGCAACAACAATTTCAAACGACCCAGTTTTTGGAATATACCTACAATAAATCTGACGCAAGAGGTTCTATCCATTATTGTGGTTTCGTATAGAAGGCTTCATTCTTAAAATCTAAATATTTTCATATTTGAGATGCTTGTTATGAATTTAATGAATCTCATGAAAATGAGCTGGTATTAGAAAGCTAATGTTTCATTCTTAAACAGCTGGTTATGTCTTGAATTTTAACAAGTTCAGTTAAAAAACTAATTATTTAATTGTAATCATACAGAAACAGTCAAGAATTGGAAAATTGACCAGCACACCGGAAAAAATGAATATTTTGTAAACAATATTTTTTTTTTCTAAACGATGTACCTTAAAAATATTATGATCTAAAATTTATTAAACAAAAAATTATATCTATATAAAAGGTATAAAATGTGAATTTAAGTAATCACTTCGTCAATTAAAATTGCATTCATTAATATTTGCAAAAATATAATCAAAAGTTCCATAATGGCTATCATGATATATACTTTTCTAGTCCAAACTCATTGAAAATATAAGTAATTAAACCGGACACCAAACAGTGACGAAAACTGGTACATAACCCCCCAGCATATTTTTAAATAAAAACTGTGCAGGCCTTCTGTAACCAGGCTAAAAGTATATTATCCCACTCACATAATCCATTGAAATGAGGAACCTGTACAAATTTATATTCTGAAAGCGTATTAGAGGACTTAATTTGGAAAAAAGTTATTATAAAATGGAACTCAGCTTTCTTTATCTCGTCTCTATTGCTCTGTTGTGCATAACCCTTGATTCGCTAACAACGTTTCAACGCCTGCCGACTAAACTAACTTGAGTATCATAATTCTCACTCTGCTGCTGTGCATGCTATGATCCCTCATAAGAAATCCCCATAAGTAAATCAGGTTTTCCCTTGAATAACGTAAAATGTTGTGACCATGTCCATCTGCAGTCACTTATCCCTAATATGACTACGTTGTTCTGTCTCGTTTCTTTTGCAAAATGTAATGAATTCCTATTGAGAGCATTCCGCTTACTGATATTGAAAATGTTTTTTGGCTTCAGAAGTGTCTGCTTCATTCAACAGACTTCAAAACACATAGAGCTTTCTAGTTGGTTCGGCGCAGTTTCTAATTAAACTAGAGCTTCATTTTGAGGTATTTGTCTAGCCTTTTCGTATAGGCAATAATTTCTTTTGATCCTGTTAACGTTTACAGTGATAAGTAGTTTCACAGAATAAAGTTATTAACTCGTCCCCGACCACCAAACTGGAGGATTAGGTGCCGTATTAGTCTTTTCTCTTGCCTGAAGTCTCTTAAGCATGGTTGAGCTTGCAACAACTTGAAATCATGGTAGCATAGCTCAATGATTATTTAGGGAATTAAACCTCCCTGCCACGATGGAGAACACCATACTGGGAGTCATTATGGAGCTTTTCACAGTTCATTAAGACAAAAAATATCTTAAGATAACAAAAGAGGAATGAAAATCAGCAAAAACGTAGACCCTCTGCTTATCTTTTCCGCAGCATCAGAGAACAATTCAGGCAATACCGTAATTAACATTAGAATGATCTAACATTTAAAAATCACATCTGCTGTTTGCACTTAATAAATCTAATACAAAATAGGATGCAGATCTGATAAATTCAAGTAACTTGCAAAGACATAACATATTTAATTTGAAATGGAAAATAGATAGCAGTCTATTAGAGATATAACAATAGGGCATTGGGAAAAGAATGGCGGGCACAAGTGAAATCTATGGTTGAAAATAAACTGGTCAAGAGAGCAGTTTTAATAGACTCAGGAGCATGTGACCATGATAGTTATAGAAAGTGGTTTGAACCCAATTCGATGGACACATATTTTTCATCTTTCTATAAAAAATGCAATCTGTTATGGATATACGGGACATATGTTAAGATGAAGACTTTTTAGAAAAAGATATCCCGACTCCACATCTTCAAGTGTGGATCTCTACACACTAATATTCAAAGAACTTTTACCTTCATTTAAAGACGGGAGACAATGCAACCCAGCTCAATGATATGAAAACGCAAACCAATGAATAAAAAGGAGTACATTTTCAATTCCCTTGCCTTGGAATGTCAAATCTATCATTTACTTTAGGTAGTCCTCATTGGAAAGACATTTTCTCTCACAATCTCTCTTGCATAAAACACAGTTCTATAGTGTTTTAAAAGCCCATAAAACGAAAATGGATAGCTGCAGATATAAACCCTCTCTTCCACTATTGCGGAAATGTTCGACTGGAGATTTAGCAGATAGCATGTATACAGATTCCTAGAGATACTACATCCGAATAAATTGGAGGGTTTCCTAAAAGAGACAATGGGAACAACAGAACATTTTGTAGATAACGGAGTACTTACGGTTGTAAAACTAGACATAAACATGAGACAAGTGGAGTGCAACAAACTATGATATTATTCTAATTTAATGTATGACAGTGTACAAAGTAAATAAACTTAACAGATACCTGTAAAGATTTTAGATTAAGACTATGCAAATACGAAGAACACAGTTACCATTTTTTTATATTATTTTTTAGAATTTTTAAAAAAGGAGTGATTTGAGGTGAAACAGCCATGTTTCTTATGTATTTGATAATGGGGCTGATACCACTGACATTTATTTTAAAGGATCATTGAAGTGAGGGCAGTCGAAGCTCAGCTACTTGTTCTTGGATGGATTCATGCTTTTTGGAAAAATCCGAGAAAAGATCGACTTTTTTGTCAGTATTATTCATATTTCCATCAGAATACTGGAACAGGTTTTGACTTAAAGAAATATTGAGAGTTTGTAACTGTTATGTTAGTATGTCAAGAGACCATAGAGACCAAAAAAATCAGTTGCATAGCATCTTTTGGCTTACTTGCCCAAAATAATTGAGGTCAGGTCACCTAACAGTTATTATACGATCTGTTTCGATATATTATTTTCAATGACTGGCTCATGGTCGTGCTTGTAGCATTTATCTTTCGTACCAAAGCATTTTAAAGACACACCTTACAATGCATTGGTTTATCAACCCAATCGTGTCTTCTTTCGTATTTTATCCTTCACTGTAAGAAAAAAAATAAAACTGTTGTTGAGTGCAAAATGTTGCATCTGACTGTCATTCTTTTCAAAATAAGAAATATAAATAATGATTGTCGGGCATGCAAAGTTCCTTCTACATGCCAGTAGAGAAAGGCAGGTAGGCTGCGGTCAATGTCAACAAATGCAACTGCGCTATTTTGAAAGAAAGCAAGGGCAGGTGACACATATATGTAATTTCATTTTTCACGCAGTGCCAACAATAAGATAAAAGAGATCTGGTTTAAGAAAAATCTGCGCAGGCACTGTTTAGTATTCATGCCGGAAAAGGTCTATTGCTATACATCGATGTGTTCCAAAGAAAAGGCTACTTTCAACCCGCTGCTGTTGTTGGAAAAAATCAGACGGGAGGGGAGAGGGCTACTGACATAGCAGTAACTTGCATTGGATGTCCCCGTTCACACCCCTTTCTAGTAAAGTACAGGCATTCCGATTTACTATGTATTAAAAAGAAATTGGAGGCGGGACCCTAGCTCACACTAAAGGAAAAGTAGAATTAGACCTAACTCAGCGTCCGTCTTTCGATCCCTGTTGTAGGACATAAACGAAATAGACGTTTCGACCATCATCATCTTTTTAAGGGCTTCCATGCCAACCACTTGGGGCCATAGACACAATAGAAACCGGGACTCTTTGTTCGCAAGACAATAGGTCAAGAAAGATGGAAAGGAACGGTATCACGCACACAAGCAAAAGAAATAAACTATATAACATTATAAGCTTTATTAGATACAGAAGATATGGGGTATTGTTACTAAATTATACCCTCACAAAGTTAAGTTAACCGCAATACATTTTAACCACAGTGTCCAAAGAAACATTGCATTGACAACGAATACGATGAAGAGGATGTAGTGATGAGAAATCTAAATTAGTGATGTCAAGAAGTAACCTTTAGTAACATATTAATAACATGATCGAAATTTCAACTTAGACCTCAATGAAATTATTATCATAATCATTAATTTTACTATTGTTACTCCGTTTATTTTTTTTACACACAGTTTTGGTGCCAATTATTACTAATGACCAAGGGTCCTTGTTCAAACGTTTACACATATGTAAATATAAAAAGTGAACGTCAGCCCCGGTTAAAAGAGAGCCAAACCGAAATATCAGCAGAAAATTTCCTCTTTCAAAGTCAACCCATTCGTTTTTTCCTTAAAATTCAACTAGTTGGGTTTCCCTTCATTACCTAGTAAACTAGAAACTTTTTGTCAACTTATCCTATCATTCCCTACATAACTGATTTTGTTTTATTGTTTACCCTGTTAAACAGTTAGATTTTATCGCCCTTATTCTACAGTGATTTTGTTGATCGGTCGTATTTGACATGTAGCGGTTATGACAAAGTAATATCAGTAAAAATCAATTAGCCATGAGCTTGGATTTTCATGATTGAGTATCCTAGCAACAAAATAAACTTTTTCATGTTAAAAGAAATAAATTTTGACTTTATTGAGATAAAAATCATGTAAAATCGGTAGGTCAACAATGTTAATTCTCTTTGACATTGTCAATCTTGAAAAGATACTTTTTTAGGTTCAAACCAAGTCATGTATATATAATTAGTTAAAGATTTGAATATTTCTAGATATACTATATATATATATGTATACATGCGTTAAGTTGCAGGAGGAGGGAGAGTAGGAACGCTTCCTCTGTAGTTACCCAGGTTAAAGCATATCCCCTCCGATTTGCAACGGTGTCTTGAAAAAACAGCAATTTAAGGGAATTTATTTCATATTTTAAAATTATTCAAGTTAATTCTCGCCTTACGTTAAGTGTATGAAGGGATCTTTTTTCAAGCTATCATCATCAAAATTGGCACGAGTATTAATAGTAGCAATGCGCATGTTTTCAATTATATTTATAGTCATATATATTGGCTAATTATTGAAAAATTAACTAATTAACGTTTTCGTATTACTAAAAGTTCAAGTTTTGACTAACAACGTTATTTGAGTAATAAACTCTCTCATTAAAGGTGTTTTATGTCGAAGGCGCCACACTCAAGGTTGTTAAATCTTCCTTTAGTAAGAGGTTTCTGATCCACGAATGTGGGCGTGGTTAAAATATCCCCATTCTGACAATATTATATATATATTAAAAAGGCATCTTTTCTTGACCGAACTTAACATTTACAATCTACTGGGCCTAATGTTTTAGCTACAAATCGTTAAAAACGAAATTAGCAGTTACAATTATTTGTTACAATTATTTCCCTGCGCAACTGAGTGTTTTACTTTGAACTTCAGTAAAGACACCACAAGTATCACATTTTCAACATTAATTTGTTGAAGTTTGAAACAAATAAGCAGTGAAAATGTGGGAGGCAGGAGGGTCAGGTTTGAAGTTGGGGTTTTACACCACTTGCTGGTTGAGAGCAGTATCACAATTCCAAAAGAGTGTTGTCGAGAACTTAGAAAAAGATGATAGTGGTTGAATTGTGGAAAGAGGTGGGTCAGGTACAACCATACAAAGTTTTAGCTTGAACTCAATTTTGACAACCAATCTAGCCACATTCATAATTCAACTGAAGGCCCACCGCATCATGGGTAAGTGTAAATAATATCTCAGTCCCGATGGCAGGCCCTGCGAACGAGCCAGCAGGACAAAGAAATACATTGTTATTAATAGGAATATAGGAGTGTTCATTAAGTATTAGAACGTTCACATTACATCAGCTTTTTAGTTGAAAATGTTCGTGGACAAAATATATAACCACGTCTATTGGCCCAAGCTGTACTAAAAGATATATCACACGATTTGTCAAAGGGAGGTACAGATAACATATCACTGTTTGTTGAATTAAACACA
>RDPX01000117.1:434313-499263 GCA_003991215.1 Morbakka virulenta | reverse complement strand
GGAATTTATTTCATATTTTAAAATTATTCAAGTTAATTCTCGCCTTACGTTAAGTGTATGAAGGGATCTTTTTTCAAGCTATCATCATCAAAATTGGCACGAGTATTAATAGTAGCAATGCGCATGTTTTCAATTATATTTATAGTCATATATATTGGCTAATTATTGAAAAATTAACTAATTAACGTTTTCGTATTACTAAAAGTTCAAGTTTTGACTAACAACGTTATTTGAGTAATAAACTCTCTCATTAAAGGTGTTTTATGTCGAAGGCGCCACACTCAAGGTTGTTAAATCTTCCTTTAGTAAGAGGTTTCTGATCCACGAATGTGGGCGTGGTTAAAATATCCCCATTCTGACAATATTATATATATATTAAAAAGGCATCTTTTCTTGACCGAACTTAACATTTACAATCTACTGGGCCTAATGTTTTAGCTACAAATCGTTAAAAACGAAATTAGCAGTTACAATTATTTGTTACAATTATTTCCCTGCGCAACTGAGTGTTTTACTTTGAACTTCAGTAAAGACACCACAAGTATCACATTTTCAACATTAATTTGTTGAAGTTTGAAACAAATAAGCAGTGAAAATGTGGGAGGCAGGAGGGTCAGGTTTGAAGTTGGGGTTTTACACCACTTGCTGGTTGAGAGCAGTATCACAATTCCAAAAGAGTGTTGTCGAGAACTTAGAAAAAGATGATAGTGGTTGAATTGTGGAAAGAGGTGGGTCAGGTACAACCATACAAAGTTTTAGCTTGAACTCAATTTTGACAACCAATCTAGCCACATTCATAATTCAACTGAAGGCCCACCGCATCATGGGTAAGTGTAAATAATATCTCAGTCCCAATGGCAGGCCCTGCGAACGAGCCAGCAGGACAAAGAAATACATTGTTATTAATAGGAATATAGGAGTGTTCATTAAGTATTAGAACGTTCACATTACATCAGCTTTTTAGTTGAAAATGTTCGTGGACAAAATATATAACCACGTCTATTGGCCCAAGCTGTACTAAAAGATATATCACACGATTTGTCAAAGGGAGGTACAGATAACATATCACTGTTTGTTGAATTAAACACAAGGGATTTAAATTCTATTCGTGAAAAATTGGGAATAAATAGACATCAATTTGCAAAAGGAAATGACCCGTTAAAAGAATTTCAAATTTTTTTCGCTTTCTTTGTAAATTGCCAAAAGGATGGTGATATGGAGGAATTCAAAAGCGTAAACATCGAAAACACATTCAGTATCCCTTAAATATAGAACTGAAAATGTCTCCTTTAAAGTGTTACAGACACCATCTGGACCAACTGGTTCACATAATCCGACTGTAGCTCAATAATCAGAGTGCAGCTGCTAGCGATTTGATGGTCCTATTAAATAACATAAATTTATAGATTAGGAACTTATCAAACAAAATTCCTGAAGAAGATCCAAGATTGATTCACTGTATGCAAGTAAAATATACCTACCCCTGTGTGTAAAATATCACATTTTGGACATTTGTTTGTACTTAGGTCCACTCAAACTAAAAATGCTGCTAGGTATTGTGCCAGCATTTGAACAAAAAATTTAGCATGCAATATTGAACTATGCAACGTTTCTTTAACATTTTTTTTTTTAGATATTTATTAAGATATTTGATAAAGCTGTCTTTTGATCACTGATATATCTTGCAGATCCAATTGAACCTCTACAACTCCAGCTGTCACGATTGTGGGCTTCCCGCATTACTTGACACACAAGTCAGTCCGATAATTCCCTTTATTCCCTTTGAAAAGAGGGGTTCGCTTCCTTCCCTATTCCAGTTTCCGTGCACCATACCGGTCAAGAGATTGTACTGAGTTTTTTGTTGTAACAAACGAAAGTGCCTTTGCTCTTGTTGATACTGCTTTCATCTTATTGAGCACCCATTCTTAGTCCACCTATCAGTTTAGCTGACTCATGGTCAGTCAGTAGCACAATGCCTCAAAGAACATGATTTTCTTAAGGTTCTTTTCGGTTATAGCCAGCAGCCAGCCCCACAAGTGGCAATTGAGAACACGTGTTATTCTGAAAGACGAAATACCGTGCGTTTGGAAATCGATTTGACAAAGCTTTCATGAAAGTTGGCATAAAAAAGACACATTTTTTCAAATAATACACTTATACATTCTAATACATTTTTTATCTGTATATATATTTGTATATATATATATTTGACTATAAAACTCAGCTAGTTAGCTATTCCAGCTATTCCAAAAACAAAATATGAGAATACAATGGGAAAGAAACGACCAGCAGAGTGTGACTGCAGAGTTAATTTTAACAAAAACTTGGAATGGATAGGACAGCTTTTTTTATTGGAATATTTTAGAAAATAGTATGAGCACCAACTGAAGAAAATAGCAGGCAGTTCAGTAATCTACCTCAGATGACAACACTTGTTACAAAAGTACAAAACCCTATTTCAATGTTCAGAATAGTATTTTCTGGGTTTTCAGTATTAGTAAATAGGTTTTTATCAAATGGCGTAAAAAGCAAGCACAAAGATTGATCTGTTCTTTTTTGTTGTTGTTGGTATGTTATTCTATGCCTAAATCTCATTTAAGTTTTTCTGAAACAAATAGAGATAGAAGAACCATTTTAACCAACAGCTGGAAATAACTGTCATTTTCAATGGATCGAGGAAAATAACAACTGCATTTATCATGATAAACAAATCATTGTCTTCGTTGAAATATGCCTTTGGCTTCATTTCCTGTTGTCTCCTTACATGGACTTCAGCTTTGGTTGTGTAATAATAGAAGTTAATAATAGAAGGGCCAAATAACATTTTGGAAACCAGACATTCGTCATCTCTAGTTTAAATTACTGATATTCCTTGTCTGATGCGAGTGGACTGCATTTGTCTAGTTTCAGGAGACGACACAATAAAAGTGTTGGTCTTGTTTTTGCCCATTTCCAAGCTCAAGGGCAGAAACAATTGTTTTCAGCACGATTTCTCACGTTTATCTCACCCTGTGTTGACAATCCACTTCGCCACGCTTTGTCTCACCAATGCCTTGTGAGTATGCGATATCACCAACCTATTCCCTCCTTGCGTTGAAATAAGTCTTACTTTGCTTTAACGTCCAACAGTAAAATTATACCAGGATCTGGCATTTGGATATTATTGCAAACCGCACACAAGTCAGTAAATATAAAAAAGCACTGTTTTATGAATGACATTAAGTGTTGACAAACCAACACTACTTTGACAGCCTTCGTAATTCACCGCGTTGAAAATCAAAGACAAAAGTTAATTATTTGGTTAAATTGGAAGTACCTGGGTATATTTTCCGTTTCAACAGGACAGGCATTGATACCAGTTTTGATAACTTAAATGCTTTTTATCATTTACAAACAAATAAAAACATTTGTCTTTAATGTCTTCAGTGTTTATCACATGAACTGACTGACCCATTCTGACACGACCGACATACCTGATGAGGTCACCTACAACTTGACTGTTTCCCTTGACCTCGTACAGCCCGCTGATTCCCTCAAAATATTTTCTGACTCCAAATCACGAGAACCCTCTCTTTAACATCCCGTTCTGAATTCGGTTCTCAAGCATTGTCCAGTTTTATTTTTGCCTCGTTTTGAATCTTTTATCAAATTGTTGTCACTGTGGAGGTGAAGGTAACTGTGTTTTTCTGTTTGTTGTTGTTTTTTTAAGGTCTTTACCCTGAGCAAGGCTTGAACCACTTTCCCAGAGGGTTTCTTTTCTCATTTGATTTTTTGGCGCCTTTTGAAAAGCCAAAGCATTGTGTCATTTAAATTTGGTCAAGCTGAATGTTATAGATGTTGACAATTTCTTTATGATATTCCTGGGGATTCAGCATTAAGCAAATCGCCTTCTGATGATGCCACTAACTTCACGGAATGGTTCAAGTTCGTATTGAAACATTTGTACGTAGTTGTAGCTAACAAAAGCAAACTTTATTCTCCTAAATGGCGCAATTGTGATTGTTTTTCTGTCATTCCTCATCGCAATTATTTCTATCTTCAGTTTTTACTTGATAGAACTCATGAATATCAGAGTTTTCAAAGGGTAAGCAATGCTTGTGAAAGGGTGATTTTTTATGCTGACTTCCGCCATGCTGAGCAACTTTGTCAATCTACTTATTCAAAACAAAAAAGATGGAAATCGAGATACTCCGTTCTCCTGGCCCCACTATTCATCTATCTTTTGATGATTTTCGGTTTTTAAGTCTAAAGTCAACTTTTTATTCTCTTGACATAACCTTTTTATGCTGTCTTTTTTTTCACAGTTCCTTGCACGTAGTGCAGTAATGCTTTGTATATTTCCTAACAATAAAATAAAAAATTAAGATGACCAAATATCTCTTGTCGTCACTTATACATCATTAACTAAATACTGAGGAATGAAAAGTGTGCAACGACAGAATCTCTTTGCAATAAAGCTGAACTATTTTCACAATATTATTTTTAAAATGTAGATTCCTGGGAGATTTGCCTACTGCTGATACCTCAGATTATTTTTGCTGTATATGCAATTCGTTTATTTATCTGTGCCTCCTTCGTGGTCTTCAATGCAGAAATTTACTGTAGCACATTTTACTTTAACACTCCAATTTCATTCCAATTTCCAAAATCAAAAGATTTTACTATCCTATCATTAAACATAGAGGTGCAGTATTTTTACTTTAATCTGAAAGTGGATATCCATTTTGTACCAGGGTCACATGCATTTTTTTGTTGATGTCTAACACTGCAAGATCTTAAGATACTAACTTCTCTCCTATGAAGTCAGAGAGAGAGCTGGAGAGCTGTATCTGAATACGTTTTGGTGGAACTTAAAAATATGGTGTTGTTTCATATAATTCATCTTGCATGGAGGTAATGCTACTATTGGCAACAGAATAAGGCGACGTTAAAAAGTGGGATTTTTTCAATGAATAAATCTTACATAGCCCTTCAGAGTTATGGGCCGTAAGAGTTATGACTTGTGTTATTTGATTTTTATAAGAGTTTCTATTATATTGTCTGGTTTTCAAACTCAAACAAAAATTAAAAGTCCCTCATAACTACACTCTAGTTCCTAAGCCTCAGCCCTTCTGCCACATGACGACGTCATAACCATTGGACTTAAATGATTTATAGATATTAATTACCAGGAAACTAAAAGTCCGTGAGGCAGATTTCTTTGAGAGGGGGTTATTCTAGAAAGAGAATATTTACAAGTCTGCTTATTCGACACGCAGAATATGTTTTAAAAAAGAGTTTTGTTGTTCAAAAAGACTTGTAAAAATTTTAAGTTAATATTTCTTAGTCTTTAACTATATCAATACATTAAGGTCTTTCTTGATATTCGCGGTCGATCAGGAGCTCTGCATGATTCTCCTCATTCCTGTGTCATGGTCAGGAATATTTTTTATTGATTTCACATTGCCATTTTATTTGAGGTTCTAAAGGTGCTGCTATACGTCTTGGCTACCCATCCTTTCATTCTATATGTCCAGTGACAATGACGTAAATCCCAGACCAGAAGATGACGCTCGTTTTTTTAATTAATACACCTAAAACTGCCTGAATGTACGGCCCAATGAGCTACAACTTTTTCTTTAAACATTTCACTGCATGCTTTGCAACGTTAGATAAGACAAGTGGCTCCTTCTTATCACTGTTCAAACAACGTGTTAAACATTGCAATATTTTTGCATTTTTAAAATTTTTTAAACATACGTTCATAAAGTAGAAGAGTAATTTGAAAATCACTTTAGTATTAACTTTAACCATCGAAATAAAAGTATATTTCTTCCAGCTGTATTATGTCGTACTGTGTAACTTTAGTACAAACCCTTCCTTTATTTTCTGTACAAATTCCTACCCATTACACTAAAATTATCCACGTTGTTTTATTACCTCCAGTATTGCCTCTGTTATATCTTCAATCGCTGCATTACATTGACTGTTCTCTCACAGAACAATTATAACAAAGGATCGTGTAACAGAGCCTTAACATCGTGTACAAAACTGATTTTTACTGACGCTGTGGTATTGACAATTTCTGCGGTAAGACATAGTTCAGTTTCTTATTATTGTTATTGTTGTACAAACCAATTATTGTTGACAGGTAAATAAACTTATTTCCAGGCAGATCATTACCTCAAAAATCGTTTACTAGGTTAATTCAAATTGACTTTCCTAACAGTCAGCAGAAGAGGGGAATATCTTATCTGACAAATTAGTTGTTGTAATACAGTTGGTACATTATTCCAATGTCTCTTTCTTCTTGAATTTGTAAGATGTCGGCAAGAACAGAATCATCAAATTGCCTTGGTATTATATTCTGTCGCTGGCCATCTACAATATCCGTGATATTGGGAACAGTATTTGTCTCTTTTATGATTCTCTCAAATTCCTTCCTGCAACTCATTTGTAAACGTTTTCGAAAATACTGCTTGTCCGACTTCCCAGATGATTGCAAAATAGCAAAATTAAAGCCAATTTACAAGAAAGGTTCAAAGACCGAACCAAAAAATTACAGACCTATCTCCCTTCTCCCGCTAATATCGAAAATCATAGAAAAAGTGATTCATACTCAAACTCAGCTGTTTCTTAATGATAACAAAATTTTGTACAAATATCAATCAGGCTTCCGAAAACACTACTCGACTAATACGTGCCTTTCATATTTAACTGATAAAGTCTTAAANGTACAAACCCTTCCTTTATTTTCTGTACAAATTCCTACCCATTACACTAAAATTATCCACGTTGTTTTATTACCTCCAGTATTGCCTCTGTTATATCTTCAATCGCTGCATTACATTGACTGTTCTCTCACAGAACAATTATAACAAAGGATCGTGTAACAGAGCCTTAACATCGTGTACAAAACTGATTTTTACTGACGCTGTGGTATTGACAATTTCTGCGGTAAGACATAGTTCAGTTTCTTATTATTGTTATTGTTGTACAAACCAATTATTGTTGACAGGTAAATAAACTTATTTCCAGGCAGATCATTACCTCAAAAATCGTTTACTAGGTTAATTCAAATTGACTTTCCTAACAGTCAGCAGAAGAGGGGAATATCTTATCTGACAAATTAGTTGTTGTAATACAGTTGGTACATTATTCCAATGTCTCTTTCTTCTTGAATTTGTAAGATGTCGGCAGGAACAGAATCATCAAATTGCCTTGGTATTATATTCTGTCGCTGGCCATCTACAATATCCGTGATATTGGGAACAGTATTTGTCTCTTTTATGATTCTCTCAAATTCCTTCCTGCAACTCATTTGTAAACGTTTTCGAAAATACTGTTTGATGAGCTACAGAGGATATATAGCTGAATTATTGGCTGCTTGAATTTCTTTTGGCAATTTCTTTTGTAGACTGATAAGCATTTTTGTTGCGTTCCGATTGGAAATAGGTTGACAGCAAATAACTTTTACTTAATGGCATATTTAACAATGAGTTTAATGCAATGAGAAAAGGATTTGACAAATATAGTGTTTCGCGTTAGTCCTTAGTTTAGTTTCCAGGCCAGACATTACATTATAGTTGCTTCATTAAATCCAATGGAATCAATTTAACCATTTAATGAAGACATGAGTTGGGGAAGTTCATTCAAAGCTGCTCAGAAAATCTTCAAAATTTGTATACTTTCACAAAAGATGGTTAAAAAAATTTAACAACAATGACATTTACGTTTTTTAAATAATGTAGTAAAAATGGAGAGTATCTGGAAATGTTGAAAAGTGAAAAATTGCGGAGAGCTAGATTTGAACGAGTATTTATGACTATCACAGAAAGTAATGGTTGCAAAAATAATCTAGATTAGAAACAGTGGCGACAACTGAGAGGCTAAAGGATACTGCTGCTATAGCCATAGGGACTGGCTTGAATACAGTTTAGTGCAAACAATTTTTAAGGCATCAACCAGTAACTGATTTTCTGATCTTTTAAAGTATTGTGTGAAATTTCATATTCCTTTTTCTTTCTTAATAGATAAATGCAGGAGTCGTTTGTGTGCTTATCTAAATTGAACTGCTAAACATTTGATTTCATGTCATATTCTTCATAAATTTTCTTTTCCTGACGTAAAAGGATCTTTGGTGTTCTTACATGAGAAATCAACCATCCAATCCAAAGTGACTGGTTTTTCAACTGCAGAGAGTTAAATGTTTATGCAACAAGGTGTTTTTCTCTCTCGATTCTTTCTAGTCATAAAAACAGAAGACTGATCACATTCTTAATACTCGTCCTTTTTTGTTCCATTGTCAAACCCAAAACCAAATCTTGAATGAAAAACTTGAAGCACTGTGAGAACTGCTTGATGAGCAGAATTGTCTCTCTACCAAATCAATCAATAATTAAACCAGTTCACCTGGAAACCTTTTTGGTCTTCGAAGTGAAATAACTTCCAGATTTCACTCGTATCTCAATAACTTTAACATTTTATGCCGACGGCGGATTTTCTAAAGAAACAGCATTATCCTCTTCCACACTGCTCTCTACAGTACTCTCTACAGTTCGTACCTTTTCTTTTTAAAAGGAAGGCGAAGAAATTGTAGTTCAGCGTGGTTTTGTAACTAGCAAGCTCCTTTTACAAGATTTGACTAGCTCTGGCTACACTTGTCTTTAATATTAAAAGAAGAGTTATTTGTTATTCCTTTCTCTTTTCTGACAAGATTTTTAAGTAGTGGAAGTAATGCTTTGTAATTTGGAAATAAAATTAAAAATACCTTTTATATAAAATAGCTGTTGAAATTTGATATCAAACATTTCGGATAAATGAAAAAATAAAATATGAGTAATGGAGGTTGTCAATTGAATAGAGCACACTTCAACCATTACAAGGACATTGCCACTTCACCAGCCTCTTTCCTATTTGCTATCACGTATTTCCATACCGCTGATTTATTTACAGCGAGAAGGACTTCCTTGGCTAAGCTCGTTCTTTAATGTACTATTCTAACTTTTAAGACGTACGTGGAAAGTTTATCAATATACTGACTTCATTTTTGTGAACCTCTATCCCTCTTCTGTAAACAAATAAGTAATGTCCTCTCATAAACGTTTACACCAAACCATCATTAAAGTTAATGGTTCCCGTTCAACTGCATTGCATTGCCTTTCGACCAAAACAGTTTTCCTGATATGCACAAACTAATCCACTACCTTTCTGTTATCCATTATGCCATTTCATTTTGTGAAGAATCTTCAAAATCATGTTGACTCCTGCCCTACAAATTCAACCGTTTATTACATTAATCCCTTTATTGTTTTAACTTGCAGGATCGTTCACTTCGTCTAATTCAGTCTCCTATAGTATTGGCTACAGCATTAAATTTCAGTTTGGCTACTTCATTAACTTCCGTTTGGTTAGTTTGTGGATAAAAGCTGATGCTGTTTTAGGTCTCTTATATCAGTGCTCCGGAACCACATGGGGGTATATGGTAATTCAAAATTTTACAATTCATTATCCTACAATTGCTCTACCACAAGGACATTCGTGACTGGTGGCTAGTTTCTTAAAGCAAGGTTGCCATTGTTTTTGCTGACTTTGACTTCAGCACAGTTTAAAGTTACCCACCCCTTTTCAAGGACGCCTTTTCTATGTGAAGAATTTTGTTTACGTCAGGAAGGAGTTTATATAATACATGAATATTTATAAACATAAATTAAATCAGTTTAACGTTGCAATTATTCGTTCCAGCAGATCACAGAACAGGAGGTTTGGGGGCTATTGTCTTAAACTCAACCTAAGAATGGCCCAAATAAATGGGTTGAAGAATAAAAATTTGGACAAAATTCACACAATAATGCATATGTTACACAACAGGGACACTTCTACCCACTAAGGGATTTCCTATCATAAAGATGCCATGTTCTTTAGTTGGTGTGAACCAATTATCTGACAAAGAACATTTAATGCTAACTAAACATAAATTAAAAATCCGGCACTTGGGCAGGGGCAGGAGTAGTTAAACCCCTAACTTGAACTAAACTGTAAGGCAAAATACAGGTGCAATTTGTACCCTGTGCTTTTTAGTTCAATTCCAAAGTTTTTGACAGGACATGGAAATTTACTATTTCAACATTATTTTCTCTGCCTTTTAAAAGAATAAAAACAAACTTTAACCTGCATTAATATTTTTTAATATTGTGAAAGTCAATGTCGTTTTTTTAATTCGCTCTTATGAGAATCTGAGAAAAATTTGAAAAACTTTTGATTAAGGTAAACAGAAAATGTTATCATGTATGGTGTCTATAGAATCAGGTAGGATTTGATGCATAACAACGATACAAAGAATTATGTACAGGACTAAAAGTAATAAAAAATTGTAACTGGAAAGTATACCTTGCAAAATTAATTGTAAAACATGGATCTTAAAATCTGGAATACTCGAGACTATTCAGCAGTAAATTCTCTTTGGCTTGGTTTTATCAGTTATTTTTAGCACTGAAAATTTCAATGATTTTGTCCCATTTATAATTTATGAAAGATTATTTGTGATGCTGAGATTATCCAATAATCGACTACCGAAGAACCATTATCCCCAACAGAATATCTGCTCTACTCGGAATTGCAAATATTTAGAAGAAGCTTTTAACTTGAGAAATCTCTAACGTTTTGAAGATAACTGATAGTATGGTTTTCTTTCCTCCAGCCGTGTTGAAATCCATTAATCGTATCAATAATTGCCCAAACAAAACTTATTCAAATATCATTTTTAAGCGAATCAAACATAATCTTGTAAGTCGCTATGATACAGATATTAGAGTTTATGTCAGCGACTGTTAGTCCTAACGTCAACAGCAAATTTAATAACAAATATACTCCTACCAATTTAGCTTCCTATCAATTTCTCTTGTTCAAATGTATATTATGTTGAGTCTGGCATCTGATAAATCATGTGTCTGTCTGACGGATCACAATCTACTAATTTTCATGTGTTTTTTTTCTACAACGTGAGCAACCTGATAGAAAGTCTGCAAGAACAAACAAATGCAAATACATCAACGATTAATACAAAAAACAATTTGATGTGTTTTTTTATTAGTATTACTAAAATCATTATAGTAAACGTTGTGCCAATTTTGAGGCTGTGTAACATTGAATATAGCTGTTTGACAGTCTTTACAAAAATTCAAAATGAGCTTTTTGGATTTATTAGTATGCCATACTGCAAAACGGCCTTTTATACAAAGTGGTTTGTCGATTTAAACAAAGATGCAGTGATCAGATAAAATGTCAAAAGATGAGAATTATTAGGTCAAGGAGATGCATCATATTTATGTCTTATTTAAAGCCTGACATGTGAGGGCAATTCATCTTGTTGCATGGACACAGCAAATAACATGCCCCTGGGGTCAAATGCTGGATAAACTGACTTGATGACAAAGGCATCTAACATAGAGAAAATCGACCTGGTCAGCTGTGTGAACAGTGTCAGATATTTCAGAGCTATGATTAACAATGAATGTTTCACAGAGAAGAAAGAAGATTAAATTAAGATAGATATCTAAAACTGCACAAATAACAGCTGTATAAAATCTACTTTGTTTCAATGAAATCGAATGAAAGAGAAAATTCTCTCTTAAATTATGTCTTCTGAGAAGCAGAATCACTTCCAGTAGGGAATCTTTATGACTCCGGTGTTATGTATCTGAACTCTATGCATGGGTGTCCGTTGCTTCGATTCAGCCATATGAAAAAAGAAGTAAAATAGGTTGATGGGACTGTTTTCCCTGAAGATTAAGATCTTCTAACTAGCATAACAAGATGTCCGTAGTGAAAACATAGCCCTGACAGTCCTGTTCTAGACACTATAGTGGGAAAATTAGGGGGAACTAGCGAAACGAAACATCATTAACAAAATACACAAGACGCAAATTACACCGATTATAGGGTATCTCAAAGCTATGTATAAAAGAAGAAGAACAAGTTGTAAAAATGATTTCGCTCAAACGTTATCACTGATTTCTAAGTTGAAAGAGCAAACGACCTTGAAAACAATCAGGTACTTGTTCAAATCCAGTTCAGTGCATTTCGCCCTAATCACTTCTTTTTCTATATACACATGTTTTAAATCCTCCTCTTCAACAAATTTCTACAATATATAAAAATTAATTTTAAAATTACATCTAGTAATACTACGAGTGTGTACCAAAATATTAGTACCTGTAAGCGAACCACTGCCTATGGTTTTCATGGAAACATGCTCTACCACCTGAGCTATCGAGCCTCGTTCACAACAGCTCATTTTTGCAAACTTATTTTTTGCTTGAGTGTTGGCATTCTTTTCCCAGGTATCTCTTGCTAGACAGCATATCCCAATCACCCACATAGACATAAACCTTCGATAGAATGATGACTCTCCTTCTAAGGTCGGATCAGCTGGGTACGAATGAGCGCCGATAGCTCAGGTGGTAGAGCATGTGGTCATGAAAGCCAGAGGCATTGGTTCGAGCCCATTTGGGTGCACACATTTCTCACTTTTCTACAATAACAAATCCTCTCCCTCTATATTATTTACAATTTTCCAAATTTAGCATCTGTTCAATCGGCTCCTTAGATTTGTAAGTTTTTATTCTGAAATTTACTAGCGATTAATAATTCTTCGAAAGTTAAACATCTTATGCACATAACAATTTGTGTTTATGGTTTAGGATATTTTCTTTTTGTACAAGTTGCATGAGTATTTCTATTGCTTCTATCAGGACATGTTTACAGTTTTAAAGTTGATACTATCCTTGTTCACCTTTATGAAAATAACCACACCAGTACATAGACGTTCCAACCTAAAATTGCATACTAGCATTCACGTAGCCATTTTGTTAATACTATCTATCTGAAATGAAATATGGCATCTGAAATATAGAGTTGGTAAAGTTAGTCTTTACCTTTCCTTGATTTCTCACTTACATTTATGCTCTGAGCTCAAGAACTACTCTGAAGGCCAGTGTACAATTTATACGGGGAACACTAGTAAAGTGTCCAGAAGCAAATATGTCCATGAAACAATTATAAAATTGTTAAGTAAACACAAAGCAAGTTTTCGTTTCAAACCCAACGCAGAACGGAGCTGTAGACTGTGTCTAGCTTCCAGAGGTCAGAAATTTAAAAATTAACATGCCGTCAACTGCAATACCCGTAAAAGCGTTAGAAGATTGACCTTTTCGAGGCCCTAAAGATGGATCCAATTCCTGCTTTAACATTCATTCTCAAACAACATAACCGAGTGTAGTCTCATGGATGAAACAAATGATGATAAAGATTGTGACCATGATAACAACGATAACGATAATGGCGACTGGTCATTTGCCGTTCGCAAAGATACAAAAGGGCAATAACATCGTGAATATTTTGTACCTACATCTACTCTCCCTCTCTTCAAAGTAGACATAGGCGAACATTACACATAACAAAATAGTTACCAACCTTACATGCAGCGCAATTTCCGATCAACTGAAAAAATCTTCGAATCTGCTTTCGAACAGATGTCAACCTACTACACCAAAAACCATTTCAAACCAAACCCCGTGAATACACAAATCTGTTCCCTTCAGCTCAAAAACCACTTCACCGATTGCAAATTCAGCATCAAGTGGGATGTACAGAACCTCCAACATAAGAAACATCCAGTGCACCTGTGAGTGACACTAGATCGGTCACACGCCTTCAAAGAGCTCATTACCAAGCTGAAGAGAAATGTGTACACGAGAAATAACTTGAAACGGCATCTAACGAGCTCTAATTAGGGCGCAGATCCCTTAACAGTGAGGGTATCTGTCCTTGCAATCTGCTATTCAGCTGGAGAATATGCGTGATCCACTTGGTCATGGTCCGCCCATGCCAAGAAACTCAATCCAGCACTAAACGAAGGATGTTGTATCGCTGCAGGATATGTAAAGTCCACTCCCATCGACAGTATCTAGGGTCAAGTTGGAATTGTCCCATCAGACGTCCACTGTGAAGAGACCATGGATAAGCGCTGGAGGCAGGACACTGATAACAGGCATACCCTGTTGCAATGCAAACAGCCTAGAAAGCGTCCTCCAGATCGCAATACTTTTTTACGTTCTGAAACCCCTTTCGATATGCCCAATTTGGCAAAATGAGAAAATATGTGGCGTGAGAAGTGGGATGCCCTGGATGACAAGAGACGAACCTGGCAGTCGAGAGGAATCGAACCCACAGAAACCATACCGTCTGGTAACAGTGAGACATGGGCCACATGGCGAGTGTTGAACCACCCACGAGTGGGACATGGCAGGTGCATGGCATCCATAAAGTCTTAGGGTTTCACGACCTCAGACGTCTGCATCTGCGGCCAAATGCAGACTATGCAACATCTATTTAGTTGCCAAACCGCCCTAAACTGCTAACCAGAGGACCTCCACGAGCCAACACCAGCTGTTATCTACACCGCTAAACATTAATCAAACCAACTGTGATTGTCAAGGACACAACGAAGAAGAAAATTGCATTGAAACACGTTTGGGTGGTGGACCCTAGTTTATTTCACTTACAGTATGCAATGAAACTAGTTAGCATTTTAGTACACTGACAAATCCATATATATACTTATTTGTCTATCTCTTAAGCTAGTGTTGCTATTGGGATGGAAAAATTCTAAATCATCTATAAGCACTGTATTTCTTTTTAATAAACCGGGATCGCCTTTAGTCCAACAGATCCTTGGTTTTCTTTTCTTTTACCCTTCGGCGGTAAAATTCATACCTTTTTTTTTGTTAAAGTTCCATACAGTTTAATCTCAAACTTTATTTTTCGTCTAATCCTTGCTTACGATACAGTATAAAACACAGGCAGGATTATTAAAAAGGTACATGATAAAAACCATGACTTTCTAGTAAAATCTATAAGTGTTATAAGCCCAACAAGAATAATTTATTATTGTAAATCCTTTCTGTTCACAAATTGTAAGCCTAGAGCGTCTTTGAAAGACCTGTAGATAAAGGAAATTCCGGGTATAAGTCGGTTTTTGTGACGTTGCAATACCACTTTGAGACCTTTGAATTACACACAAAATGAAAACTCAAAGTTCGATGGCAACTGTCTTAAAACTATTGAAAAACAGTAAAACCATTCTGAAAGCTGAAGTCTGAAAAAAAGCGTCTGCTAAGAAGCTAACTTAATACGTCAAAGAAGACAATTCAAAAGCTATGAGTTTATATGAATATACCACTCTCCTAGCAAGGCGCGGGAAAACGGAAACCTTGAACATAGAAATGAATTGAATAGTGGTATAAGAAATGAAGTTCCATGTTCGAACCGGACATGTTGACAACGTTTCTCATTGTACTAAACGTTAAGCGCTTTTTTATTTTTTTATTTCTACTATTTTGATTATTGTAATTTTGCATATTTTTGCCAGGTGAAAATCGAACCCGAGTTACCCTTGTCCCTCATAACATTACGTTGTTTTTTCCTTTATCACTACATTTTTTGTTTATCTGTGTGTTAATTATAACGTTAAAACGCAATTTACTAGATATTTTAGGTTGGAATCTTTCTAACAACCTTTTTGCGCCGAGTTGTTTAAAGCAGGAAAACGGATAGTCATATACCGATGATATTTCTAATCAGAGACTAATGAAATTGATGTAGTCTTAACATGTCTAACTACGATAATAAACATTTTTAAGCTTGTAGCATTCTGCCCAGCAGAATTTTTATTAAATTAAGCCAAGCTAGTGCATATACTCAACGTTATCTCACTTCGGAAGAAAAAATTGGATTTATTATTTCACTGTGCACTAGAAAAGAGCTCGGGTTCTTTAATACTGTTCTAATTTTATCTCGCAACTGTCTTGTTGCCTTGACATGATACTAAATGTTACCTTGAAACCTAAAAAGTAAAGTAAAATAAAATAAAATAAAAAATTTAAAAAATACTTTTATTTTTTATGCATTGACGGTATTATAACTCCTGTGGACAATATTTTCAGTAACTAACTTTGTTAACAGTATTCATTTTCGTCAAAAACAAGTATTGTGGCTGTATTTTTTTATGTTCCATTAGTGCCAAATCTTTATTTAAGAAACACCAAGAGCTGCTTAAAGATACGAGTGAAAATACTCAAGACATTAAATCGATATAGCTCATTATTTTACAATTTCTTTTTGACACCAATTAGTAAAACAGATCGAGAGTGGTGCTTCCTTGGTAGTCAAGGTTGAGTTGACGTACTTGAAAAAAGGACATATCCATAGTTTCTCAAATATCTTCCACGTAGGGAGCACTGGGTAACACAAACCGGGCACTGGCGACTTGACAGTCACTTGGAAGTGGCCATATTCGGTCCCTTGTCAACTTGGAAGTTTTTCTTGTGAACGCAGCAGTCGTTCCAGTAATTTGCCAGAAGGGCTGAGCAACAGTATATTTGATGTGATCCAGCAAGGGAATTCTGATCGGTAGAACAACGGTGTGATTCAAAAGACGTCAAATTCTAGTCTTGAGTTCACCAACCTTACTTAGTTAGTTCCTGCAATTCATGTAGAACTGGCGATCTACATAAAAGATGCATTGCTATCGAAAAGATGACAGGCACAATAAACAGTACCGCTGTTCAAGCCCATGCAATTTATTGTACTAAATTTTCTCATTACTCACACGCTTAGGTGCATGCCAGGATGACGCTAAACTCGCTTTGGTGTGGTAACTTATGTTAGAGAAGATTGTGTGAACAGAAGAGAGCTTTATTTACTAACATGTAGAAGTTCCGTAAGAAGTATTCGCATGAAAGACTATATGAGCTATGCTTCCTTGCGGATAAACAAACTATTGGTGTACTTTGCCTCCAAGATCACAAAAAAAATTGCCCCAAAAAGATATGCAAACATTATACGCCACTTTCTGATTATCATTTTTTTACTGGATCGTCAGGGAAAGAAGATATCAATACCTTAGTTGGTTGTGTTGACATCCCATAATTCAAGAAACCTTAATATTCACTTTCAAAAGTATGAACTCATAAACTCTAGGATTCTACCTGCCGACCTTAGTTCTAATCCAGTGACAAACAGAATCAGCTGATACAACCCTACTGACACCAGCTCTGAAGGCGAAAGAGACAATATCTACAGAAAACTTAAATCCATATTCAATGCTGTTCCTCTTCATAATTTTCTTGGTGGTGCGTGGTAACTTCAATACTAAGACGGAAAGCGTAAATGCTGGATTTACTTCTGACTCTGATACTAGCAATAGTGGAGAAAAGAAAAGCTTACTAACCTCATTTCTGAGTATAACCTACATACCATGAGCATAAGCTTCTTTGATAGGAGCAAATGGCAACTGAACTGTGTACCTTGGTTAGAACAAAATGGACAAACAGAGTCAAAATCTCCAGATCTTACTCTTCTTTTGAAAGGATATCACACCACAGGGTTGTTTTATCACGTACAAATCACAGCCAGTACTCTTTGGGGAAAACAAATTGGCAGCGGGTATCACATGGCCCAAATATATGAAATCCTTTCAACGTATAAGTCCACAACAGACTTGGAAATCCGTACCATGATGATGCTGATCCCTCAAGCAAATACGAATCTATTAGAACAGTTTCAAGGAGATCGCATTCCAAACTCTTCAAAAAGGAAGGTAAAAATCAAGCAAGCATAACACTAAGCTACCGTTTTACAGTTAAAAAGGGCCGAGGCTCTTCATAGAATCATTTAAAAAATCAATGATGGGAGTAAGGACTAAACTGTTATCTTTGTCGAACTTAAGAAGCCATTTGACCTAGTAAACAGGAATGTCATGATTGAAATACTGGCACCACACGACATCCAAAACAAGATCATTACTGCTACCAAGACCAAATACACTAAAACTCGACCTAGAGTAATAACACTGTATGGTGAGACAGACTATTTTAATGTGACACCCGGTGTTCTCTATGAGACACACTGGACCCAATATTATTCATACTATTGTTAGACTACATTCTATGTATGTTGCTAGATATAAATAGCTCGAACTAACTGCAAACAAAACCATGTAGAAGATCAAGGTATCATTCTCAACATATATCTAACCTTGAATTTGCAGATGATATAGCCATTTAAAGAAAAACAGTTTAAAAAAATGCTGAGTTGCTCTTGTATGCATTGAAAGATGCACAATCATGCGTATACTGCTGCTGAAACAACCTTAAAGCTGAGTTTATATTTTCTGAAGCATCTGCAGCTGCTGTGTGCACCCTGGCAAACTATTAAGGCAGAGTATGAATATTTACTATGTTGAGTCCCAGAATTCTTTCTCAGATAAGGAGTTTGAGATTTGCAGCACTTTAGCATGGAATGGTTCAAACAAAGTAGATAGAACCAATACTGATGTATGGCTTGAATACATAGATACTCAATGCTTGGCCTCACAAGAGACATAATGGATGCTAAACATATATTTAACTGCTTTCTATGGCGCTATTGCTATCATACCAAAGTCGAGATTAGATAGGATGATCTACCAACCATGATGACAGATCCTGAATGTGGGCTCGAACCTGTGGTTTGAATCTCGGTCAAGAGCGAGGAGTAAGAGAGTAACGTTTTCTGTGATTATTGTATTTTGCTAAGATATCACATCAAAGAGCTGCAGTTTTCAAAATTAAAAGTTCTACTGTTCCTTTTTCCTTTTTAAAAAAATGCAACTCAGAATTTCTAAATCATCTCTGGAATAAGATACCTTGCACATTCCAAACTACAGTTGATTTCTTTAAAATTCATACTTCATTAAGCAAGTATTTTTGTTGGGAGGAACAGTCTATTTAGCAGGTGAAGCTAGTGTTTGTGGTTTCTGGACAGTTTATGAGAAAAAGTCTCCTTAAAAAGATTATTTAAGTTACATCCAGCTTTCCAAAAGTACGAGGCAAGTTTTCTAGAACAGCTGATTTGGTATTTGACTAACAATTGTGACTAAAGGTCATCATAAATTTATTTACTCTACTTTTTGTTTCAAACTATTCACAGTAGCAAACATACTTGTGAGGTAGTTTAGCTAATGTCGATCTAAAGTGGCTGTCACGTATTTATATCAAATATTACAAAAGATTATCTTAGAAATTAATTCCCAAAAAATTGCATATCTAGTGGATATTTACACCTGCAGCTAAAAGCTAACATACCAATAACCTCTCAAAATATTTTTGTGATAAAAGGGATGATCCAAAGGGATCAACATGGTCCCAAACAAGTCAAAATTGGAGAATTACATTGCCAATTGACAAAACAAAAATTCTTTATAGAAAAAGGTTTGTAGCTAGAATCAATAGCTTACTGTACTACAATGTCGAAAGTTCACGTTTTAAGAGAAAGTGTAAATGCAAGGTCCATAAGGGCGTACAAGGTAAATATCTTCCCTTTTTAAAATCATTGGTCCTTAACGTTTACCCTAGTGTTTCTTTTTTTTGGTCATCGTCTCCCTGGCCTTTACTTGGTTTCCAATCACCCCCTCCCAAAATCACACCCAAAACGTCGCAAACTATGTACTAAAAATCTAAAAATGTATTAGAGGCTTTCTTGCATCTGAAGTAGCTCGGCAACTCTTTCTACATCCGGCTCTAAACTCGTTAACAGGAGTCGCGTGTCTCCTCTCTTCTTAACTTGAAGGCAAGCTTGTTGTTTGCTAAGGACTCGTGTAAAGAAACTGAATCCTTTTTCAATAAAATACAAAGTACGGCACGCAGTTAAAAGTAATTTAACTTTTTCCTAAAAATATGTGTGCATGAGTTGCTGACGTATGCAGACATTTGTGCATCCTAGATGCTTGAAGATCGATTTAGCTTTCTCGTCGTCTTTTAAAATTACAAACTCCTCCAGGAAATTTGACTCGACAGAAATGATGTCCCCAAAAAAGGGATCAACTATCCAGTCAGTTACTTGTAATGTTAAAAGATCTCTGGATTATTCTGACATTTCAGACTTCACATTATCAATGTACTCTGCGTAGATAAGAATATAGGAATCGTCAATTTCGAAATAATGAGTCAGTCAAGTCAAGTAGTGTGTGTCCAGACGCAACAATTGAGTATGATATAGAGCGAGTTTAAAACCAATACTTTTTACTTTAATCAAGGTATGTTTGGGCCATTGAAGTTTCGTTTAGACTTCATTTGTCGTCACGAAGAAATCTGCGAGATTGCTTTTTGACTAAAACCTTCCCCTTCGGAGACAAATTTGCCCACTTTGAAAAACACTGGTTTACCACAAAATACTGTCTTTTTTTGTTACCAGCTCGGTCGGAGTTTATAAAACTAGTTGCTGTTTTATTATGGATAATTCAAACAGATCATGTTAAGAGTGTTACGGAAATCGTCATACAGAGTGATTGCAGATAGTCTCACTTACCTTTGCTTACCTCCTGTGAGTCACTAAAAGGGCCACATCCAAACTCCAACTCCAACCAAAAACAAGGAAATACTATTTAAATAGACAAAAGTAAGAACTTTCTTTTCTGTCCAAGGCAGCTTGACATAGATGTAAATCAAGGATAAACTGTTGAGCATAATAATATCTGCCATCAAAGAGGCAGCATATTTTGCCTTTTTTTTCGTCTTCGTCCACTGCACCACTCTGTCAAAAGCAAAAACTACTTCAGAGAAGTGATACCTTAAAACATTAAGACAGTTAGAATTTTTTCTATATATGGATGTTGACATTGTTTTTAGTTAATGGTATTTACTTGTTCTAAGGAATCTTAAGGTTTGTTGGAAATTCACTTCGAAAGTGTTTCCTGGCGGCATCAGGTTTCCTTGTCTCTCGCTCTCAACTGCTCCATTCTTTACCATTGAGATCTACGTAAAGTGGATAAATGGGTTAAATTTGATATCAAACCCTTGTTGTGAGTGGGAAAGTCAACTGGAAATAAAAAGGTACAGAGAGTAAAAGATAATTTTCAGAAGAGTTGTCGGTTAAGGTTACGATGATTTAAGCCAGAATTTGGATGAGAAAAATATAAAATTGTTGTATCTTGGAACAAGAAAGGACCAAATCTTTTTAAAGAGAATATAACTTAGAAGCACATTGTTTGTGTTTTATCACTAGTTTTACCCTACTTCCCCCGTTGTCCTGAAGTCCAATTGTTGGGTATCTGATGATGGCCAAAAATAGCGGTTGTTCATTCTACAAATTCTATTTGTGCCCCCTTTGATGATGCGGATTCTGGACCTCTGGTCAAGACATTTCATTTTATTCATCCACATATTTTGTGTTTCCTGTAGAGGTGTAATGTCATGCAAATAAAAAAATACCTGGTTTTAGGTTGAAGAGGGAGTTTTAACGACCAGTAGATTCTACCGTACTCACAACAAAGTGATCAAAAAAATTGGTTAATGCCCAAGGTCGGACATCCAGAACATAAAACTGAAAATATATTTGACCCTCCATAAACATGAAATTTTTAAATTCCATGCATGCTATTCACTACATCTTGTCATTCTTGTGTCCTTAATGTTATCAAAATATATTAATCGACCCTTTGTACATAGATCTCTTTGTGAAGCTTCCCAAATAGTTTCATTACCTATTCTTCAAGCCACATCTTATCTTCCTTTACTTTTGCTAACTTTGACCACCCTGGCTGATATGACTGGAAGCGTTTAGTTTAAAATTTGGAAATTCAACGTATATTTATTTTCGCTGAATAACAAAACACAAAGCGTACCACAAACGAGAAAAAATTTCCTCTCTAGAACTCTTTTTTTCCCCGCTTAATCCCTCATCTGCTTCCTCTAGATTACAGTCCAAAGGATCACGGCATAGATTTCTTTTATTGCATTGGACATGTAAAGAAGTGAGTGTTTTCCACAATACTCAAAAGCTGTGCGTACAGAAAGAGTTTTCTTTGAAGCAGCATGTCGATTCATTTTTACTTCCTTCAGAAGGTCAATTCACGACGACAAATTATAATGATTCGTTACTAATTCCTTTGACAAAAAATACCTAAAGCAGAGAAACGACTCCGCTATCTTGTGTCGTACCGCTCGATTAATTAACCAGATGTAATGCATTCGTGGAGACTTTAACTTAATCACTCGTCACTGTGAGACGTCATGAGACATTTAAAGGATTTGCTCCATGCAAGACCAACTGTTTGGGAATAATCTGTAGCTTTTACATTGTATCACAAAAAGCCTTATTTTGACATAAAAAAGCTCCAAGTTAAGAGTTGACGCTTAAAGTAAATCCTCCAATAACCGACTTACCTTATCAAGGAGTTCACACTTCATTCATTCGCATATTGCATCCGAAAGAATTATGAAATTCTGCTTTAAAACTTAAACTTATCCTCTTCAAGCCGTGGGTGGCTCATAATGCTTGACAGCATCCCCCGTCATCTCTTTCTGTCTTTTGCTATGTTCCCAACTTCGTTCCATGTTTGCCAACCCAGGTCATTTCTTTCTGCTTCTGCACTCCTCCGTCATGTTGTTCACGGGCATCCTCTCTTTCTTTTTCCTTCTGGTGTCCATGTTAAGGCTACTCTGCAGCTATCATTTTGTAGCTTTCTCAGAATATGTTCAATCCATCTCCATCTCCTGCACCTTATGATCTCTCTTAATGGGCTGGTCTTCGTCCTAAAGTAGAGCTCGTTGTTCGTGAGTTTTGTGGGCCAGGAGATACGGAGAATCCATTTCAGACATTTTCTCTGAAATATTTCCAATCTGGTGACAACATTTTCATTTAGTTTCCACATCTCTCCTCCATAGAGTACCACGGACATTACGTTGCTGTTATATACTCGAATCTTACGAATACAGGTCTTACTACTGTATTCATTTGACTTCCAGAGTGGGTTAAGCACGGCAAACCCATTTCTTGCTAGACTCAGCCTATGTGTGATATCTTCAGTGGATCCTCCTGTTTTGTTTATTATGGCACCGAGGTAAGTGAAGGTGTCCACGTCTTCAATACTTCTTCCCTTGATCTCAACTGGGCGCTTTTCCTTGTGATCTAGTCTCAACACCTTGGTCTTGTCTGTGTTGAGTTTGAGACCAACGTATTCACCATATTTACATAATTTTTTAGGTTTCTCCTGCATATGTTGGTGCTTGCTGGATATGAGAGCGATATCGTCTGCATAGTTTAAATCTTCAAGCTGGGTGGTAAACTTCCATTTCATTCCTGTTTTCTTTGCCGTTGTTACTTTCCTCATGATCCAATCTACAGCAATAATGAAAAGGAATCGTGACATCACACAGTCTTGTCGAACTCCAGTTTGGACAGAGAACCACCCTGATATCTTCCCGTTGTTATTGTCGCAACTACTACTACTCTATGCAGAGATCTGAAGAGCCTTAAAACATCAAATTCTTCCAGCGTTTCACAAAATCAGTGCTATCCGAAGCTTTACGGTATTCAATAAAGTTAATGTCAAATGATGCTTGCAATTCAATGCCTGATTGACATTCTTTCGATATATGAAAAAATGCCTATTTGTCACATATCTTTTTCTNTATAAATAGCTCGAACTAACTGCAAACAAAACCATGTAGAAGATCAAGGTATCATTCTTAGCATATCTCTAACCTTGAATTTGCAGATGATATAGCCATTTAAAAAAAAACAGTTTTTAAAAATGCTGAGTTGCTCTTGTATGCATTGAAAGATCCACAATCATGCGTATACTGCTGCTGAAACAACCTTAAGGCTGAGTTTATATTTTCTGAAGCATCTGCAGCTGCTGTGTGCACCCTGGCAAACTATTAAGGCAGAGTATGAATATTTACTATGTTGAGTCCCAGACTCCTTTCCTGATACTTTCTAAAACAACTCTGCAGAAAACTTTCCCGGGAATGGAGAGCAGGGATATTCCTCTACTATTGCCACATTTAGTAAGGTCGCCTTTCTTTGGTACTCTAGCTATAATTGATTTCTTCCAGTAACTTGGGATAATGATGCTCTCTCTCACTTTCTTGAACATGTCCAGTAATCTCTTGTATGTGATCTTGCTTCCTGCTTCTAACATTTCTCCGCTGATGTTATCTACTCCCGCTGCTTTATTGCTCTTCAACTTTTTTACTGCTATCTTCACTTCCTCTTCTGTGAAAGGGCCTGTGTTGATTTCCTCGATGGTTTTAACATAACCGATCTAAAACTCATCTTCCTCTATTCTGCTTTAAGCCCTTTAAGCCAAAAGTTTACTTTCAAGTATAGCATCATAAATCAAGATAAAACAACTTGAATTGGGTCTCATCTGTCTCGGGTGTAAGACAGAAGGTGCTTAAAACTTTATTATAAGCAACAGTCTGTTGAGAAAATTTTTTCCGCTGTCTACGACAACAGTCTTTACAACCAAAATATCTCCCCTCGTTGTGGCTTCACCCGCAGTTGTATTCAACCTGGGCTTGTGGTGAAATCTTTAATAATCCACGCGCTGAACAATATAAAACAATAGCTTGTCTGCCAGACGGCAAAATTTCTTCAAGCAATAATACTTAGATGGGTGTAACTAGAGACAAAACACAATTACTTTTTATACATTTTTGCAGCCAGCCATTTCATGCCAACCAGATACCCTCTGCAAGTGAGTCATCACGTTTTCCCTCAACACTTTAACTTTCCACATTATTAGCCTTTGCGTTTCTCGTAACAAAGTTTATACCATTCCATGAAACCAAGCTAAAACATTAAATTCCAGACTACAGCTATATTTAATGAAAAACAGGAAGATTGTAAAATTACTAGCAGACCCTCGGAATAAAAGAACCAAGTCTAAACGATCCGATTTTATTGGAAACATGTATACTGACAGAATAAGAGCGAATTTCGACTAAAAGCTTTTTTACAAAGTTCTCGTTCTAATATACCAAACTCTATAAGCTCTATATAAAAAACTATAAATGGAGTATCTTCTTTTTCTTCTTTTACGATGTATCCTCAAACAGGCGCAATGCCTCTTTTTAATCAGGAATCAATATCATATCTCTCCTGATGTTATCTGTCCATCTCTGTTTCGATCTTTTTTTTTCCCTATTATTTTGTTATCTCACTTGTGACATTCTCACTTCGACAACCTTTCTTCCAACATAATATTACCTTTGCATAACGTTTCCGTATAATTTTAGTCTCGCCTCTCGGATCATCTGTAAATGGTTTCGTAGATGGTATCTACTTGCAATAAACGCCGTCCTTTGGGGTTTGGGCGTTTATTGGAAGAATGCGTTAAAAAAGTTTATGAGGAGAGAAGAATACTACTATACGCCCATTTGTCTATTTAAGAAAGAGCATAAAGATGCATGATTTCTATCGATGGCTCGTAAAATTATTTTTTCTGCAGTTACAGCCATGCCAATGAAGAATGGTCATGAACGAGTAACGTTTGGTCGACGGGTGTTCATTCATAGAGTAAATTAATTGCATCAAATGCACTTACTTGCATACGATACCGTTAGAGAAAACAAAAAAAAAATTAAAGTGAAATATTAAAATAATTTACGACTTCGTTGACAGGAGCAGTACTTAACTAATTAATATTCCTCTCACAAGACGTACTAATGATCTCGTCTCTCTTGTCCATAAAACGATGACGTCTTCTTTAGTTGAATGACTAATTATTTTTGTCTATGTTATAATTAAAGTGATATTGTGGAATGTTTTAGAAAATGCTCATCATAAGAGTCCTTATTTTGAAATTAGACTTATTTAATAAAAGGAAAGATAGCAGAAAGACTTTTGTTACCTCTTGACGCATGACACCATTTACAGTTTTATGTTGTGTGTCCCTATCTGTCAGAAAGGTTGAGTTTTTTTAATAAAATGAAACTTAATTATTTTTTTAGTATTGTATATTTTGTCACTGTGTATGTTTGTATTTTTCTTTATATTACTTTACAAACAAATATGAGCACAGCTTTATTACCGTGTTTAGTTTTAACAAGTGTTAAGTGCCCACAAAAAGGGTTCCATAACAGAACTGTTATTGGGGTCTCTTCTCGAGAAAAAGACAAATAAATAAGAACAAGAAACGAACGAGAAAAAGGAAAAGAACAGAAAAGAAAAAAAAGAGGAAAAAGAAAACCAAAAAGTAAAAGAGGCAAAAACAGAAGAAACCACAATAGAGAAAAGAAGTGTCAAAGTTGGAGTTACGAAAGGAAATATGATTTAAAGACAATCATAAAGCAATATAAGGATAAGAACTTAAGAACTACAAAACAGGACTTGTATTAAAAACAGGTTTTATTTTGACTAATCAGATGTATCACTTTTGAAGATTATTAAACAAAATAAAAAGTAAGGATTATACTTAGGAGTCACGGAAGATATCAATCCAAGTCCCAGGAAGCCACTGGCAGCAACTGAACTGAGCAAGATGGACAATGTATGTATCAACAAAAGTTTAAGATGGAAGTTATATAAATCAATCATCAGGCCAATACTTCTACATAATTTAGACATGTTGAGTCCAAAAAAGAAAGAAGAAGAACAATTCGATGCATGCACGAGAAAGCAGGTAAGAAAAGTTATGAATGTAAAATTTACAGAGAAAACAGTGAAAAACCTAAAGAAGTTGTTTGGACACACACACTAAGACTACGCAAAAATACACCGGGACAAAAATCTGTAAAAATTAATCTTCATTAAAACCAAGGTTGGAGATTCAAAGGCCTCGGGTAAATCTGTTTTGGAAGATAGACGAAGCCTTGGTGAAATATAGGACTAGCGTATGAAAATAAAAGGAAAAGATAACCTGGGCACTTTGAAACAACTAGCGCAAGTTTTAAAAAAATACTAAGGAACTGATTAATGGGATTTAAAGTAGCGGTCGGGTGATTTGACACACAAGCGACCAGATAAGGTAAGCTAATTAGTGGTAAAGCAGAGAAAAAATGAATTTTTGATATAAGTTTTGTATGGGAAAGAATTTTTATTTAAAAGTTTTGTTCAGAGGGTTCTTCATTTAGAAAAAATATTTGTGTGCACAAATTTGCGGTTCCCTTTCACCGGTTGCCTTTGTTTATGTGCGAGTCCTGATACAGGCATCGGCAATCATGCGTCGCCAAGCTATTGTATACTTGCAGACATGAATAAGCTCATTGCAGCTCCGGTTAGTAGCCAACTGTTTAGAGACTGTAGAAATACCTTTCTCTTTCCATCTAGCTCTCCTGCCGTCTATCTTTCCCAACAATGTAACACGTTTTAAATGAGATTGTCTCTTTATGTGCCCGTGTATTGTATCTATTTTTGCCGTATTGTTTTAATGAGTAACCTTTTGATGCTGGTCAAGGCAAGGACTTTCTCATTTGATTCCACACTTTTACTACTTCCAAGTTTCTTTACTGATGTTCTAACACTCACGCCCGTATGCCAGTACTGAGCAGATGTATACTTTTAAAACTGTATTCTTGGCCTGTGATATTTCCATTGTTGGGCGTGGTACGTACCTTCAAGGGGGAGTCTTTAGGTAGTGCTATTCTTTCCGTGATATTATCTTGCATTTCCCGTTGGATATGATGATAAAACGCAAGTATCAAAAACTCTGGACCTCTTTGTCTCGTATCCCTTTGCTTTTAAGATGGCAAAAAGGTGATTCTCTTTCTTAGATACAGTCATGCGCTGTGTTTTGTTTATGTTCAGATCCAAGCCCATGTTCGCCTATTTCTATTCCAGCAATGTCTTCGATGTTTCTCAGTATGAACTCATTGTAGGGATACAAACGTTCTGGTGAGGCAACACAGCCTTGTCTTACACCTCTGCGGATAGTGGCAATGGGAGTATCTGAAATAATTTTTCATGTTGAACCCTGGCAAAAGCGTTTGAGTAGTACATGAAGCAAAGGAAGCGTTCTTTCTGCACTTCAACTGGTCTTTTCGTGATAGACGTTAGTGTAAAGATGACATTTCTTGTTCCTTTGTCTTCCCAAAAACAGAATTATGTTAGTGATATTTCAGGTTTAATTTTAGACCCCAGGTGGAGCATTATTATTCTAAGCAGGGTTTTCACAATGTGGCTTATAAGGCTGATTGTGCGGTGTAGGGAGCACTCTGTTAGCCCTGGTTTCTTTGGCATAACGATAAAAACGGAGTTGCAGAGATCTGATTGAATTTCTCCTGTGTCATAAATGGTGTTTAGAATGCTGGTGATTCCTTTCAGCCCCAAATCGTCAAACGCTTCCAACTTTTTAATTGATAGGTTGTCTGGACCGACGGTCTTCCCTTTAATTATCTTTTCCATTGCTTGTTTGACCTCGTCTTCTATATTTAGTGGACCATCCATCTTTTTATCTATTTTTGGTTTGTCTTCTCGTGCATCACGAAACAATGCTTGGATGTATTGCAGTTGGATCTCCTGACATTGACTATTGATCCATGCTCCCTTAGCTTCATTGCATTTCTTCTTTCTTACATCTTATCAAGGATTTCTGGTTTAATCCACTTTCTGCAATCTTTCTTCTGGAGTCTTGGAATGACTTTGCTAATGGATTTTTCTACACAACCTTCAATTTTCTCGAGTTTTTCTTCTTTGGGTGTAACTCTTTCTACCAGTTCAAAGTTGTTCTTTATTGACACAGGAAACGGATCTTTTACGCTTGTATGGATGAGCAGAAGGCTTGTTTGGTGTTTTGGTGACGTTTTTGTGGGGTTTTTTCATTGCCTTCAATTTGATTCTCAGCTTGCACAGCACTGGATTGTGATCACGGGCACAGTCTGTTCCTCTCGCAATGTTTAATGACAGTACGGCATTTCTGAATCGTTTCGGAACCAGAGTACAGTGAATCTGAAACAGTGTTGTGTCGCCAGACTTCTCCATCTCCACTTCCGTTTGTTGTGATTCTGGAACCATGTGTTAGTTAACATAAGATTGTGTTTCTACCACCAATTTTTGTGTCTTGTCCCACGATCATTGATGTTTCCAGGCCACGCGAAAAACAAATACAAACAAAAGATTAATTTGTACATTTACTCTTTCTCCAAAGCGACGTATAACTTTTAACTTAAACTAGCAAAATTTCCTGCAACGCACCTCATCAAAAGGGTGATTTTGTTGAAAAATGAAAAAGAAATATTCTTAAGAAGTTGGATATTTACAGAACATGAAAGGTAGCACCACACGAGCTTCCAATTTCTTTAACAAAATAAGGGGCATATATATGTATGTAGGGGTGTGAACCTATGTACTATATATGTGTGTGTTAAAAACACTTTTCGAATAAGACAATACGTGTTTAAGAACTTGAACATTGCAATTAAAGTTACTTTGATTTTGGAGAAAAGCTTTTACACTGGCACTTGACTCGACTAAGTATGAAAAAAAAACAGGTCACGTGGGCGTACTTGATTTCTATTTTCATTTTTTCATCCAATAACAGATAGTGACAAACTGCCTCGCTTCTCTTTTTGCTTTCGGCATTAATAAACCCCCCTTTGCATGTGTCTCCTTGTTTTGGTGCCTTGGTCCTGTCAAATGCTAGCAAAGAAACTTTCAACCAAGATGAGTGTTTTTTTAATTTGAATACTAAAAATACTATTGGGGTTTGTCGTTGTCTTAATATTTGGGTAAAAAAATCAATCTTATTCTTCTAACCAGGTTGTTGTGCAGGATTGACCAATCGACCTCAGTACTTCCGCCTCCGTCATCCTTACAAATGGAAGAAAGCAAGTGCTTCATTGACATTTACTATTGATAACAATTCTTTTTGCATAGAGAGGGAAAAACAGGGATTTGAAGGGTTAGATAAAGTAAGGAACCAGAGTAAAGCCTTTAGTTCGGACACTTTAAGCAAAGCTGGAGTTAAGGTTCTCTACCAAGGTAAGGCTTTTTTAAACGTTTTAAAGTTAATATCTGCTTGCTGTATATTGTATTGTTGATGGGACAGGTGCTAATTTGGTAAAGAAAACCTGATTATGCTTACCACTATCATTTCAAAAGGAGATATAAAAAAAGCTATCTAATCATTCTTAATTCCACTTCTCTTCCTTATGGTCTGTGCAACTGGAAATAAATCATGACTGTAAATACCAGAAATCAAATTTAAAAAAGGCTAGGGCTGGGGTCGCATTTAATTCACAAAACAACCGAAAACGTGAACTTGCGCGTGAAATCCTGGGTTGTTGTACTTTCTTTACAACACTGTATGTTTACTCGCTCCATACACCAGAATTGATAACAACAAAGGGTCTTTTTTATTCAAGTTTTTTATTTATGAAAAGAAATAACAATATACTGTGGAAAAGTTAAAGATAAAAATGTTTGAATTTGGAATACATTATTAATAAATCTTAAAGAAAGCTGTTTTTTCTGGTTAATGCGTTTTTACGTATCACGTATCATACTTACCCCCTGTGTTATGTGAGCAAACTAACCTGTCATTGTCGAGTTACATATTTAAACCCTATGATGTCAACGTTGCAAATACGTTAACGTTTGCAAGTGTTTTTGTATTTTAAACAAAAGCTAGTGAAAATTTCTTGCCTTATTTGTTTTGCTCTTTTATGAAACTCATTATTTTCAGTGGTGATTTAAAGGGAAAATGCAGGGGTCCACAGCACTAATTTTTGAAAATGGTCATTGAGGTTCGAACAGAACTTAATTAAAATAGTAATTTTCACACCAAAAAGCGCATACGGCTAAGGTTTGTACAGAGCAGTAATAAAATTAGTTTTTAAACCTTCCATGTATCTGAGGTTTTTTAATGAAGGAAAAAACCCCCGCTAAAACAAAGCTTCTGACGCTCTCGTTGTAGCAAGTAATCCTTGATTGAGTGAAACAATAAGCATAAATAGATTTTCCAGTTACACGCCAAGTCAACATCACTTACATCCAAAACTGGCATCATTACAATTATTTCCATGAGACAAATTATGTTTATGAAAAGGTGTGCCCATATTTTTCTGCTTCTAGCAGGCGTGGTCACAACAATTCTCTAAGTATTAGTAGTGGTTGATTCAGGCTAGAGATTTAGGATAGAGATTCAGAAAATGGAAAACGACCTGGCTGCATAAAAATTTTACTGTTTTCTAAGGGTAAAATGATAAAAGATTTAGAGATGACATGAAGAAGGCTGTTTACCCTTATCCTCCAGCGTTGTTTTAGTGTGGTACGCTACATTGTTTGGAAAGCATTGATGTACACCAAAGTAGGTTTTTTCTTTTGTGATAACCAACCAGGTAATGTCGTGTCTCGCACGCTTTCTTTTAAAATCTTAGATTTAATAACATTTTGGCACCTACTGTGTACACAACGCTTGATTCACATTCAACAGATTCTTTTCTGTTAACGTATTGAGTTGAACAATGTAACCAAACAATTGAGAAAACAACTTTCCGCTTTACTTTCATCTGCTCCCAATTCGAGAGTTGCTTCAGCGAATTTTCCTTCCACATAAGGCACGATTCAACGCGTCGTCGCGCTCCACCTCCATCGCTTGCATATCTTTCTTCACACAATCGTACCATCTTCTCTTCGGTCTCCATCTCCATCTTGTACCGGGCACCTTCATCTCTATCACTTCCCGTCCAACATACTCTTTGTCTTCTCTCTTCAAATCTACAAAGCACCTCTACCTGGCCTCATGCAACTTTATTCAGATCTCTTCAACCCCAATGACCCCTCTGATCGTCTCGTTTCTGATCATATTCTGTCTGGTCGCTCCCAGTGGCAACCGCAGCCTTCACATCTCCGCTACATTCATTTTGCTTTCAGAACGTTGGTCACTGACATTGTTTCCATTTTACACATCAAGACCGGCCTACCACGTGCTTATACACTTTTCCCTTGATTAACACCGGTACTCTCCGGCTGCAAAGCACTCTCCTTTCACCTACACCATGTCGACTGTTTCCTCTTTCCCACCTCTCTGTCACTTCCACCAACACCGTATCGATGAGCCAAAGTATTTAAACTCCTGGTTCTCGGGACCCTTATCTTTACCTGTTTTTATTGGGGTTACCCCACCATTTTGTTGATGCACACGTGTACGTTCTTTGATCTGCTAACTTTTATTTCCTTCATAACCAGGGCTTTTCTCCACCTCTCCATTCTTTCTTCTTCTTCAGCTTTTCCCTCAATGACCAGTACCACGTCATTAACAAACATGTTGGGTGCACTCTCTCGTCACACCTTCGCCGTCAGTTCAATCAAAACAATTGCAAAAAGAAGAGGCATTAACGTCAAACATTGATGTAGGCCTACACCAACTTTGAAGGGTTTGGGTCTTCCCGTTGGTCACCTGGCCACAGTCTCACAACCTATGTACATATCCTGTGCACATCTAAAATACTTTTCAGACACCCCTTTTTCTCTCATGCAATGCCAGACCTCCGACCATTGTACACGATCGTGTCCCTTTTTTAGATCAATGAACGTACAGTTCAGCTCTTTTGCCCCTCACGATACTTCTCAGCTGTAATACGCAAAGCAAAAATGGCATCCTGCGCTTTGTTTGGGCATATAGCCAAATTATTCTTTACTGACTTCGCTTTCCGATCTTATCCTAGCATGTAGAACCTATCCCACAACTTCATTTTGTGACTAAGTATCTTTATGCCTCTGTAGTTAGAGCACCACTGTACCACACTCTTGTTTTTGTAGATGTGTCCTAGGTTGCTCCTTCTCCAATCGTCTGCCAATTTCTCTGTCACCCTGATCTTAAATAGAAAGAGAATTTTCGTTAGTAATTACTTGGTAATGAGAAATGCACGCAAACTTGTACAGAGAACTCTTGTGTTACTGAGAACAAAGATGTTATATAGTCTTCTAAAGTAGAGTTAAAAAGAGCAATAAAGTATGAAACGTTATAAATTAGTTTATTATTTGTAAAAAGAATAGAACTGAAGGAGGTAGTCGGAGTGTCGGCATCCATTCCTGAGGTATAAGGATAAACTCAAAGACAATCTTAAGCACGCAGTACTGGACCCGAAAACCTTTGAAAAAGATGCTTTGGACAGAAAATCATGGAGGAAAAAATGTAACGCCAGCATTAACACATACATCCACGAACGGTTGTCAAATCAGGAAAATCTCCGTAGAGCAAGAGTGGGAGCTGTACCTGCCCGACTTGTATCTTGTGAGTCATGTGGCCTAGTTTGTAACAGCAGAGCTAGCCTTGTGTCACACATGTGGCACAAACATTGTAAACAGAGTGAAACAAAGTAATTTCTTGGCTCTCATGCGTCGAACTCGACGAGAGAGTCCATCAGATATATGATATATCAATAAGCTAGGTTTTTCCAATATATACGGAATTTAATTTATACAGGACTCAAAAAATTTAATGTTTGGATACTATACACATTCACTATACAAATTAATCAATTGATTCTTTGGATAGCCCATGCTTTGATATTAGTAAATATCAAAGTATGGGCCTATATAAATATCAACTCTAGTGATAGTCGTGTATTTATGTGCTTTGTAGGCGCCGGGCTGCTTCAAATGGTTTGTGTGGGTGTTTTTTTAAAAATACTGCTTTGACTATGTAAAAATTTGATAGATGGCGTACGCGAGTATGACGTACTTGACTTAAGTTTGTTCACTCCGGCATTGAACATAGGCCGCTAACAATCTCCCTCCATCTACGTCTGTCCGGGGCTGCAGTCATCATGGTGTGCCAACTATGTCCGTTGTCTTTCATCGCCAGGTGGCTCTTGGTCTGCCTTGAGGGTTCCATCACAAGGCGTGACGAGTAATGTTGCCCTCGCCTTTCCTAAGGGTATGCCCGATCCATGTCAATGTCCTTTTCCTTGTCTGCAGTAGTGGAGGAAGCTGACTTGTTCGTTCCCATAGGTCTTGATTGCTAATACGGTTTGGCCACCAAATTTTCACGATCCGTCGGAGACATCTGTTGATAAATGACTGGATTTGTCTCTCTGTCACTTTTGTAGTGTGCCAGGTTTCAGCTCCATACATCAGTACATATTTCACATTTGAGTTGCAGTGAGCTTTGTTTTAGTAGCTATCTCTGTTGACTGTCACACTTTGTTGAGGAGGCTAAACCCTGTCCTTGCTTTGGCTATTCTTGTCTTGATGTCTTGTTGGTCCCTGCACCTCTTCTGTATCCCCGCTTATTAACCTAATGCTGTCATCCTTCTTTGCATTTATTTTCGTGACCTTTGTCTTGTCCTTGTTTATTCGCAATCCAACTTTTGATGCATTGGCTTCCAAGGTTGAAGTTTTGTCTTGCATCTGTTGATATATGTGTGATAGTAGAGCAATGTCATCCGCAACATCTAGGTCGTCTAGCTGACGCTAAAGGGTCTACTGAATTCCATTTCCATTGTCCATGTTGACTCCTTCATTATCCAGTCAACTGCCAAAAGGAAGAGGAATGGGGAGAGGAGATATCCCTGTCCAACTTCAGTCTTGATGCTGAGTTTCTCTGTTGCGGTACCTCTATGAAGAACCTGACATGCCATACCCTCGTAGGTGTTCCTTTTGATAGCTATGTATTTCTATGGAATCCCATAATGCGCCATCCATCCCCATAGTGTCTGTCTGTCTAAACTATCAAAACCTTTTCCGAAGTCTATAAAGTCCACATACAGTGAGCTGTTCCACTCAAGAGACTGCTCTATGATGATCCTAAGAGTGGCGATCTGATCAGCGCAAGACCTTTTGTTCCTGAAATCTGCCTGCTCATCTCTGAGCCAATTGTCAACAGCCGTTTTCATTCTATCCAGTAGAACTCTGTTAAAGACCTTCCCTGGTAAGAGATAGCAATATTATTCCTCTGTAATTCTTACACTGACGCAGGTCCCTTCTGTGGTAACTTCACTATATACCCCTCTTTTCAGTCTTGAGGTTCTTATTCTCCTTCCCATATGTGTTCAAACAACGCCTGCAGCATGTCTGCTGAAGTGTTCACATCTGCCTTCAGTGCTTCAGCTGGAATCCCATATGGTCCTGATGATTTGCCATTTTTCAGTGACATGATGGCCTTCTTGATTTCCTCTCTGGTTGGGCTATTTAGTCGTATTTGCAACATTTTTTCCTCCGGAGAGATATTTGGTCTCTCTTTGGGTGCAGTTCTGTTCAGCAACTCACTGAAGTGTTCTTTCCATCGGTCTGTCTGCCCTTCCAATGTTGTTACAGTTACATCATTCTTGTCCTTTATTGGTTCCTCTGCCCTGCTGCTGTCTCTCCCCTGGTTGCCAAGTCGTCAACAAAAACCCTCTGAAAACCCTTTTGTCGATATTTTTCTACAAGCATTGCCTTTGTTGCTCTTGTGCGGGCACTGTTTAGTAAATTCTTTACTTTCTTCCGCTCATCCACCTTATCTAAAGTTGCCTGTGATATCCACGATTTGTAGTGCTTCTTTCTTCTACCCAGTTCTTCTTCGCGTGTTGCTTTCCAGTTCTTCTTGACCCTGCTCTAGTATTTTTCTGTACTTTCCTCTCCTGTCACCACTTCAGGCAAAACCTCAAATCTCCTTCTCAGAGTTTCCCGGTATTTTTGCACATGCTCTTGCTCCTTTAATTTCTCTGTGTTGAATTTCACCTTTGTGAATGAGTTAGTGCACCTTTTAAGCTTCAGTTGTAGCTTTCCTTCCACCAGGTGATGCTCGGAAGCTGCATCTGCTCCTCTCTTACTGCGAACGGCAAGGAAAGATTTTCTGAATTTTTTGCTTACACCGATGTGGTCAATCTCGTTTTCAGTATTTCCGTCCGGTGACACCCATGTTATCTGGTGGACATCCTTGTGAGGGAAGACTGATCCATAAATGACTAGGTTGTTTTCAGTACAGAAGTAAGAGCAGAGCATCTTGCCATTCTCATTCATGGTACACAGTCCATGTCTCCCCATGACTGCTGTGTAGCTGTGGTTGTCCTGTCCAATCTTTGCATTGAAATCACCCATAAGTATAACCATCTCTCTCTCATGCACACTATTTACCACTGTCTGAAGCCTGTCATAAAATTCCTCCTTGACATCTACATCTGCATCATTTGTTGGGGCATAACACATTATGGTTTCAAGTGTGATTCTCTTGTTTGATGTCCTGAATTTAGCAGCTAGCATCCTTGACTTGATTGGCTAGCAACCTTGACTTGATTGGCTCTCATCCTATACAACATGATTCCGACTCCCTCCGTGTATGGTGCATTTTCGTCTTCATGACCTGCATAGAGCAAGGTCTCCCCTGTGCTCGTCTGCTTTCCNCTCTTACTGCGAACGGCAAGGAAAGATTTTCTGAATTTTTTGCTTACACCGATGTGGTCAATCTCGTTTTCAGTATTTCCGTCCGGTGACACCCATGTTATCTGGTGGACATCCTTGTGAGGGAAGACTGATCCATAAATGACTAGGTTGTTTTCAGTACAGAAGTAAGAGCAGAGCATCTTGCCATTCTCATTCATGGTACACAGTCCATGTCTCCCCATGACTGCTGTGTAGCTGTGGTTGTCCTGTCCAATCTTTGCATTGAAATCACCCATAAGTATAACCATCTCTCTCTCATGCACACTATTTACCACTGTCTGAAGCCTGTCATAAAATTCCTCCTTGACATCTACATCTGCATCACTTGTTGGGGCATAACACGTTATGGTTTTGAGTGTGATTCTCTTGCTGGATGTCCTGAAATTAGCAACTAGCATCCTTAAGTTGATTGGCTCCCATCCTATAAGGGCTTGTGCTGCTTCTCTTGACAACATGATTCCGAATCCCTCCGTGTGTGGTGCATCTTCTTCTTCATGACCTTCATAGAGCAAGGTCTCTTCTGTGCTCAGTCTGGTTTCCCCAGAGTTTGTCCACCTGGTCTCACATAGGCCTAGCACTTGCAATTTATAGGTCCTCATCTCCTTTGCTACATTACCACTCCTTCCTCCTTCGTACATATTTTTCACATTCCATGTTCCGAATCTGATTGGCTTCCTTGTCGAAAGGATATTCCGTCTTCTAGCTTTTCTAAAGCTTTCACTAGCTGACATCATATTTCTTCTTAAAGGAGTTTCCCGACGACGGTTGCCAGTAGTGTTGTTGACTGCTTGCGTTTCTGTAATCCGTTTGAATCACTGGCGGGTGATTGGCCCACCAGCTTCACCAGAGCCCTGTTAGTCAGCATTACCTGTTTCCATCTCCCAGGACGTGGACGTAGTGTTGGACTTTGGGAGACGTATGAGAGTATGTCCTCACGTAATCATCACTATTGTCCTACTAAATATTTTATCCTATAGCTCTTTACTACCATCATTTTTGGACACTGTTTCACACTTTGCTTTTATGAATATAGTTCGTCTCAGTTTCAAGTACGCTGTGGAAAATCTCTTGAATTTGTAGCTTACATTCAACCTAATCCCCTGGACGAATCCATTCCTTTTATCTGGCATTTTTTAACATATTTTGAGCATATCTTTTTCGTTAAAGGCTGCCGCTGATAGCCAAGTTCATAACTCACAAATAATTAAACCTCGGTTGACTTTGTCGGCTGATAGGATTCAAGAGATGCCGGGCAATTTGATTATCTTGGTTGTCAGGGTGCAGTAAGCGAAAGTGATCGCTTCTCGTCCTTTTAGCTAAGATCACATGTAGAGATCTGGTCTCTCCTTGGTCGGCTCTTCAGTTACAGGGCTCAGGCATGCAGGACAGATGGTTTTGAAATGTTTGAACACTGGCTCTAGATCTACCCAAGAGGAAGGACCTTCACAAGGAGGGTCCTTTAGGACAATACGTATGTCTTGCAGTTTATGGCGTCTTGAGTGCCTTCTGTCCCCCTTTTGGATCTGTTACTATGTTTCGGACCTTTCATGAGAGGTAATCTGTGAAAGTCACAAATGGGGTAACTGGTTACATGGGATAAGTAAGCTTTTTAAGAACTGCACATACAATAAACTAAAATTTTGTGAAAAATCAACTGAAAAAATCAAATTCCTTAAACGTAAGAATTGCAAGTATGACCTCTGGCCACCAAACACCAATTATCCACGAGATAAAAAGACAAACAATAATCCTTGTGCAAAAATGTTTGAACACTGTGACTTACCCTGAAAAGTTCGAAAAAATTTTTGAGTTAAGAAATCACGGAGCAATGACAAGAAATATTGTCTATTGCAAGTTATCAAAGTTAAGCTGCAATTTAAAAAATCTGGATTTCGTTTTAATGGGTGTGAAAATTAATATTGACTTGCCAAATGCATTTTGTCAAGCTGACAGTTTTACAAATTTTAGGAAACTGGTCATCGGTTATTCTCATGTGTAAATACTAATTGTTTTTACTGCTCACTTACCTTTTTCCTTTCAATTTTATTTTTAAATATTTTGATACCGGACGGCTACCGATACCAATGTATGTAACACTGAAATATTTCTATCCTGTTTTAAGATTTTTAATAAATCAATAAATATAACTAACAAACTGTTGTTAATGACTGACATTACCTCCCAATTACTTAATTAAAAATAATAAAATTAAATTCACTTGCTAACTTTTCTGTTGTACATTGTGCAATTTTCAGGTGAGTGTGTGGTCCAAGTAAATTTGACAATCAATTCCAACAGAGAAAAAAAAGCAGATAGGAAAGATCCTACAATTATTACGCAAAGGTCTGGCTCGATAACAAACTTCAAAATCTAAATTTTTCTAACGTTGCCTGGAAATTATTTTTGAAATGGTGTCGTCAATGCAAATATATGCTAATAAACATCCGATTGCCGAGGTGGCAGAAGTGGATAAAGATTGTACTCATTGTTTGTCCTGGTAAAAAAATTTCTATTTCCTTGGTCAACAAGAACCCTTGAATCAAATACAGCAAGTTATTTTAAAAGATTTACAAAAGAAACGTCAATTTCGTTTTCTATAGTTTTTTTAATATTCAGATGGCATGGGCCGTTTGTAAATATGTACTTTACAAGTGTATGTGGCACAAAACAGACTACTTATTCCTAAAAAACATCTGCACTAAACTCGTTAGATTTTGGAAAACAATAATTGTTTTTACAATTGCAAACTTGAGGAATTACAAAGAAATAACTACCTTTTTAGCAGTTTATTAGTAAGTAAAACTATTTGGAATAAATTACATACTTATAATCAGACACGTTACAGTTTTAACACCAAAGACAAACTGATGTATGGGACAAGACATTACTGGTCAGACAAAACTCATTTGAAAACTAAATAAACACGACAATTTTTTTTCCGTCTTGACGATGGTCTTGGTCTTTGGATGGAGAATGTCTTGACCTTTTTAGCAGTTTATTAGTAAGTAAAACTATTTGGAATAAAATACATACTTGTAATCAGACACGTTGCAGTTTTAACACCAAAGACAAACTGATGTATGGGACTAATCTGATAGCTTGCTCCTGAAGACATTCTCCATCCAAAGACCAAGACCATCGTCAAGTCATTACTGGTCAGGTGTGTGCGTTGGAATCTGCAAGGGGGCTGTTGTTTAATCTAAAGAGGAGATAATTGTAGTAGTTTACCATGACCCCTAATATACAGAAATATATATAGAAAAATATATAGAGAAATATTGTTTCGTTACTGAAATTATAATGCGGATCTGTTTTGACACAAGTCATAAAGTCTCCAGTGAGTTACCAAAAGAACTCATCAAACATCGTTTTTAATTTGTGACATAAATGTTCTTCTCTTGATGAAACCGACAGTTAAAAGATTAACTGGAAAGCCACCCCGATAGTGGGAGCCTTGGCCAAGCAGTTCCTTTCCTCCGACATTGGGATTTTTACCAAATATTGTAACCCACCATTCATTGAGAAAAAACAACAAAAAATCCCCCAAACCCTTTAAGACTCCCAAGACCCGGGATCGAATCATGGACCTTTAAACATTCAGTCCGACGCTCTTCCAACTAAGTTATCTGGTATTGTTCCGGTAGTGGTGAAATTTGTAAACATGAATAACTTACCGAAGCTAAAAAACAAAATCAAGATGGTGATCCCGCTCAACACGAAAATTTTAGTCAGTTCTTCCTTGTGGCACTGTCAACATTTCCTAGTAATTTCAACCAAATCCGTTCATAAATATTAGAGTTGCACGCAAATAGACAAGTAGAAAAGTCAGACGGAAACAAACAAACAAACGGACAAATGGACAAACGGACAAACGGACAAACTCAGGCGAAGACATAACCTCCTAACCCGAGGTACTGTTTGTAAGAGAGTTTTGGAAAAACCACCAGGCCAAATCAAAAGAGTCAGAGAAGTAGTAAATCCAATATGATTCGCCATTGGATTTCAGCATAATGTGTTTCACTTTATTCCAGTCCCTGCTTTTGTTCTCATCCCAAAGAGTGTCAATGAATAAATTTTCGGGTAATACGGGGATAGTTTTATTCCGATTTTCAACTCAAAAGAAATAATGAAAAGAAGTATATTTTAAGATTAGAGAGAGGCCTGTGTTCCATTTTTATTGTAAAATAGTAATATAATTTAATTGCCTATTTCTAACAATACAAAGAAAACTACTGATGGAAGCAATTATATGATCAGGTAATGAAAGGGTGCTTGTGATTTTTAACGGCCACCAATTATATACTAGTCGCTTTTAAAGATACACAGGCATTTTACTAGTAAAACGTCTGGTAATAAATTAGATTCTAAAATTTTATTCCAAATTTCTTTCACATACTTTTAAACAATATTTGAAAATCCTGTTTTTTCTCATTAACAGACAGGCCAACATACAGTGAAGAGTCATGCTAAATCCCATAGAAAATCCTAATATCGTAATAAAAAGGCATCTCTTTTTTAATGCCTTTTCTTTGTTGTGATACCACTGTTTGGCATGCTATTTAACTGATGTATTGTGAGAGCAGCACGTACTCAATAGAAACGACCTTACACGAAATTAATTTAATACCAATTAAATTGTTCATGGAGAATATTCCTTTGGTTTTGGTTAATATGAATTTCCTTTACAACTTTATCAACTAACGAATTTCTGTTACTATGTATATATCTGTATGTTTCTATGTATGTGTATGTATATGTATGTATACACATATATGTACACATATATGCACACATATATACAGTACAATCGGAAGACATGTGTTTCACCGTGTCACGGCTTATCAGTAGAGATTAAAACCTCTAAATGTCTGCGTCCCATCCAAAGAGTCGCATCTCTTGCTATCAAGACAATAATGTGGGGCATATTATAAACATTATGTATATATATTTGTATATTTGTCTCACACTTTATTTACCCTGTATCAGACGCTTGCCCCACACCGTATGAATTTACTCATCTTAATCGTTCTCATCGTAACGATTATGTGATAATAATCATGGAAACACCATTAATAATCTTTCCATTTTGACATGTTCGTTATTACGTCCAATTTACACCCACTAATCCATAACTCCACCATATCTTTCTGAATGTTATCATTGTTGTTAGTGGTTGTCCTTACTCAATTGACTTTCTCCCTTTTCAGTTTTTTACAAATTTGTATCATTTCACACTCTTGACCTCTCAAAACTATATACTTTCCCTTCTTTTCATATTTCTTATTGACTTTCTCCGAAATACCTTTCGAGTTTATTGACTTGGTTTCAATGGGTTGGCACTGGTACTCTTTGTATATTTTCTGTCAATACAAACCCAACTACGTCACTACCTTATTCCTCCAGTTCTCATGCAACAGTGGACCACAACTGGTATTGCCTTTGCATGATCTTATGCCAGCTTTGGGACGTGACACCGATTGGTTATTTTTCATTGTGGATCTTCCATGCCATCGAGGTTTATGTTTTCTGTGTGCTCCTTTCAAGTCTTCAACCATTGTCTCCCCTCTCAACACCAGTGAAATGTTGTCTTCTAATACACTATTCACGACCAATGTTTAGCTAAGCCTGAAATTACTTATATGATAGTTATTTAATAGATTTATACTGGAGTATAAATCTACCACCATTCCTCTAAGGGTAATTCTGCTGTCGTCGGATGGTTGAAACTCCGAGTGTTCTCAGGTGATAGTGAGACCATTTTTCATTTGCAAACTCTTGCTTGTGCTACTGCTATCTTTAAGTAAAGAATAACACATCAGGAAATCTATGTAGCGCCTCCAAATACACAATTGCAATATCCAACCAAGCTATTATAATTTAATTCCTTTTCTAGATCCCATAAACACCACGTAAAGTCATTAGAACTGGACAAACGGACAAAGTTTCTTTTCTAAGTTCACTCTTAGAATAAGGTGCAACCATCGACTTTAATCGTTTTCGGCATGGTAGTGTTAATGAGGTAAATGTGATACCAGTTGATGATAGGTACGCACCAGCGAGTAAAAGAGTTAGAGGTAATGTAGATCTTCTGTGGGAAAAAGGTCTCGTCAGGGCCGTCGTCAACCACTTGTTTTTGGAGGAGGGAACCAATATTTTGCCGACAAATTTGGGGTAGTCCAAACTATTTTGTTTTTCAGACTTAGCATTTTTGCACACCTCTCGTCATATTTGATTTTGTTGTTACACTTGGATGATAAAATAATCGAAAAAAAAAACGCCAAAAACTTAAGCAAACACCCAATGAAGCAAGTTCATACAGAAGAAGTATTTTGTGCAGGACAGTATATTCCAGGGGAAAAGAGGGACTGGACACACAAAATTCCGACCAAGATTATTTTGTGTTGACATCAACCATTATTGCCACTGGTTCCTGTTTGTTGATTTTCTATTAATTGAAAATTGTACTCAAACCCTTTTACATCAAATGGCTTTCCATAACTGTACAATGTTGTTTCTATTTAAAGATTAGGGATTAGGGGTGCTTGTCAGTCATAACGGTGGTTAAATATTTTTTTATCAAATTATGCCTCCTGAGAGATCTTTCGTCCTTTCCCTCTGTCAGCTTGGCTGTTGTGAGAAGATGTGTACCCTGTTTGTAGGGTTGGACTCGTATTAGTTTCAAATAAATGTTAAAAAAGGAGGGGTTTCATTTCTCCCATTGCTTTTGGTAAATTTTAAATGTAACATTCTGGTAACGCTTCAAGCAATACTACGCCAAACAGCGAGCCAATATTCGTGCGAGAGGAGTAGAGGCGATCAATTCGAGCCTACGATTCGAAACAGCGTAAATTAACACTTTCGAAACGGGCTTTTATTATTGTAATAATTTTAGAGTTTCGTGGTTGTGGTACATTAAAATTTCGAAAAATGGCTTCTGACAGCCAAAACAATAAATCTTTATGCATACCCATCACTAAGATACACCTGTCAGTGTGGACATCAATCTCCTAACTATTATACTAGCAGGGGTACTCGTATCTGCCCGGGGCATTTCATCGAGTTTTTAAGGAAAAGTTGAATTACTCTTCATCAATAGTAAGTAAATGAAAAATCGATTATTTTTGGTGTCGCTGAGCAACTTCTGTTAACTCTATTTTAGGATTGTTGGTCTCTGTCATTAAGAATAGACGTGACCTTTTTTACAATCTTGCAAAGTTCTAAGACAACAATTTCATGGCTTTTTTCTTGCCTAAAATAAATATTCTTGTTGTGTATCTCTATTTTAATAATAGCTACAGGTACCCAATTTGACCCCCTTTTTAGCTCAAGAAGAGCCCCAGTACTCACATAGATATTCCCTGCCTTCACCGCAAGGTTTCTAAGTGCTCAAAATGTTGAGCTTACTACGTTGCCTTGTTAAAATTATTTTTTGTTCGCAGGCTTCTATTTTTGAGAGAGGAATCACATTATTCCGACGTTGCTTGATGTGCAATTTGCACATACACCCCCCCCCCACACACACACACACACACACCCACGAACTATGAATTTTTGGAATATAGATTATCAATTTTTTTTTATTTTCCTGCAAAATATTTCATTTCTACCAGATTTTCAAAAACGTTTTTGTCAGATGGGGTGACAAACCCCGATCCACCTCCAGTTAAAAACTGCTGTGCCTCTCATAAGCATACAACATGGGGGTAAAAGGTAACAATTCAGTCGTAAATTTTGAAAAATTAAACCAAAGAAACCTTACAGTTTTACTTAAAGCCACAAATACGACTGTTTCTGTCAACAAATTTTTCGGTTCTCTTCCGGATATCCCACCCTGCATATACTACGTTTCAAATAATCTTCTAGAACTTGGAAACCTATGGGGAAAAAGAGCATTTCCTGACGTCCAAGAGTCCGTAGGTTCTTATAGCTACTTTACAGAAACATAACTAGGCATCAGTCAGACAGATACGCAAATGATTTCTTTGAATTTCATAGGGGTTTGTCGGAAGCTCATACAAACTTACAAATATTCTTTGTTGATGTTCCCATAGCTGGACGTCACTGAAAAAACGACATTACTTTTGCTCCTTTGCACTGACTACCTTTGACCAGTAATTTTTCTCCTGAAACACTTTTTTTCGTTTTAAGCTAGTGTGTAAGAATTAGGTGTTTTCCATCCACACAATTCTTTGTTTTTTGAAGCAACATGTATGTACAAGCGGTGAAGTAGAACTTGAACAAACCTGAAAAAAAACACAACAAAACTGAACAATTTTGAAGGTCACGATCGACTGCTCCCAGATAACTAAAATCCCTTCACTGTCTTAAAGATTTCTTTGAAATGCTTAAAACAGTCAATGTGCGTTCTTCTATCCCGGCATGAGAAAGTGATTAATTTGTGATGGAAGACTATTCTCTTCTTTATGGTCTCATTATCTTGCTGCGATGATAAGGACATTAGATATTTACCTTTGTTGTTATTCATCATTAGGATTTATCGCTGTTTTCTCCAGCAGAAAGAACATTTCAATCATTACATTTCAGGCCATACATTGATTTTAATAATCTTCAACAAGAAATAAGATTATGACACTTATCCATTATCTTTTGCTGACAGGCTAATACATGGTTCCCGAAATAGATGTTATTGTTTTATAACTGTCAAATCACTTGACTCGCTTGTGTCTATTGGCATAAATATTTCCAAACATCGCATATCTCACAAATGGGTGAGTCTGTTCAAGCAAGAGTTAACCATTTTTTGTTTTCATGCAAGAAAGTTTGCCAAATTAAACCAATTCTTTGAGACTGGCATCATGATATTTTCCGTCTTATGTCTCTTAGTGTTACACTTCGTGTAATTATTCCCCGTTGGTAATGGCAGGAGAGCCCAGGAAAATCTTTTAATATTGACAGGTATTAATTAGCAATTTTTATGCATTAATTAGCATGAATTAGCTTACTTCGGTCATCAGTTTTTTCAGGAGTTTCTTTCCACGACAGGTGGAGTCCAACAGTATGAAACTAACCGAATCAAAGCTTCTCACCTCTCTCAAGAAAGTCATTTGGCCAGATTGTGTTTGTGTGCCAGATCAAATATTCTTACTGTTCAAATTTTTATCGATTATTGCTGTTATAAAAAGATACCCTCTTGTCTTTGCATAAAAACTTTCCATTCAAAAAGGTTGCACGATTTTCTAACAATTTAATTGATATGTTTATTTATGGTTTCTTTAAGCGTGATTTTTCTTTCCAAAACGTCAAAAAATATTTGGTTTACACTAACGTTGGTTGTAGTAAGGGATTCGGTTGGTTATACCAGGCCACCATCCAAATTGAAACTCCGTACACCGACGTTATGGAAGGCTTAAGTAAATATAGTAAAAAATCCCATCCAATTACTAGAGTTCCACAAGACCAGTGTTTTGCCATTTGGTTTAGTTATGCATTATAACATGCGGAAAAAGGTGTCTAAAGTTATGGAAAGTCATGGAATTTCTAAATCGTCAGTTGCAATATTTTTCAGATTATTTTTCAAAGAATGTTAACTTTACCTTATTAATTGCCTTTCTTGATCACTTGGTTAGAAAATTTGTCAGGCAGAAATCTGTTGTGAATTGCATCGCTTTTAATAAATTGTCGATCATTTCAGAGATCATGGAATCACGACGTGACCTATTGTGTCAAACAAGGCTTCGCCAGACCCTTAAAGAGCTATAAAAGTGCATTTTACCCCCAAAAAACCACCATATTTTTCAGACCATCCCAATTCCCACTTTTCAAGAGTCTTAGGGTTCAAAGGTTTAACCATTTATGTCTTGACAAGCAATAAAAACGAGATTTGTTAGCCTTGTTTCCAATCGAAATGTAAATGACACGAGAAATGTACTGTCTCATGAGGTGTACCATTTGAACTCTGTCACATTCATATTTTTATTCCCAATATTTCAAAAACAGTATCAGATACATTACAAAAGATCAGTGCAGTCATGTTCCCCAATCTTCTCACAGGTCTAAAGATAACATCAGTTTTTCCAGGCCAGTATCATTTGCTTGTGGTTTTTTTCAAACATGACTGAATAGTACAGTGTCATAAGAATGATTTAATTGTCTGCCCTTTGCTGTGCACAAGAAAAATTTTGAAGTTGGACCAAGATTAAATGTTGGTAAGTTTTTCAGTTAAGTACGAAAGAAAACGACAATGGTTAGTATTCTAAAAAAGAATAAAAAATGTATTTTGAAAAAACGTTTGGTCTGATCATTATAAAATCTTCTGAGAGCTTTTAGTGATATACGTACATATCTATCAGAGCCGTAAATCTTTGGGAACGGGGGCAAGCCCAAAAAACTTTCGAAAAAAAACGATTCTGTGTGAGAAATTATTGCTCTTCCTCTTCAAAGGAATGGGAATCTGGTACCTTCGTTAACACTACTCTGACTTTTCTTGTCATTGCTTCATGTTATAGCCACTGTGTCTTCATGTCAAGGTATTGTCAAAGCCAATGTCGATGACCATCACCTACGCAAAGAGAGTGGTGTGGTCTCCTTGACGTACCAGCTCGTTCGGTGAAAAGCTGAATAAAAGACTTTGGGGCTTGAACTTAATGTGTTTTCAAGTTGGGTGCAAAAAGAATCTACTGACAGTTCTCTATCAAGATCATCACTTATGGTTCAACAATAATCTCTAACTTTCCTGATTCTCCGAGAGAATTTTGCAAGCCGATGCATTTTGAAGCTTTAGACATGGGAACAGAAAAAATAACAGAAAGTTTTGAAAAAGATGATTTTCAGTATCACTTACATCTAGGTCAATGTCTGTTAGAGGCATTCCAATTGAAAACTGGAGGAGGCCAAGATATATGTCTCCAAAAAACGTTCGGTTTTTCCTAGGGGTTTTCATAAAGATAATCTCAAATGGATTTGCGAAAATTTACTGTTCAAGAGCTCCGATACAAAGGTGGACATGGTGAAATAAAATCATTTATTAGTCATAAGGGTTTCAAAAATTAATGCCTTAGGCAACAAGTGCATTGAAAATCATTCCTGTTAGTCCTGCTACGAACTTTGTGAGTTAAAGATCATTTTCAAAAATGAAACTCTTGAAAACTCATCTCAGAGCTTCACGTGGAAGAACTCGATTAGGTCACATCATGACTTGTTCAATGAATAAAGTATCACCATAGTAATTCAGCTTCACAAGCTGGCCAACATTACAGAGATAGAAATAATATACATCTCTTTGGCAAGTTTTCCTTTGAAGATTTACTTAACTGATATGAGAAAACTGCAACAGACGCATTTTGTTTTTCAAGCAATCGTCTTTACAAAAACGTGCTCTGAGAAGACAAAAAAAAAATTCGGAAACTATACCAACCGTGGTAAGTCAATCTGAACAAACTGCTAAAAAAATAGAAATTTCATTGTTGATGCTGTGACCATAGTTCACAACAAATTGTGAAATCTACCTATTTACTGTTAGTCACTATGAGGAAAAGTAAGAGGCTATTAAACAAGGTAAATTCAAAATCGAAATTTATTGTTCACAGGGAATTTTTGTTACTCTCCATTTGTATGTCCTATTTTCAGTTCTAAAAAGTCGCTTTTGAACTTTGGAATGAAAAAAGTTAGAAACGTTTAGCACTGAAATTAACAAAAAAACTGTGTACTAATCCAGAGATTAATTTCTTCGTTAAAAATGCCTGCTGTTTAAATTCTGGTCAAGTTTAGTTTAGGTTTTTGTCTCTTAACTTACTTTTTGAAAGATTAAATTTTGTTTGTATACTCCAATACAACTAATAATGTTGCAAAATTCTAGTTATTGTAATTTTATTAATCAGCGACTTTGTACGAGGGGAAAATCACCACTAACATTTTGTACACTGCTTGAATAACTCTCAACAAATCTGCGAGAAAAGCATCATATAAATCTTCACAGATCTAATTAAATCCATCTAAATATAAATAAATCTCATAAAGTCATTAGAAATACCAAGGAATCTCTGCAAATACCTTCCATAAAGCTGAACAAATCCTAATAAACCTATAAATCTCTTACGGTTTTTTTTCAAGTGGTTTGCCATTAAACAGTCTCCAAGAGACTTGCCACAATCTGTTTGGCTATGCTATGGACAACTGCACATTTTTCATTCATTAGTTCTGCTGAACACCCCATCTCTAATTAAAAAGGTCTCTTTACTTAATATATAGATATAGATATAGATATAGATGTAGATATAGATATAGATGTAGATATAGATATAGATGTAGCTATAGATATAGATATAGATATAGATATAGATATAGATATAGATATAGATATAGATGTAGCTATAGATATAGATGTAGATATAGATATAGATGTAGCTATAGATATAGATGTAGATATAGATATAGATATAGATATAGATATAGATATAGATATAGATATAGATATAGATATAGATATAGATATAGATATAGATATAGATATAGATATAGATATAGATATAGATATAGATATAGATATAGATATAGATATAGATATAGATATAGATATAGATATAGATATAGATATAGATATAGATATAGATATAGATATAGATATAGATATAGATATAGATGTAGCTATAGATATAGATGTAGATATAAATATAGATATAGATATAGATGATAAAGATATGGATATGGATATGGAATATCTTTACGACCTGTCATGCGGCTTTAATTCTATCAAGTATATCACATTTGTTTAATTGAATACTGCAGTGGTCTCCTGTTGGGATCAGTCTTCGTGCATCCTTTAACATACAAAAATGTTGTCGAAAGGGAACCTATCTAGGCCTGCGTACTATAGCTCTTCCACCTTCCTTTTAAGTAAAACAAAGAACATTATCAAATAGACTATTTGTTTTAGAATCGTGGAGCTCAGTAAGCAAGAATTTGTACATGTCAGGAAAATAAATGCCCTGTGCGTTGCTCAAGAACTTGCTGGTGAGTTTAACAGAAATCCAAATGACTTTCCGATTTAGTACATACACTTTTTCACTTTTCGTAGCATATTCGTAAAGCCTTAACGAGAATGGTTCACATATGGCACCGTAAACAGTGAACAGAAAATTGGATCTCGGTTTCCAAGGCTTTTTCAAATTCGGATTATCCTCTTGGAACGTTATTGTGGTCCAAGGTTTAACCAAGGATGTGACATACATAGACTTGGGTCTCTTGAAACTCTTAGTTTCAAACAGTATTTTGAGATAGATGCTGACACAATAGATGCTGAGTTGGTTTTGCTGTTCCAAAGACATAGAGTTAGTATATGTAGGAATTATCCTATGGCTTTTTTTGAAGAATTACATTTGTGAGCAGCAATCCTGAAGGAATGACCCTGGCATCATTTGTGACTAGACATGCGGCAAAGAAAAGTATAGTTAGCACAAACAAACCGAAGTTCCACAATGACCTGTAGTTTTTCCTTAGTAAATTTTAAGCTCCTCGATCATCTTGTTCTCCTCAGTAACAAATGCGTAAGTCTAACAAAATTTTATTAAATGGGACGAAATTATAAGTATTCATAGTAATGGAAATAAAACTACTAATTCCACACCTCTCTTTTGCACTGTATTTCACATCATTCTGTCATCGTTAAATGTCGTTGTAGCAGAAATTTGAAAAGATATGAATAAAAGGCAACATAGGAAAATTCTTGAAGAAAATGGAGTAAAACTAGCACTAACTTCCTCAGGGAATTTTTCGTCAACGCAATTAGAAATCGATTGAACAGACTCATTCACTTCTTTAGTCAGACCTGAAAGTAAAGTGTTCAATGCAAATTCAGAAAAAGCGACACATGAACAGAAGTGTCAAAATAAAACTCGAAATTCAACATACAAAACTGAAAATACCCTGAGATTAAAATTCAACTTTAAAGGAAATTGAGTTGAGCAAAGAAAGAGTTTCATGATCACAATGGCACTTCATCTGACGACCTCTTCCTCATATAGAGGAACACAACGAAAAATTGTTTCTCACAAGTGATACTGTTAAGCAAACAAGGATCAAGTCTGGTTTGACCCAAATGATTTCTAATTCCCAGCAAACTTTATTACCTATATCTATTTCACAAGTCATGGCTTGTAGGGAAAGCATGTACCGACAAGAATCAAGCTCTTTTTTCAGTTCCTCTTTCCCTGCTCATTCTTTGGAAGATAAAGAGGTAATTTAGCGCAGAGTACCACATATTGTTAGATTATTCCATGTTTTTCATTTCTTTTGTTTCTTACTTTCGTAACGATCCTAAATTTATCACCGATACCCGGAAATTAAATTGAACGTATCAAGTCAACAGACGTAACTGATCCTCAAACCAAAAGTCTCCAACGATAATATTACAAAGTCAGCAGTGTTAAACATTCTTCGAAAGAAAAAGAGGTGGTGGCTTGAAAGACCTCTGGACCTCTACAAGTGAACACAACGGACACGAAATCCTATTATGGTGGTCCAAAAAGAGTTTATTGATCACAGGTACAGCGGAAGAGGAATTCAGATATAAGAATACAACAACGATACTTCCACGTCCATCTGACCTGTTGACATGGTAACATTAATATTTTAATCACTTTCTGAGTAATTCTTTAAGAAATAATGAAAAATCAATTGAATTAGCAGGGCTGAGATGGATACCAAAACTAATCCTTCAAAAACATCGAACGATCTGATGAAGAAGAGAAAGAAGGCAGTGATTTTTCGGTAAAGGCTTTGAAGAATTGTACCCAAGCAAAATGATAGTACGTGTCACCAATTAAAAATGATGCTCGAAGAATAGCACCAGTGAATAGGAGGGTGAGGAAGAATTAAAAGTAATGGAGCATGGTTAGTCCACTAAATGAAAGTATTTTAGCCTTTTAGTCTGAGGATGGTGGAGTATATTCTTAAGAGATCAAAACGGTATTTGGGGGTATGCTGAAAGGAGGTCACAAGCTTAGGATATGAATATGCTTGTCGATTTAGACTTAGGAAACCTGGGTCCTGATGTAAAATCAAAGTGATGGCATAAATGAAATACATCATATTATCTAGGGAAAAATTAATTTTTAATGAGAATATCTAAAATTGTATTCCTGGCCAATGGAGTCAGTTTCAACCGTCCATCATCATCTGACTCTCTTTTAAACAATGATTAAAGTGTTATTGTGAAGTATATAATGAGTCCAGAAACTATCTACCTGGATGAAATTGAATGTGAAACTGTTTAGAAGCAATTAAAAATTGGTACAGGAGAAGAGGTTGAACAAGTTGCTGCATGTATTGTGTAGAAAGTGCAACCACAGTTTGTTATATTGCCATGCTCCTGAAAAGTTTTGAAGGACTTTTCCGTTCATGGTTGAAAGCAAACAACAACATTTTACAGAAAACTCGGTTTCCTCTACTAATAAATTATTAAATGTTCTGCATTGTCCACCAGCCGTCTCCTCTCCTTGCATTGGCTGCTAAAAACCAAGTCATTTGCCGTTTCTCTTTGCTTCCGTGGCAGTGGCCACCAAATCCCAATTTTCTGTCTATTATTTTTACACTGATTGGTAGTATGCATCCATATAGTTACTTCGTGGTAGAATATTTATTTTAACCTTTATTCACCTTTCACTACTTCCGCTTGTTTTGATTGTGGTTTGCAGTAAGGATGTCATTGTCCCCTTCTCTTACTTGATCATCCAGACCTTAAGTCTAAAGTATGTGACATAGAATTCCATTTCTGAGGGAAATTTCTTAAAATAGGTGAGGGCAATTTGTGAAACTGTTTTGTTAAAGCCTGAAACATGGGAAAATAATGAAGGATTATGGAATCCCCAGGGTTAATTTGGAAGACATTTCCTTGGGCTTTGACTCTTAATTTCAACCAGTGAGGAATAAAAATGACAAGACGATGCCAGAAGTAGTGGAGCACTTGGTCATACAAAATGGCCTGTGGTAGGCCTCCGAACACCAGAAGATATAAATTCTTTCACAAAGGCTGGATGAAGGAAAAGGTAAAAGAGATCAAGTAAGAGGATGTTAATTTACTGTTATGAATGAGGGACTGGAAAAATAAAAAGAGGACAAAAGGCAGAAGATAAATCCTTCTCATGACAGAAGAAGCTGGAGACGGCGAGAAGACGTCAACAAACACTGTTCGTCTTACGACAAAATTGCTTTCAAAGGCTCCTGATCTTTCCTAGAGGAGCATCTGTGTAAAATTCATATTAAAACTTGAAATTTAGGTAGCTAAACAATTATTTACAGATATTCGAGAGTTTCAACGTGCCCTTTGACATGTTCAACCATCTCGACACCGGGTCAATTTGAAACTGACGAACCTGTTTCACAAAAACTACTTTTCGTCCTGTACCATTGATTGTCCCGTGGAATTCTTTGCTACGTTTTTATGTGCAGCGAAACATTAAGTACTAAATTTATTCAATAGCCCTGTTTTGAAACCAAGCCCTTTTTGTTGAATCCGGGGCAACCTTTAAATGGGGGGTTGGGGCAGGAGCAGAGCAAAAACCTGACTTTGAAATGGCAAGTAAAAGCACTCAGGGAGAAACTCTTAATAGTCTGCTAGCTTACTATCAAGCGCGACAATTAATGAGGCGGTCTAATCATTTCTGGGTTTTATTTCCCACAGACAGCTTTAATAGTTCCATGAAACACAAAAAATAAGGAAATTTCCCTCCAGAAACACCCCTGGTAATGTGTTCTGACCAAAGGTATGGTACGCCTAGACACCATCGTCTCGATGATTGCAATCAACACCACCCTACGCTAAAAACAAGTGTAGCAAAATTTGCAATCGCTTAGTGATAACAATGTATTCTACATTTCGAACAAACATTAAAATGATTTTGAGAATAAAGGTCTGAAGATTCTCTGATGCAGTTAAAATATGTGGAACCAAATAATCACGTGTTCCGTATTACTTTGTGAACATGCACGTACTTTCTTTGGGAACATCCTCACTGAGATTACTTTGATACTCCGGGTGCGGTATGTCATCATTTCAAATTAGTTTCCTGAAGTCCACGTCAATGACGTAAAAGGCTTTGTTCATGTCAACAAAAACCAGAAAATTAAAAAGTCATTTCAGGAGAATGTCATATCCCCATGAATGTTCACTCACGCGTATATTATTAATTTCCGTTTTCGTGACCTCTTTTTGTCATATCGTTCAGGTGATGATATTTCTTAATATTCCTCAGAAAGCTGAATTCTTACTTAACAGTTTCCAGGTTCATTGGTTATTCTGAAACCAAGCGAAAGAGATTTTCACGAAAATGTACAATATCCTGATGAATTCTTGAAGTTCTGTGTGGTGTTCTGGCAAAGGACTAGTAAAAATAACAGACAAACAACACTAATAAACACAATTATAAACTTGATGACTTTTGTCTTGACGTTTCCTCAAACATTTTCTCATAGTTTTTGGTCACATTTGTTTGTTATTTTCAATTAAATTCAGATGGTCAAGCAAGAAATTATTTAATGGCTTGGAATTAAATGGCACAAAAACCATTGGTGGGTCGAATGAAAGGGTTAGTAAATCCTATTAGAGTAATCAATCACACGTATTTTAATGATTTCTTAAACCAAAAAACCCAAGAACGTAAGTCACGTAACATTTTAATCTTGCTTGTGAGTTAATGTAGTATAGAATGTGTAAGTAAAAACCATTTCATTTTCCAGGAGATGTTTTGAACAAAAAAAAACAAGACGGGTTTCATCCATCCTCATTTGGTTCTTCTTGTAATCCCCCGAACACACACCAAGGGAAATAGCTAATCAAATCCATATCTACCTCTGCCGTTCAACTGTTTCAGCTTGTTGATTTGTTAATTAAAAAAATAAGAAACAGGAATCTGCTGAGATGCCCTACTGCTAATGCCAAGGCACATGATGGCAAACAGGTGTTGGATTCACAGATGGTTATTTTATTTTTATTTGGCCCAAAGTGATCTCAAGGCCAACTATCATACCACAGAAACTTTAGTAAAGTCCATCAGTCCAAAAGGTCGAAGTTTGAATAAAATAATGACCTTTTACAAGTATTTTCGGCTTCTTAACTAGACTGAAAGGTAAACGAAAAAGGACAATTTTTTCACGATCACTCTAAAATAAGAATTTTAAAAGAAACGAGTTGGCACGATTTCATATTCGTTTTGACCTTTTGCTCTGGAAAGGGAGGTTACCGGACAGGGAGAACTTTACAAGTAAGTAGAAAAGAATCGAAAGACCAACGATTAAACTACAAATATATTTACACGGCCGGACCAGTGTTAAGTGGAGAGGTGGTCTCCAAATATTTATGTTCAAAGTTTTGCCCGGATAGTGGGAGGAGGGAGGTTTCCAGAGTGAATGAACAGGGTTTCCTAAGAAAAAAAACTTTTTTGGGGGGAGACAGGGAGGTTTCTGGAAGCCCTGGAACCCCCGAAATCTGGCCCTGATTTAAGAGCAAAAGACAAGAACGAAATAAAGAGCTTACTAAAATGTTTAATTTTGAACCAGGAAAACCCGCTATAAATGAAAAAAACTTACGAAACTGGCAAGGAAAACTTGCAAAGGGTACTTTTAAATTGTATCAAGCTGGTTGTATGGGAGGGGCTGTTTCTAAAGGAAAATGTGTACATTCGTTGTGACGTCATTGCTATAGAATTTAGTTAAGACGTCATCAACCCTATCAGGAAGTAATGCAGTGAGCCACTATCAATTAAAGCTGACATTTTGATGGACAGTTGGAACTTCCTTCAATATCGTGTAACCATTATTTGTACAGATACTCATTCCTCTCTTCTGTAGCTTATTTTGTGCTCCAAAATATCCTAATAGCTGTGGTCATGTCGTTTCTCACCTCTGGGATAAGTTCACTTCAGCTTTTGCTCTTAGGAAACCGGCTCCATGATGGTTTGATTAACTGATACTTAAAGAAGGTAACACTGCGCTATCACTATCAAAGTAAGAAAAAGCAAATAAAAAGTCAACTGGTTTCGATCAATAACTACCTTCAACAAACTAAATATTTGTTGACAAGGGTTTATCTGTAAGTTTAGCCTTTAATGTTGGATGAAAAAAAACGTAACATGAACTAAAACCCGGAAAATGTATCATCTGTGCTTGTGTTTGAGGATATAATTACATCATAAGCGGAAGCAGCGTATTCTAATACAATCGTTACACACATTGGATTTCTTGTGACGGTTTCTGGTAAGGAAAGACTTAGGAATCTTCTTGTTTTCCGTAGTGTTACAATCTGTCCAGTGAAAGCAGAATCGTTGTGATTGGTTCAAGAAATCGTTCATAAACTGAACTTGAAAACTGACATCTGCATAACCTTTCCTGTATTTACGTTCTAAACTTACTCTTCTGGCGTTTATTTCCTCTAACCCAGTCAAAATAAGATAGTTAAATGTGTGATTTCGTTAAATCACCAGAATATTAATGAAATGGTCTAGCAGTTAGGCAGTAAACCAGTTTAGTATTTATTAAATGACATAATTTTTATCCTTCATCAACCTCTGGACAAACTAAACAAACGAAACGAACAGAAATTAATTACATAAATAAATAAACAAATATATATATTTGTTTATGTATCTTATATATATTTATATATATTTGTTTATATATCTTATATATATATATATATATATATATATATAAGAGACTTGAAATTGGCCGAAATATGTCCGCATCTGTTTGGAGGTAGCTCCTGTACATCCCAGCTTTGTATTCATATGTATACTGTATAAATACGTATAGGTAAATGCTTAAATTCGTCCATCACATCCATAATGATAATGAGGAGCAGTGAGATTGAGGGAGATACTTGATGTAGACCAAATTCGATGTTGAGATCTGTATTCCCTGAGTTTTTTCTGACTTGGGTCTTGTACACGTCTTTGATGGTTTTCATGTACGCCTCTGGTACACCTCTTCTCATAAGGCAGTACCATATCAGGTCTCTCGGAATGGTGTCGTAGGCTTTTTCCAAGTCTTCAAACACCATATACAGGTCACAATTAGACTCTCTAAATTTCTCTTGAAGTATCCGTGTACAGAACATTGGTTCGGTGGTAGACCTATCTCTCTGAAAACCATACTGATTTGGCTTCAATCGTTCGTTTAAATTTGGATTCAATCACTTGTACAAGAAGTTCAAAACAATGACCAAGAAGCTTGATTCCATGGTAGTGGCCACAGTCGAGAGAATCTCTTTTCTGCTTAAATATTGATGTTATCAGGCTTTTTCTCCACTCCTGGTGCAGTTCTTCCTTCATAATTTGCTTCAGACATGATGTCATCCAAGTGATTCCACGCTGTTTCAGTAGCTTTCTTACATCGATGGGGAGTTCTTCAGGACCTGTAGCCGTCTGCTTGCCAAAAATTGTTTTGTTGCGTTTGGGTAAAAGAAGTCTTAAAAGAACTAAGCTTTTCCCCTCAATATGTGGCCTGTCACAAGTATGCCCAAACCATATGTAAATAGCTCGATCAAGCTCTTCGTTATTTCCAGTTGGAATTGTTTTGGACACTTTCACAGCTTTTGTTTAGCAGAGTTGGTATTACTCTGAAGCAGAAACCTTTATTTCTTTCCCTTTCTTCCTAATGTAGAAGGTTGTCCTTTCTCCGATTTCATATTTTTTCTTTATGTCAACAAAGTTCATGAAAAATTTCCAAATATCTAACTTTACCTGAATCGATAAAACCTTTCTGTCTTTAATCGTTTTATTGCACTCAAATATCATCTTTATCTCAACGAGATCTTAAATTTTCACTGAATAGTTGATAATTGATCCCAAGTACTAGTAAGCATTTGCATTGCATCAAGATTGTTGAACAATAAAACTAGTTTCTATTTTTTCACTGGTGGTATGGTGGACTGATCAATGTTACTACTGTATTTTGCTTTGAGGCTGGGAAGAAAGCCTTGGTCCATTGGCTACGCCACTGGAGTTGTATTTTTAGAAAAAAAAAGCAAGATTGATTGCTTAAATACATTCCACATGTTGGTTTGCTGGTATGTTATCAACCACAATCTTCACACAACCAACTTTTATATAGTTTGTCACTCATCAAATTTTTCTCCAGTGCTCTGTTTAGCGAAGGCATGTGTTTTATTCCTGTGAAGGAACAATTGTACAGTGTAAATCAGTGGAAAGTGGTGTAACTTATGGGGTTGGGAAGGAATTCAAGCCCAATACACTCTCTGCTTGGGAGGCAATAAAGTACTTATCGATGGACTTAGAAATATATTAGTAACTTTGTGATGTAATGCAGCGGATTTCTACCTAAGAACCCTTGAGTTGGAATTACCGAAAATTTTCTCTTAGATATGAAAATCGGTCTAAAGTACCGAAAGTTTAAGGTTATTGATATTCCAATAATCGAATGTATTTTAATTAGCAAGAACTATTAGTATTTCGAGTATGCGATGTCAATTTTAATGACCAAAAAATAAAACTTAGAGACATCAGTAGAGGAATGACGATTCACACAAGGGTAAATCATTTTACTTTTTATTCCTAAAATGACGTACCTAATCCTGTTCGTACTAAAACACACACACACAGTGTGTGTCACCAACGCCGTATAACAACGTATGATGCAATTACAGGGTCTCTCTTTAACTTACTCAGCTCTTTATTTGGTGATTTTGCCAAAGCGATTTTTGTAACCCGCCTATTCTATTCACTTTCTTCACACTTTGAGTTTGATTCAAGAGAATTCACTGTCAAAGGTCACTCATTTGCTCTTTCATATTTTCTTGAATTGTTTTCGTTTGTTACATTTTTTCATATAAATTGGAACAAAACTTTGAAGTAGAAAGAAGGAAAACTTTGGAAGAAAACAATAAAAAATTTCCAAAGTTAAAACTGTGCTTTTTTGTAACAATGGGAATTTTGAAACAAGCTATATATATATATATATATATATATATATATATATATATATATATATAGTTTTTAATAATTTTCAATTTTGATATATTTTTCAAAACGTATGCCTGATAAAAACCTTGGGTTTATGATCGACACAATGGTATATTTTCTCCAAAAAACCCCAGAATTCAGAGTAATACTACATTTTACCCTGTAATCATCCACTAATCCAGCACACAGGTTCACAAATAACAGAAACGACAGATTAAAACATGTAATACTGACAACACAAGCACTTTCCTTTTATTTCGGAAAAGGTATGGTATTAGCACACTAAACTATAAATATAACGTGGGGGCCGGCTGACAAAGTGTTAACTCTTGTTTTCGAGTCGCCCTTTTTTTCATTGAAGGGGAGGTTACATGTTTAGATGTATCCAACATGAGAAGTTTTTTTATTTTTTGATGTCAAGCCATTGTCGACTTTGATCTTTTGCATGTAAGGTGTGATTCCCTCCATCAACAAGTGAACTATTTTGCTTTCGTCCTTTTGGTGACATTGATGATATGACAAAAGCCTTTTCGAAATTCATTAGGTGGCAACTGTCTTAAAATTTTTCTCTTGTTTCTTGACTGAAATGGACAAATATCTTTAATTAAAATTTAAAAAAAGGTTATCATTTCACCATTATCAATTTCACCTTCAGTTGACATTTCTTTTTGGATCAATTCCAAGTATGACAAAAACTGTCATCTCAATTGAAAAAAAAATCGCCATTCTAGAGAAAAAAAAGACTAGCAAAATCTTGCAGAAGTTACGAATTCAACAAGCCATGGACGATAGTCTTTACTACTATATCAAGCCTCAAAACTATCTATCTTCATTTGATGGTCTTTGAACATTCTCTAGACACTGGTCTACATAAATTACAGTAGCCCATAGAATCATCATCATCATCATCATCATCATCATCGGTTTCTTTTGATTAATGTGCAGATTCAGAAGCATTGTCTACACTTGTAGGCTGCCTTCCAGATGACTGGCTAGCTGCACTCATGGCAGATTTCACCACATATCTCCATTTCTTACGATCATGAGGGTTGGAATTTGACAGCTTCCACTCTCTTTTATCCCTCTCTGTTAGCTTTCTCCAAGACATATTTGGACGGCCAACACCTCGCTTTCCAGCAACTTGCAAATCATGTGCGCACTTAATTGCGCTGCTAGATCTTTGTACATGTCCATACCAGCGGAGTCGTCTTTCTCGTATTATGAAATCAAGGTCTTCAAGGCCAAGCCGCCCCAGAAGCTCCTTTGATCGTACAGTAGCCATGTCTTTTGATTTTATGCCACAGATTTGTCTGGTCATGGCCCTGTCATTACGCTGTAGATGGTGGAGGTTTGGCCTTGTCAGTGCCCAAGTCTCACTGGCGTGGAGCATAGAGCTCCGCACACAAGTGCTGTACACTCGGTCACAAGTCTTGTATGATAGGTGGCGTGACAAAAGAACCGGTAGTAGCTCCATAAATTTCTTCCAGGCAGTCTTGACCCGTGTAGTTGTAGCAAGATCGCAGCCACCAGCTGCGGATAGCATATTTCCCAGATAGCAAAATGAAGGTACGACTTCCAGCTTCTCCATCCCTACCTGGACTTAACTTTGTGGTCTGCCATCAAAAGGACGGGCAGTTCCAAGGCATCTTGAACATCTGCAGTCAGGGTCCAGGATCAGACGTTTAAGCCCTCTAAAGCTTTACATATTTGTATAAATACCAGTATCGAAGTAATTATTAGCTATCGACAGTGCTCAATAATATAAGAATATTTTGAATTAACATTAATATTGACAGTTCTAAACTAAGTTTTGTTGATTTTTTTGTCGTTCACTATATATATATATAATATATATGATATATATTATATATGTATATTATATATTATATATGTATATTATATATTATATATGTATATTATATATTATATATGTATATTATATATTATATATAATATATATAATATATGTGTGTAATGTTTTTTTAATTAACAAATGTCAAAATATCTGATTATGTATTTATCTAGAAATTTGTACATAAATGTATTGGTTTGGGAACATCATCTGGTTGCGAAAAGAATAATTAAAAAGACTTTCATTTTAATATGTTGTCGTTCTATATTTTGTTTTCTCGTGAGGGCGTTTGAGGTTTTGGTTGTTCAGGACATTTGATTTTTACATATAATATTGAATGTTATTCCTAGATTTATACTAAAAGAATATTTTATTGACCAGATAAGAAGCGACTGGCAAAAGTTGGCTTTTTGAAGAATCTCATACGACATGGTACCAATTATGAGTTTTATTTTCTTACACTTTTTTAAGTAGCGGTTTAAACCAAAGTAGATGAAACGAGGATCAAAATAACTTTTTAAAAATAAAATACATAATAATATTACCTTTTTTGTGAGTGACAAAAGTAACAAAAAAACCCAAACGTATTTGATACTGATGAAGTTGTTATTAAGTAGTCATTGGTCTACATGATACTGTCAACATTCCAATATTCTGACGTAGCACAAGTTTTATTTTAGTTAACATTAAGTCATTGTGTCGCATGAATAGGTTTTAGCAATATTGTCTTAATCTAAATACTTCAATTTTCCTACCTTCAAATATTTAAAATAAAAATCTTGTATCCTTGTTCTTAATACCACCACCTCTGAAGCTAGTTGATTTTCAACACTGCTGCTTCGAAATTGCCATTAAAAACCTCAAAACCTAAATACAAATTAGTTTGTGAAAAAAACCCTTACATTGAAAACAACTAAGAATTTTAGATTTTTGGAATTTGAAAGAAAAAATCTGCTGACTGTTTGATTTTGTAACAGCCGTGTTGGTTTTTTTTTTGAAGCCGCAGACCATCGATCGTTTTTAAGGTACATTCTTTGTTGTGGGTCGAAAAAATGAAAGAGGTAACCTAAATAATCTTTGGAATCATTTAGTTTAAAGACGATGGTGTATACTCTGTTTGTAGGTTACACTCGAATCCAATCAGCAGAAAAGGATTCTTAAAGAGTAATGCTGTGATGTACTTTTATTACTATCATTATGATGCTAGAAGTAGCTTTTTAGGAATGTCAAATAAGTCTGATAGGGTTTTTTTCATTTTTTTTGCTAAGTATAGAGGCGATTTAGTCAGTTGGTAGAAAGGAAATAATTTCAACCATATATCTGAATAGAAAAACCTTAGAAAAGCCCTTAATGATAAATGACTTCTGAATACTTCAGTTTTGTTTTTCAGTCTGGCAGGGTTTTCATTACAAATCACTGTTGTTACCTGAGACAGTAGGTCTTGAACAGATTGAAATTGTGTTTGTAAGGAAAGAGTTTCTTGGGACTAAGGTAAAATATCAGTAAATTAATTCTGTACGAAATACACTATTGCAAACTGAGATGTTAAAAGATACACTTAGACAGTTAAAGGCGACAATTTGACAATCACTTGTGCATTTAAAGGACAGAAAGACTAAGATGATCAAAATAAGAGATGGAATGTTGTTTCATGTTGATAGTGAGGAGACTGACGTTTAAGGTGGTACGGTTGAAAATAGTGGCGAGTGTAAGAAAAAGTTTTGTCGATGAATAGTCATGCCCTTCAGGCACTCAAAATTTTATTCTTGACCCCAACGTACGGTATAAATTTTCTCCGTACGCTTGATCTGAAATAAAGCATTGCTTCCTTGTTAACCCATTTTTCATACTGGTATCGCTTTTGGAGTGCAGGGCGAAAAGTTGATGCAGTTGGCTAAAGGAGCCACACCAAAAACTTCACTACAAAAAATCTGGTCAACATACTCATCATATTCCCGTCTATACTTTTCAGAAATTCGTTGTCAGGTGTGCGCACACAACATAACAATATTGAATTGATATGACGAGCATGCATTATTAATACCCACTATTCTTAGGATTGTCGAATTGTGATTTTATCTTGATGCAATTGATAGATGCCTTTGGTCATAGAGACTCCAGATTGAAAGGGAAAAAATGCTTTATGTTGGTCACATTTTCAGCACACAAGACACATAAATAATTTTCCATTCTCCGCAAAGGTGCCTACCTGATCGTAATACTCTAATATTGAAGTAGAAACTTTCCCCGATAATTGTTCAGCTTGAGAATTCCTCATTATACGAGATCAAACCATGAAAAACTAAAATGAACTTCCGAAATCCTCCTAAATTTTAGGGGGGGGGGCTCAATTTTCGATTCGACTTTGCCAGGGTGTTAGTTCCCAATAATAATGTATTAGATTATCTCATAAATAAACTCAATACGATACTTAAAGTGTAGGATTGCAGGGGAAATAAAAAGGAAAGACATATTTTTTGTTTAATTAATTTCTCTCTTTCTTCCTTTTCTTTCTATTTAAGGGTGTAAGGCATTTTCCTTTTCCTTTCCTTTCCTCAGCAAACGATCTTGTCGTTATCCTCGTTATTGTATTTACTACGAGATAGCTCATCAGATGACGAAAAAAAATTAGCGCTGATTTATGCCAAGATTTTTTGGTGTTCATCTGGCGTGTCAGATTGCTGTGAATCTTTTTGTCTGGAAAATTTTCAAATCAGGTTGGTTTCCCAATTTGACAGCTTTGCTTTTTGTAATTTCCAAACCAACTTGAATCTAGGGAGTCACTTTCGGAGCTATAAATACAACTTACTCAGTAAAATTAGCATTGTTCTGGTCAGCCACATTACTTAACGCACGAGGTATGTGTCCAACAATAGTGTATGCTACTTTTTGTGTTAATAGAGCCTTAAAATTCAAATTCCAATCATTACTCTTCCATTTTAAACAAGAAATCAGTTTGTAAATGACATAGTAAAGGCTGTATTCTAATAATCTGATTCCTTTTTCTTTGATGATTAGCGTATTAACCAATTGCTTGATAAATTTGTTTCAATTGAAAAGTTTACAATGAACGAGATGGGTTCAAAACATACTTTTTATGAAGGTGAAAACGATAAAGGTGGAATGTTCAGAGCTCCTTCTCCGACGAATAATATGAGGTTGTTGAAATACTATGTATTTCCAAAAAACTTCTGTTTGTCATTTTAACGAACGCCACTGACGCAACGAAAGGGAAACTCTTCGGCTATTGACAGAGGTGATCAAACCGTACTTGCAAATCGCCTTCAAATCATAAAAAAAGCATCTCCTTCAATGTGATGGATGTAAAGCTCAAAATTCTTCAATAATTCTTCAATAATATTTTAAATACAAGGTCAACTGTTCTCTCTTGGCCTAACCTTCTTTTTCTGTCAATTTTTCCAGTCTCAGTCCCATACACCTGGTGGCATTACTTCTTCGAACATCGTGCCAGTCATGATTTTGCACCATCTTGATCTTTCTAATAGTACATTATAAAACAAATAGAGAAATACGGACTTAATGGTCATTTTATAAGATGCATAACTAACGACTTACAAGCAACAAATCGATACCAACTTGCTGCTGTAAACTTGAAACCACAAAATGAAGAGGTGACAATTCCACTGTGTGGTTTGCGACGAAGGAAAGATTGTTTTCATACGTTTAGGGAAAAAAGCCGCAGGATTATGAGCACGGGTGGTTAACAAAAAGGAACTTAATGGAAGACACATTTTTTGGATTCAAGAGGAGAGATAATCAGACTTTTTCATATTAATTTTGATTTTTGGTTTCGCTACTTCATGACTGATGCATTTTTCCAATTTATTCATTACTGTCAGGTCTAGAACTGCCAATATTCCCTTACAAATTAATGAAAATGGGGTTACTAAGTAATTCTAAGCTTCTGATTTCATGTCATTTTGTTGCCGTATGTATCAATATTGTACCAGTTTACATTAGAATATGCATCAACATTTTCTGAGAGAGGGAGTGGATGTGTGTGTGTGGGGGGTGAGGAAATCATGCATTGGTAAAAGAAAGCTTAGGAAAAGGTTATGTGATAAAATAGAAGGAAAAGGCAACTCAACAAATATGAATTTTTTGAATAGAGGATGAGAACCACTATATTACTTCTACTTCTTCTTCCAATGTTGGGATCCCATTTGTCAGGGATCAGCATCACGTATGATAGCACGCCATCTCTGTCACTCATTCGCATCACGTTCAACCAGTCCTTGCTCTTAATGTCACTTTTCACCACACCGCTCCATCTCACCTTTGGTCTTCCAAATGACCTCCTCCTCCTCCTCCTCCTCCAAATTGGTCTCCTTCTTGATCTCTGTTCTGCACTCTTATCTTCTCTCCTTACAACGTGCCCAGACCATCTCAATCTTGCTTCTCTCAGCTTTTCAACTATACTTGATATTCCGGGATTTTTCCGCATCTCCTCATTTGTGCATATTTTCAAAGGAGACACCCCATGAGTCCACCTCATCATCCTCATCTCCGTTCGCACCAGCAGCTGCTCTTCCTTCTTCCTCAGCTTCCAGGTTTCCACCAGAGTATATGGTTGTCTTAATAGTAGAGGAATATCCCTGCTCTCCATACCTGGAAAAGTCTTCTGCAGAGTTGTTTTAGAAAGAATCAGGAAAGGAGCAGAAGAAAAGCTGAGAAATGAGCAGGCAGCATATAGAAAAGGACATGGGACAGTTGAGCAGATTTTCATACTTCGAAATATTGTTGAACAGTGCATTGAGTGGCAAGCATCACTGTACATTAACTTTATTGACTTCCGTAAAACTTTCGATAGCATCGACAGAGAGAAGCTCTGGAAGATTCTGAAGTTTCATGGAGTTCCAGATCTCTTCATAGAGATCATAAAGGAAATGTACAGAGAAAGTAGTAGTTGCGTCATTAACAACGGGCAGACATCAGAGTGGTTCTCTGTAAACACTGGAGTTCGACAAGGCTGTGTGATGT
>RDPX01000117.1:404046-433632 GCA_003991215.1 Morbakka virulenta | reverse complement strand
GAATTGGACATACGCGGAGGAAACCACAAAATGATAGCTGCAGAGTAGCCCTAACATGGACACCAGAGGGGAAAAGAAAGAGAGGACGCCCGCGAACAACGGAGGAGTGCGGAAGCAGAAAGAAATGACCTGGGATGGCAAACATGGAACGAAGTTAGGAACATAGCCAAAGACAGAGAGAGATGGCGGAGGATGCTGTCAAGCCTTATGACCCGCCCATGGCTCGAAGAGGATAAGTAAGTAAGTATATGGTTGTCTTAAATGATCATATTTTTCTGCAGATGGGTGTACTCCAAGGAGAAAGATTTTAGGCCATTACTTAAAGTTCCCATCAAAATATCAATCTCACAAGGAAAATTATGTAAGGAAAGCTAAAGCTAATTTTGAATATCAAGGTAATAAAAAATTTATGTCAGATAATGACCTTAAAGATTTTCTGGTGGTCAGGCATTTGGAATTGTTAAAATTTATATTCCTGTTTTTGTTCAAAAATGTTACTGAGACTAACGTTATTTATTTCATGTGATGGTGTTGCAATTATTTGTCTCCATCTGCTGAGTTTTGAAGGGTCTGATTAATTTTCTGGTTGATCTGCGTGCGAAATTGTTTCCGGCAACGTGCCTGCGATGACAATGGAAAACGATAATTTGCATGCTAAAATATGCGCATATTTACAAATTCAAACACCGCCATGTTTCCAGCGGGAAGTTGGTTTTGTGAAAGTGAACGATCACAGTTGAATCAGTGAGGGACAGTTAAACTTTATTCACGTGAGAGTTATTTAGATTATTATGTATGGTTCTATATGAAAAAACAATGTACAGATAATACTGGATAGGATTTACATTTTAGAAAAGTTGAAAAGCTAATTGGCACTGCTTATTGGGATCATGAGTAATTGTAACTTGGATCGGTGGTCCAAAGCTTCTTCGGACAGTGATGCCAGTCTTTTCATACCTCCAGGTTTGCAATACTTACTTGATAATTACTTCGAATATCAAGTTAAAAATGTAACGTAGCATAAAGATGGAATCACACTTACTAGTACCATCACTTTGGTTTTAGAGCGCGATGTCAAAATCGTGGACCGTTAAAGTCTTTTAAGGATATGCAGTCAATAAGTTTGTTTTGTCTTTGCCGTAGGGGAATTTAGATTGGATTTACCACGAGCCACCGACATCAAAGACTTATTGGAAGAAAGAATTGGTTTTATAGCTGGTAAGATAGTTTTCTTGATTATGGTTTCAGTTGGCACGTAATTTTGCCCAACAAAGTTTATTGTCCAAGTATCGACTTTCATCATAACATTACCTACAAACTGGAGTAGTTGGGTATCGAATTGTGGAAAAGCGGATCTTGGGCACATTGTGATGTTATTGTAAAAACGAAAAACAGGATGAACCATTTCAATTGACCATCAAAGAATAGGATCTATACTTTTTATGAGTGCCAGTGATGGTCTGAAAAGTGAATTCATTTTATTGGCCTATGTTGTGCAAGAATTAATTTAGCATTAGACCATTTGGCTAACTTTGGTCAACTGCTTTTAGCTAAATTGCCAAATCTTGTTATTCTGAGTGGTTATATTTGATTTTTGACAATCTTGTTACTAAATTCACTACCCAACGTTTTACTACGCCGTCAATGCGATACAAGAAAAAAATTGATACAAGCGATACGCTGTCGAAACTTGACACCGGTAATAGGCTTGGTTCTTGTGTCAGATAATAGGCAAAATTAGATCTACTATGTTATTTTTTTTATTCAAGATGGCTGGATAGATTTGTTGGACAGTAAACCGATTTTAGGTACTGTTGTCGTTTGACTGGCACAGTGAGCTAATCTTCATAATTATCTAAATAATTTACCAAAATACAATGCAAAGAAGACATTCTCAGATTAGTAAGACAGAGATGTGCAAACGTTTTGTAATATATTTACAATAGGCATAACAAATAAAAAACATTTCATTATTCGTATGCCTCCAGCGTACTTTTTGTTGTGCCAGAATCCAGATTATTAATAATCATGTTCATAGTCAGTCAAAGCCGATTGTCATCACAACAGCTATGCTTGTAGTCAAAGCTCCAACAAACAAACAAAACCACAAGCAGGTTTGAGATGAAGTAGTTCATGACTCATTTTCCCCCATCATTATTTTTTGTTGATAATTTCAGCGTTTGGGTGGTTCAGATTTGCAAAGCCAAGTTTAAAAAGCGAAACCTTGCTTGTCTTTGTGCTTTCACTTTACCTTATAGTCTGATAAGATATTTTGGAATGGCCCTTGTTTAGATTGTTTACATTAAAATGGTGTAGCTTGTGGCTAATGATACCAATATTTTTACTTAGCAGACCTACATAAATTTGTTTTCATTGCAAGGTGGTTGAACACGTGAAATAAAAAAAAAAATCCTCTAGATTCACCGCACCGTTAGCCAAAAGTCAGATGTTCATATTTTGATCCAGCGCAATTTTAATCAGTCAAGGTTCTTGGTTGTCAACGTGTTTCAATTGTTTTTAGGTATTGGTTGAGCTCAGAGAGTCAGCTTGAGTGCGATTTTGACTGTCATTGTGGCGATTTTGGTTGTCATTGTGCCATGGTGACGTACAATGATCTTGGGAAATATCAGCTGAAAAAGGAATTTGACACCTCTTCCAGTCATCAGTCAATCCGTTAAAGTAGGTTAGGAGCAAAGATAACGGGGTTAAGGTTTTTTCTCTCCATGAGAAGATGAAAGTATTTTTTTTATTATTTCACATTCTTTTTATTGTTATCGGCTCATTTTGAACTAATTATGTAATACATATTCAGAACACCCAACGCCACCCCCAATATTGACACAACATGTCTGCCAAGGTTTAAACAACCGGAATAGGAAAATGAGACGAAGAATAAAAAAGAACCCAACAATTTTTGGCCATCAAGTCTTTGAAAATAGAAATATATCAGTACCACTGTTAATGTCTGCTGACAAGTTTTTTTCCGACAAGGCTTAAGGATTTTGAAAGTATTGTCATAAAGCAAATAAGGCATTTTTAAAAAATACAATGTAATTGATTGTTTTTTAAGAGCTTTTGTTATAATTTTAAGATCTAATTTTTCAAAACAATGAGTTTTCTGTGGTCAACCATCGCATAATGTTTACCTAATGCTGTACGAATAAGATTTTTGTATAACACGCCTTAAACACCTGCCAAAAGAAAGAATACTCCTGAATTGAAAGTGCACTGCTGCATGTTTTGTTTACCTAATTTGTATCACATATCATTAACATATGACAAATTATATAGGCAAGACATCTGGGGGTAAATGAGTTGATGATGAAACCCAATAATTAATAAAGATGTGACAACACCTGCAAGACAATGATTTTTAAAATATTGTTTTAAACATAATTCAAACTTGAAATTACATGCATTGAATGCACTTAAGGTACCAGCTTACCAAGGGATATTTATGAAAAATACGATTTACTTAATAGTGTTTTATTAGGTAATACCAGAATTCACCCACTGTTAAATATAGAAAGGGTAAATGTTTCTGGAGGTACTTAAAGTACAAAATATTCCAGTTTTTGGTTAGGGTTGGCAAAAAAGTACATTTTCCTTAATATAATTCGTTTAGTGGTACTGTCACCATGCCTTGAGAACTATGAATAATTCGAGATTTAAAAACCAAAATTAAAATAGGAGTGTTTGTAAAGCAAAAACCTTTGCCAAGGTTTCTGGCTAGCACCCGAAAATTAAGAAATAAGAAACCAGATCCAAACCTGGATGAGCTCCATAAGATTTATATCATTCATTGAAAGACATTTAACAATTTTGTTTCTTTGAGTCCACAAAGCCAAGTCTGCCAATAATTAAATGTCGGAATTAGATTAATTTTAATTTTTTATACTTCCTTTTTAAAAGCGTTGGTTTTTGAATTTTATTCTGATTCTGTATACAATGGACTCATTTGATAATGAAATGACATATCATGTATAAATAATAAATAACAAAAAGTAACTGAGTCAGCTACACTGGTAATGAAAAAAATAAGTGAGGATTAAATGTGTTAATTTGTAGCTTTTTTGAGCTAAAATTTATAGTCAACTTTATTATTACGTTTGCATGATAATTGAATTTTGATATTTGTAATAGAACATTAGGGCAAAATAAAGCTCTGAATAAAATGTGTTAATAAAACAGTATCTTCAGAGGCCCAAGACTGAAGCAGAAGTGCAATAGCTTTAAATTGCATTGGTCTCTAATTCCATATTAGGTGTTGGTTTAAATGGGCAGTAATTGTGTGGCACATAAACACTATTCGTGTGTTTAAGTGGGTAATTGTATCATGTTTTTTTGGCCAGAATGATTAACCAGTTATCTGAAAGATATCTTCTGTATTTTTCCCCCAAAATAAGTTATAGGGCTAAATCATTTTCTTTGTGGGTGATTGTGGCTTAATCAGGCTATGATATTTTAATTGGGTTTATAATTTCCAGTTTTAAATGTCCCCAACCAATGTATATATATACATACTTACCCTCACTGTTGGCATTAAGCATTTTCCAAATTTCTAAAGTATGTAAAATGTTTGATTATCCATTGGCCATTCCAATTGGATTGGTAACATTTAGTCAAAGGATATTTCTTATTTTTGTATACTACAGCATGGGATTTATATAATCTATAGAACTGAGTATCTATACATTGTCATCCTACTCTTTAATTATTAATTGGCAATATGGCAAATGTGACCAAACTGTTTCTGTAACTTCCCTCTCCCTGACTTTTGTTTGTTTTGAAAGAAAAAATAGGCTGTGTCTGTTAATTTACTTTTCTAGGATCTGACAAGTTAGTATTTAGCTCAAATTTTCGCTATGTATTGCTATGTACGAGAAGTCATGTCAGTTGAAAGTAAGGGTTACTTTGCAAAACCTTGCAGTTAAGCCCATAGTTTGTTAATGCAAAACTTCATTACATTCTTAGAAGACTGGTGTTTCATCATAATGATGATGTAAAAGTGATTATTTTAACAACAAAAACTAGTTGTTTAACTAAGGTTTTTATACAACCATGAATGATGAAAGCATGAGAATTATTGTTGAGTTTAGCTATTTCCTTATCAATTCCTTTTTTAATCCTCCTGAGTGGAAAACAGGACAGGTTTTAATCCCACAAGTTTTTTTTGGTATTCAGTTTAAACTTAATATTGAGCTCAAAGTCTTTCAAATATCACAGCTTAGGTTTAAAAAGGTTGTCTCACATGTATTCTCAGTTATTAAACTTGCTACCCTGAGTGATTTCATTTCTTAGTTTAATTTTTACCAGAGGTACAAACTAAAGTCTTTACCTTGGGGACATGAGAGATTGTATCTCCAAGTGGTGTTTTTAGCAAGCTTTGAGAACTCTCTCTTTGTGACAGCACTCCCAATGACACAGTCTCCTGGTGACCAGTTGCAGACTGTGTTCTTGTATTGACGAAATGGAGCTTTATGGTTTGTTTTACCAAAACCATAGTGAACTCTGGTCCATTGTTTTTGATTTTGAAAGTGTCGTCAGAAAAGCTTCAGAACAGCTTTATTTTTACATGGAGGCTCCTATTGTGAAATAGCCTGATTAAAGTGACAGGTAGCAGAATCCTCATAGATTGAAGTTGGCAGCTTCTGAATAGTTTCTTCAGTTTTTTTCTAGATATACCACTGCTCTCTTATCTCTGTAAATCTACCATTTGTCTTTGCATGGAAGACTGTTGGTAAATTTGGATGCATGCTCTATTATCTCATCTTGATGTTCTTAATCAAATTCTGAGATGCGTTTAACTTTAAGAGTTAAAATTTTACTACTACTATTTAATTAACTCAAGCCTGTTTTAATTTTTTCTATGGGTTTTATGATGGTGTGTGCTTGAATGTGGTCTCCTTTGAGTGCCAACTTAGCTTGTTGTATTTCTTGTGAGTTATTTCACCCACTGTCTTTTATGTAGTGGTTGCCCCAAGTTTAGTAAATCTTTCCATGAATGTAGTTTTTTTCTTGTACTGCAAGGTTATAGAATTCTTTGTGTTCAGAGTGCTTTCCTCCATTAAATGACTTTTTTTTTAAATGTCTAAAGTTAATTCATATATCTTGTCTTAACCGTCTTTGTTTCTTTTTTATCTTTTCTTCACAATTTCATACACAAAGTGGTATTATGCTTTTCGTCCTTAACCCATGATAATAAAAATCACAGGTTTCTCATACAATGAAATGCTTTTGGTCAAATTGATCCTTCATATAATTGATTATCTCTGTCTAGTTAACCTTGTTATTATCATTAGTTGGTGTTAGTTGAGCAGCCGTGTTATCGACTAAGTTGTAGATGATAGAAGACTGATAGGTCAGGAATATTATAGTTTTTTATTTCTCTACTAATTACAAATTACTAATACTGTTGTTAAGCACCCATGGCATTACAACATGAAAAAGTTGAATCTGCATTGTGAGGATTAAAAAGCCTGCAAATGTGTGGTACTGGTCCAAGTATTTCAACTGCTTCTCAAAGGTTAGAAAAAACAACAGCAAAATAACTAAAGCTTATTAAGATTGAGCTTAATTTGTTTGAGACAATCTTTTCAACTTTAAAACTAGAGCACCTATAAGAGATCATTCGTTGAAAGGTATAAAATTTTACAAGAATCTACTGTTAGTTTTGAAGCACTTTCCAAATTAGTTTTCTATTGTTGCTTGAGGTATGTGAATACTCCATTCAGAATATGAGTAATAAAAAAATCATAGCTGTAATAGATGCTATTGTAATAATGTTAAAAAAATGTTTAATTTTTTAAAACTTGGTTTCCAAATTTCCTTTATTTGCATTACTGTTTATTTTTACTTATTTGAGCAGGAATGAGTTGAACAAATAGAATGGCATAAAATCAAAAATAATAATCATGACTACAATGTTGAAATTGGAAGTAAAGGGTCTAACTGAAATTTAATTCTGCATCAAGTGTCAATGCTGTGTGATCAGTTTACTTAATTCTATTAAAAATAAGACTGTTTCCAATAATAACTTCAATTAGGTTTATCGGTTTCTATTTTTGATTTATATGTTTGATGTAATCATTATTGTAGTAAAAGATCTTTTTCTTAATTATTCCTGATTAAAAATGATGACCTCATACCTCAATTCCCTGATAAAAGAGTCACTTTTGTCAGCTAACTTGGGTGATCTCTTTAATAATTAAACATATTTGACATGACTTAGTAGAGAAAAGTAGTGTTTGTTGACCATATATTAATTTAAAATTAAAAGCTTATCGGTGTGTGTCACAGTTTAATGATTAAATGTAGTAATTAAAGACAGTAAAACATACAAAAGGTGCTTTTTTTTCCAGAAAATGTTGTTTACTGTTTGTATTTTCTTCTTAGGGGGCAAGGATACCAATAGCACCATTGTTATTTATATACCAAGACAAGGGTCTTCCGAGGATGTAAGCTTTGAAGATCTGCAGAAAGTTATACATTACCTCTCAAGCAGCAGAAGGTAATACATTTTCATTGTTTTGTTTAAATTATTAATACATGTTCCTCATTCTATTTTATTCATTTGTTAAACCCTATTAAAAGAGAACCACATTTTAAAAAATCTATTTGTATAGGAATTATAATCCTGCAGCAGTTAAGAGGCCACCTTATTAGTGATATTTAGCCAATATATACCCAACTAAGTGCTGTGCCTCATAACACCTTAAATAGGGGCAGCACTTACTGTGATTAGCAAACAATACTTTTATGTCACATTAAAAATATTGTTGATTTATGACTTATTACCCCATTATTTACCTAGAAATGAGTCCAGCTGTTGGTCTCACTGTGGCAAAGATTAAAGGAAACCATTATGTCTGAAAATAGAGGAGGCCATCTGTTTATTTGTGTGTGATAGTTTGGGTTTAGTTTGGGCATAATAGTAGTGACTCTTGTTAGACAGACTGTATCATTCATTTTTAATTCCAAAACCCAGACATGTTCGGTGTTTGAATATTAAATAAATATTAAGCTAGGTGTTATTGAATTGGAATGTAAACAGTATCAGGCTGATATATGCCTGGTTTTTAGTCTTACTTGATAAAATGTATTAAGTGTGCTGGATTTATTTAATTTTATTTATTTATCCCAAAGAGGAGAGAGAAAGAGTGAGAGAGAGAGAGAGAAAGAGAGAGAAAAAGAGAGAAAATAATGGCAAGAAAGAAACTGAGAAGTATTAAAGAAGTAATTTTGATGCTTGAATCAGGACACAGAGAAAGGAATTGGTCAATGGTGTGCCTTCTCATGTGTTTTTGGAATTCAAAACTTCCACCTTCAATGTATGATTCATGAAGCTCCTTTTGTGTCAATTTTTTGCATGCCAAAAGCAGATCACAAATCAAGGGAAAAAAACCCCACAAAATTGTTCATCTCAAATACTCGGGTCACTATTTTTGGGTACAGAAAGATGTAAGAGTCAAATGGAACAGTTCTAATTGCCTGTGCAACAAAAAAATACTAATAACATGTATATAAAGATCAGTAAATCAATGTATTTTAACTGGTGGGCAACATCACTATTAATCAATTAAAGGAGAACTTTTTCAAACAGACAACAATTACATTTTATTACAATCAACACAGTAGCTATTCCAGGATAGGTTTCATTGGTGATTTTTTTCAATTCACTGTTGAATTTCACTTGGTTTAAATGCGCTCTGGTTTTGGCCATGGAAGCCAGGTAAACAGTTATCAAGATAAGACCTAAATGGAGACATTAGAATGAGTTTACAGAAGCACTAAGCTGATCCCTATAAACACATCATACCAAAGGAAAGGTGATGGTTGCCATTTACCTGGAGCATGAAAAACAGGATGTTTGGAATGACAGTATATGAGGCCAATTAAAAAAATGAAAATTGCCATCATTATTATTATTATGTATCAATCAATCAGTGTCACTTCCTCGGAGTTGAAGGTTGTGCACCATGTTCTGCCAAGACAGTTTATTTTCAGATAATCTTTTGGCCTCTCCTATTGCCCTGCATTTAGACCATTCTTTTATGATTATTATGAAAAGATGTCTGTAATGTTGCATAATTAGAGTATTAAACATTCTATCCCATTTAAATAGACATTCATCACTTTTTATTTTATAACTGTCTCATAATTGATTTGATCTTGTTGTGAATAAATTTTCATGCAGTTTTTTGGGTATTATGAGCTGAATTGAAAAAATTAAAAATAATTTGAACTGTTTCTGGTTTCAAAAATCTTTTGGTTTTGTGTTTGAGGTACCTTTTCATTCAGGTGTGCCTTGAAAAAGTTTGTTGTAAATTTTGCTACAGATTGTAATTAGAAGTAGAAAAAATCTTCTTGAATAGTTAGGAACCCTTGGAACAGATAACTAATTGACACTTTAAACATATAACACTTTAAACATATAACTTTTTAGTAGTTTTCTCAGTTAAAAAAATAATGGTACATGGAAAAACACATCACTGTTCTATTTTGTTAGAAAATGGTAACTATTAATTCAAGCACAGTTCATTTGATTAGCTACAACTAGTTTGAATGACACTATAATTGTGCCATGTAATTTTAAGACCTAATTTCAGCGAGATGATGAATTTAAGATTAGAGGCTGGTTGTTTAAAACAAAAGCACAGAGGAGTAATTTCCTCTTAAATATACCTTTTTGTGCTAACAGTACTTTTAAAAGCTCCTGTTGTTGTTATCTAAATAGTTTTAATCTAGTTGGGAGATGACCAAATTCTCTGAAACTGTAAGAAATAAGATAAACTGTAAATCCATTTTTTGACATTATTTTAGTTCATACTATGGGAAAAGTGTAACAAGTCAGCATTTGGTGCATAAATGTACATGTTGCAGTGTGATATTAACAATAACTCTCTTGGTGCCATTTTGGTGTTATGGTAAACTGGCCTTTGATTTTGAATACCTCCACACACTAAACCTACAATGTGCAATTATAGAAAATTTGCCCTAATAATCCCCAAAGAATCAAATTGTTTTCAAGTCAAAGCTCTGTGTTTTCAGTCTCTGCAGACAGGAAGCTTATATAGACCAATATTTTTATCAAGAAAGATGATAAAGACTACTACTTCACCTTCACAAGGATAGTGAAAACAGAATTTATTTGTAGAAAAGAACAAAAAGTATTGTAGTTATTATCAACCTTGAAAATAGTACAGGATCTGTCTCGTTTATTGAAAAAAACCTTGAGGCATGTCCCATATTTTTGGAAAAAGAGAGAAGTTATAACAGGGGAAGCTTTGTTTGTGATTTTTTCTTGTTTTTGATGCAATATTTTCTTGCACTCTTGGATAAAAAAGACACATAGCAAACATCTCATTTGTAAAAGTTTGTTATGTGTGGAGGTATGTATGCTAGGAAAAGATTTAACATGGTGCAGCAATTGCCAGATTTTTAACACAAAACTTAGAGGACAGATTTTTTCTTCATTNGAAAAGAACAAAAAGTATTGTAGTTATTATCAACCTTGAAAATAGTACAGGATCTGTCTCGTTTATTGAAAAAAACCTTGAGCCATGTCCCATATTTTTGGAAAAAGAGAGAAGTTATAACAGGGGAAGCTTTGTTTGTGATTTTTTCTTGTTTTTGATGCAATATTTTCTTGCACTCTTGGATAAAAAAGACACATAGCAAATATCTCATTTGTAAAAGTTTGTTATGTGTGGAGGTATGTATGCTAGGAAAAGATTTAACATGGTGCAGCAATTGCCAGATTTTTAACACAAAACTTAGGGGTTTTGAATGTAACATTTCAGGAAGTATGTGTACAATTTTGCATTAAATGTCTGTTTTGGAAATCCCTTTATAGTTTCACGCAAATGATTTTGCACCATTCTGATATTGTCGTATTACTGGGGTTATTTCCAAAAAACTTCACCTCTCTCTAACCCAGGCAAATGTTACTTGTTTTTTTCAGTCCGGTACACCCATGCTGTTTTTAGTTTGTATAATAAGTTTGTCTAGAACATACAATGAACAGAATATGCTTTGTAAATGAATATTTGTTTTCTTATATATGACAAGAAATACACTATTAGCTTTCATCAAAGAGAGGTTGTACCGTAATTAAATAAAATGAAGGGCTCATTGGATCAATGAATTTCATATATATATATAACAGAACGTCATTGTTTCTTTATCACTTTATTTGTTGCTGTCAGTTATGTGGTTAATAATGTCAATGGATGCAAAATACATGCTTCAATAACCTGAATACTCTTGTTACAAACTGTCTGGTATTTGATTTGAACTATGAGAATGTAGAAGAATTTCCTTATCCTGTTTTTGACAAATTAGGTAGTGTAATGGAAATGGTTTGTTTACCACGGTGGCAGTATACTTTTCATGGGAATGGATGGTGTATCAGTTTCCCTGTGTAAATGAAATGTGGAAATAAATGTGTTTTTTATGGGCCTTTTAGCTAGTTTGCTTCAGGTAGTATTCAAAGATAATTGCAGTTGTATTTTACTAACTTATAATCCTACGTCTTTAGGCGTCAATTTATTTAGATTTGGTAAAGATCATCTTTAATAATTTTTAAGGAAGATTAATATATTTCCATCGTGAATATGCCTTATGATAATTATAGCAGAAATTTAGCATGCAAGCTTATCTTTGTTAGTACTACCAGTATGGTTGTCCATTGCGCCTGTGGTTTTAGTCACACATTTCCAATTAAGCAAAAAGTATCGTGTATTCCTGTATAAATATATAAGTTAAGGGATACAGAAGAATTATTCTAATGTTTAATAAAGTAAGTACTCAGTACTAATAAGTACCCTGATGTAACGTTGAAGTGGCTTTTTCATAATTGAAAAACGTACATGGTTTTTCTTTAGTAAGTCTTTAAAATTTTACCCTTATAATTTTGTTGCTTCATGTTGGAGCTGATTGATACACATCTTTCTTTGCATCTGGTCTCAAAATTACCTTTAGCCAGAATGCTGAAAAGTGACTTTGTTTTAAAGCTTTATCTCCAAAGCAAGAACAGATTCAATACCCACCTATTTTATGACTAGTTTAGTGCCAAAACTGAACAAGGTACACGATCGTATCCCCATCACCCTCGTATATTGCCGGAGACCTTTTTTGCTTGACTCTTTATTGTCTTGTAGAGTTGTCCAGGGATAGTGGTAAAAGTTTGTTCTTTTTTCTGACAACCAAAGTGACGATATTTGTGACTGGCAGGGAATATAGTTGTTCAGTTTTGTCTCATTGATAAAATCATGGCGATACTGATAACGAACAGGTTATGGAAATCAATTTTTTGCCAGTTCTATTTATAACAACTTTGCTATTTCTTGTCTTTGCGCTTCCTAGTTTATTCTCCCAATTAGTTGCCACGGGAATAAACTGTGTGAAAATCAATGCTTGATTTTTGCTATGAAGAAACAGAATATTATGGACTGACACACCAACAATAGGTTTTCAGTCTTATTGGTCTATAGATTCGCACAACCGTGAATGATTTAAATACAGGATTGACTCGGAATAGAGGAACACTGGATTTAAGGGGTTATACTTAGTTTGTTGTTTACGCGACTCATAATATGGCACAGGTATCCAGGTCAATGGCAGTTTTTACTCTAATCTTCATTTCATTAACCTTATCTGTTTGTATTGTTAGCTTTGACCTCTGATTTAAATAGCACAGGAAAATGGTTTGCAGAACAGATTCAGGTTGACATAATACATCCCAGTTACGTTGGGTGTATACTTGCAAAACTGTGAGCATTCAAAACAGGTTCGTTCATAGTTTAATTGATGTTTACCAGATAAAAGATGCGATGAAGCCAAACTTTTTGCTTCAAATATCAGTTCTTGTTCATTTGAATTAGACCTTTATTCTTTAGCCATTGCCTTCTTTGGGGACAAATTTGCATTTATTGTTTAATGGAGCCGTGAAATTGTCGTACGTACAGTTCGTTCCCTTACATTAAATTAAAGATGTTTTGGGTTTTGGTATTTTTTAAGTAAAAGGTGTTCTTTGTAATTTCACATTTCATATATAGTTTATTGAAGTTTTTATTTTCTTAATTTACGTATCAAAAATTTACTTGTTCAAGAAGATATTAAGAGCAATTTAGAAAGGAATGTTATATTTTTTGTAGAGTTATTATATCGCTTTTTTGGTGAAAGTTCTTGATAACCACAACATGGCATTGTATAGCTTTACACCTTAATCTTTATATTTGGTAACACTTTTAGACTTTACATAGTGTAGTTTTCTGTAAGTAATCCGGATCGCACCATTTTGAGGTTCACAAAGAGTTCATATTTTGAAATATATTTTCGTATTCTATTGCATGCTTACAATCAGTGCTGTGTGATTTCATTGTTTTGTGTAGACCGACGTGGAATATTGTCAGTTGTGGACGATATTATCAAGTAGCCCAGGGTGTCGGGGGTGACAAATTTTGGATACCCATTTATTGTCGATATCCAACGGTACTGTATATGCCGAATAGTGCCAATCGTTGGTGTTTACACTTTGACTTGAGTCCATTAATTGCACATTTACATTTACTGGATTTGGATATTTACCGAAAATTTAGTTAGGCTTGAATAGTATAGCACAACTTTCATTTTCAACTCCAGCGAAGAATTAGGTTAGACCATTTTTTTGCTACTATCTTTTTAATTTTTTGTTTGAGATTGGGTTGAAGAGTAGTTGGTACTAAAATGATATATAACCAGTCTATTGGAATCTAGTACAATCTGTTGTAAAGCTGGAGCACACTAGATTTGAATACAGTCTTTTGTATTACATTTTAATGTAATCTTTGGAGTGCAGTTTGCAATGCTCAAATAATATTTTTTTGTCAATATTCCCCATGCCAGCTATGGTAAATAATTCGAAACACAGTAGTGATTTAATTACTTGAGCGTGGACTTGGTTGTACATTGAAGCCAGACGATTCGTTCTCTTTCATGTAACTTTCACATCAGAGGTATGTTGCCTTAATACTCGCATAAAGTGTTGTCAGCAGTGATGGTCACATTTTTCATTGCCGGACAAGATACACAAGGAACCCTGCCCTGTGTGATCTTACCGCTCATATTGCGAAGGTGTGCTAGTTCTTTGCCAACATCATGTTTTTCTGGAAATCTGGCTTATGGACCCTTCGGTTTCTCTTTCATTTTGGCCCATTTGTGGTCTTGTCAGTTTTATGTGAACTTGAAGTACAGATATTTTTTTTTGACTATTTTATGCCCAGATTCATACTTTCTCTTTTATTCGAGGAAACGTACCCGGCTTGGAGTGGTTGCGCTTTGTGTTAGCTTGCAGTAAAATTAAGTTAAAAGAAGCTCGTGTCTTCACGTTTCGTCGCATTCTCTGAGTCTGGCCATTCAAGTAAAAATGTAACAAGGGATTTCCGGTGACATTGCCCACCACATTAACACAAATGGTGTTCTTTGTGGCAGGGTTAGTGTTTCTTGTAGATTTGTTCTAAAATTTTCTAATGAAAGAATTTAACAACAAAACTGAATTAATTTGAATACCTTTACCTGTGACTCGCGGGAACATCCGCGAGTCACAGGTCAGTCGGAGCTATGTGCATGTCGTTTTCTTCCTCGTCATCATTGTCGACATTTATCATGCAAGTTGATTGCCGCAATAAGTACAACGATAAAAATTGTTTCTGATCCCACATTAGGCGTACTTTTTCCTCTCACCCCTTTTCTTAATTGACACATAAATGAAAAGACAGTTAAACCTTCCCAGCTGCCACTCCAGCCTGCCTTTTATTTTCTTGTTTTATTTTCTATTTTTCCCTCCGTTTTATGTTCGGCTAGCCACATTCGAAGTTTTCAAAAATTGTTTGGTGCAATATTTTTCCCGAAATGAGCGGGTAGCGTTTACGCAGGATTAAAATAGTAAGACCTTTTGTTATTGTCATTTGAATCAAGCTTATTTTAGCAGAATGCTGCTGTACTGGTTCACCATCGGACCAATATGCAAAATAAGAAACAAAGAGATTTCTATTTTCTTGTAATGGAGACTTAGCACAGACAACTGGCAGTGAAAAAAGCTTTTATTTTAACTAAAATGATTTTAATTGCGTTATTTGTTTACTCTGCCACAGAAACTTTGTTTTGAAAACCCTTGATAATTTTTAATATGAATTTGTTGTATAAAAAGGACAGCCTAATGTAATATGCTCCACATCCCCTATCGTACTTTGGTTTTAGCGGTAGCTGCACAGCGATAAGGAATTAAATACTAACTATTGGAACTATAAAAATGGCAGTTGTGTTAACAGGAGTTTTTTTGACGACTTTTTAGGTTTCCATAGTTACTTTGTGTTTAACATTGTAAGGAGGTACTTTTTTGGGACTGATGACCAGGTTTCGAGTACTTCACTTTGTTCAACTCAATATTTCCTATAAGATTTTGCGGTTTGTTAAGAATACCGGCAACAATACCATGAAACATTTTTTAAGTTTATGATAATATCTACTTACTTTTAAAAACCGTTTATATTCGTTTTTGGAAATTCTTACCGCGTTAAGATTGAAGTTATAAGTAGGTGGCCTTTAATGTTTTGAAATGAAACAATACAAGTTTTTGCTCTAACTTGAAAATGTTTGTTTCGGGAGTTCATTCTGATCAAGCAGGTTAAAGTCTTTGTTTTTAAACCAACTTTATACAATTTTCAGAATCCACCTTATATTCCCAAGTGGGCACAGCTGTGGTTGCAGTCGTTTACCGCTTTTTCAAAATATATTTGTTCTATTAAACCAAGACTATTCTATTGCTGGTGTCAGCGTCAAGAAATTTTTACATTATTACAAAAGTTGTTTCACTTTGGTTATGATGAACGAGTTGCTTCTTGTCGATTGTATTCCCGCAGCCATTATCATGTACATGTAGAGAATAGTAATGATCAAAGGTGATAAAACTTCATTAGGATAGCTGAAAGCCGTTATTTGCATCATCAGAACATTTTCATATTTTGATTTCAAGTGATTGAAAAATGTGACTCAGTTCTACTAGATTTTAGCAAAGATAAGGATTTTGGTTTTTTTTCAGACTTGCAGACGTACTTTTGCATATTTTTCATTGCAATATCTCTTGTTAACAACAGTATAAGAATATTTTTCATTTATATTTTTTATCGTTATTTCGTTCATGAGTTGATCATGCCTGGATACCTGGATATAAATTTGTGAGGGAGTTTTGACACTTGATTTTTTTAAACATTTTAGTATGCGTACTTACCTTAATATGCCTTAATATATAACTTTTAAATTAGTTATTCAAATTATTTAGTTAAGTAATTTGAATTAACTAATTTAAAAGTAACATGGATTGGCGGTTGGGGGCAAATTACTAAACTGAGGAGCGGTGGTTTAATAGTTAATGCAGCTGCACCATAAGCAAAAGGTTCCGAGCTCAATTCCCCGAGCGAGACTCTGGAACTTTACAAAAGAAAAAGCTATTGGTAGGCGTGAGGAAGGACATCCGACGAAGAAATTCATCACATGTCAAATACAAATTCGTATGAAGGCCACCGTCTTACCTTAAGTTACTTCAACGACGTCAAAACTTAACAAAAACTTTACTACTAGCCTGACACCATTCTCTTCTTGGTCGTAGAATTCATAAGTAAAGTAAAACAGCATGTACCTAGTTAAATTGAAAGCGCCGCTAACTCGTGTTTGAAGATAACCTGTTTACTTATTCAGCACTTGTGATTAATTCAAGACAGAAAAGCGGTTTTAAGTCATTGCCAAAAATAGATTTGTATTTTGCTGTTTTCAGGATTTCAGGAACGGATGATAAATTGCAGTTACTAGTTAATAAAGCTAATGGTGCGATCATTAGCTAATGATGATCGAAATGTCCAAGACTATTAGTTGATAGTTTGTAATTCGTATTTTTCTTTTTTTACCTTCTGTATAATGCTCAGCTATACTCAGTGAGCACAAAAAGACAGGGTAGTTATGTATTTACAAATGCATGTTTATCTTTATATCGACGACTATAAAAAACAAGGGTTGAAGTGAAATAAGATGAAGCGGAAGTGGATGATACTGTACAACAGGTGTTTCGCAATCTTCTCATCCTTTCACATGACCATCAGTCTGCACGAGGATATCTGCCTAAATTAACGGAGGGATGGAGGTCAGTTTTCCGATAAACGAATACAGATTTAGTTTTGATTATGTTTTTCACGACCTGGTACACACATTGTAACAAATTTATGTGAAACATAATTCATTACATAATATTGCACAAACGAACCCCGCTTCCTTCAGTCCGAGTCTTACATTCTTGTGATCCTGTTGTGGCTGAGAGAAAACATTAGTCACAAATTTCAGATGTTTGAAAGGGTTTATTTTTGGTGCCATATTACACCAACCATAAGGTCAGCTGTTTTTTTTACCATGCATTTCCCCCAAAAAGTAGATATGTACTGAAACTTTAGAAAGGTGTCTTGAGGTCACGAAAATAATTTGTAGCTGATGCTATCTACTCCGTTTATTTGAAGTGACTGTGGTTAACGTTAAATATGTTTCTGCATATTTTATTACAGCCATAGAATGTAACATGCTAAGAAAAATAGGAAATAGACCTGGAAGTTTAGGTTTCCCTTCAATAAGGATAAGAGCACTGGCAATGAAAAACGAAACCACTAAAAAAACCTGACTTATAATATGTGATTTGTTAAAAAAAAAAATTTGATGGAAGAATCGTGACGAAAAATGTATACTACATATAGATATAGATTTTTTTGTTAATGTAAGTATTTAATAATTTTGTTATTCCATAACACAAACAAAAATTGTTTTTGTGTCTGGACTTGACCGGTCATTGGAGGAATAAGGATAGCAAATAGCTTGATAATTTGTGTGACAGTGAGGTTTGTGGCGATATTCACTCGTCTTAATTGCTGTTGTGGCAGGAAAATGGAACCTTGTTTATTTTTGCCAGATGTAGTGATCAGATTAGGAACTGGAAGCTATTTTAGAATAGTCTAAAAGTAGCGATTTCACTCGTCATGGGAGATACCAAAATATTTTTTTTTGGTCTTTAACCTAAAACCAGAATTTAAAGATACTTCACCACAGAAGGTTACTTTTCTTATTTGGTTTTTTCTTTGTACTTCGTAATATTTTGAACTTATTGATTTTTTGCCTCTCTCAATTCTTACTCCGAATACATTACAAACTCGGTAGCATGCCAGTTAAAACGGAGAAACAAATTATTACAAATGCGGAATTACCTGGTTGTATAATTAGTTAAAACAGTGTTACGTGGCCGACAAGACTAGGTTTAAAATTACCAGGTGATGTATTAATTCTTTTACACGAATGTCATCAGTTTATTTGGTATCGCTTGAAATGCCTCTCAAAATGGAGTGGTTTAAAATCGCCATTGTATTGCATCCTATAACAACCGTTGACATTTTTTAACGCGAACTTTTTTATGAATTAGAAAACAGCAGTGATAGGGGAGTAGCACTTTGTAATATGATAATACAAATTTGGTCACATGTTTAGTTACGCAGTGGAAATCTGCCCCAGTTAATTGGAATTAAGTGTATCAGATCGTCTTTAATTTGAATAGGTAATGTATAGGCACATTCCTTAACATTTTGTCAGGGGCCAGAACTTCCAGGCAAAGTTTATGTACCATAAAATGTCGAGCTGGTCGTTTTTATAGAACGTAGCTGTTTAATTCGACGCCATTTACGCCATTCATCACCCTTCGTCCATGTCGCTATATCCTTTCCCCCCTGTATCCCCCCATGCTTTTGCTTAATGAAAAATTTTCCACCCGTTCTGTATACTTTTTGGAGTCCTTTTTTAACACTGTTACCCACTTACGTTGTTTTTTCCTCCGATTTATCTGACGCACTCTGCACTTTCGCCAAGCTCTTCTGTGAGTGGTGCAGTGCTATTTCCAAATGTTCGTATACTTTTTGTGTTGACGTGCGTGTGTGAAGATTTCACACTGAAAAGTTTGGAACTGAAAAGCTTTATTTTTGGTATAGGAGAAAAAGAGAAATATGAACGTATCAAGAATTCTTGAGAACAAGTTGATATCCGTCAGACCATGAATTTTATAGGCACGAAATTTTTACATTAAATGAGAGGGGTGGTGAGTGCCACACGTTGCAATGGCGTAATAAATATGGTATTTGGTTAACATATTCGTACTCAAAAATTGCAATGAAGAAAATATATTGGTATAATGGAACTACATAACATTGCATGACTAATAGGTTGATACCCAACGAAAATATGAGGAACAGTTCAGTCATTTTTATCCCCGAAATGCAATGTTGGCATTTGGGAAATAAAAAATATCAACGAGATTTTTGCTAACAGACGTCTCCTGCATATTCCTGAGCATTTCCTTTAGCTTAGATGCCTGCGCAAAACCCGAAATGATATTTGGATTTCTTTAAAGTTTTATGTCAATTTTCATTGAGGAAATTTGTTGAAATTCCCAGAGCCATCTTAGACTGCCTTCTAGAACCCGAATCTTATTTACTATATCCTTTTGATCTGATTTGTTGAATTTTCAGGTCGCTGATCAAGTCACGTGGACTTTAAACAACTCTGACTAAATCTTTTACTTTAAACACCTACTTTCCCGTACTTTTTATTATTATTATTACCTTGTATAGAGCTCCCTCACATTGTTAGCATAAAGCCACTGCTGTAAGAGAGTTACTATACCCTGGTCATGCAGTTACTAAGAAAGGGGTTTTTTTGGGGGGTGGTCGTATTACTACCCTTCTAGTGTTCGGAAAATTCATGAGGGAAGAACAGTATTTTCTGGATACCAGAAAGAAATGATTGGAGGCATGCGTAGGGTCGCGCTTGGTATACAAGCATGTTTATTCCCTAAAAAAAATTACATCATTGAGTCATTTGATGAAAAATAGAAGTTAACGCCACCAAGAATGGGGAAACCCAATTTTAGATTGACTTAGTTGCAGACTGAAGCCCCCCATGCACCGGAAATGCTTATTGTGCAAGCAGCAAATTACAAGTAAATCCTTACTTCATTTTCACCCGTTTGCCTTGCTGTTTTAAATGCCGGGCAGAAGAATTTAACTTTGCTCATGTCAACAGCGAAGGGCTTTGTTTAAATCCCAAGCCTGTGTTCCAACCGGAAAGAAGGGATAATTGTTGCAATGGCAACCTTGTCAACTAAGTCTATTTCCGCTCACCCTGTTTCTGCAAACAAAACAGTTATTCCCCATGATGTTTTGAAGACCTTCGGTTGGGAAATTCCGGTGTGCATGTTGGTTTAATTCAGCCCCAAAGATTACAGGGAAATTCGTCCATTGAAATATAATAAGTAAAATACGCCAAGTCCATTGTTTGGTGTTTTGCGGATGTGTATCACTAAAGCTTCATGTTCTGACTGTGAACTTGACCGTTAGTTAAGGTTGCTAAAACGTACGACTCAATTTTCATGCTTTATGGTTAGATATACGGTAATAACCGGTAAAGATCTAGTAATCATGTAACATATGTACATATACGTATTTACATGTGTATATAGAGTTAAATGACACCACACACACATTTTTTTTTAGATTTTTAGTGAGCAACAAGACTTTGACCTAATCTGGTCTTTTTGGCACTTAATTTTTAACATTCTTATCATGCGTGCCAGACAAGTCGGAGATTAGTACCAAAGCAAGGTTCAGATTGCCCCTGTTATGTATTTTTGTGTAATTTGTTTCTTTGACGAGCCCTCGAGTTCGTTAATATTTTGTGACCCCTACCCTTATAGACCCGCTTTATATAAGCGGTTTCTTGTTGAAAAAAATTGTGTAGGTATATTGATGAGACCTAAAATTGGTAAAAAACAGAAATCTGTTAGTGCCCGTGTCGAGGTCGCACCTGTGCGTTGCTTATTTTTGTTAGTATATACATACATTATTAGTGTTGATTTGATTAAGCATATTCCTTCCGTTCTTTGAAATTTTTTTTCAGAAGTTAATCTGAAAAAGTCTACATACAAGTATCGAGCATAATGCAGAAAGTCTCACCGTATATAATATCTATATATATGTATATATTTGTTTTAGTGTGTATTGATTTGTTTTTTGAATCTCGATGCATTATTGTTCAATTATAAATGTACTGGAAAACTAATTTGATCTTTGTGCCGTCCTCTGTTCTTTGAACCCGTCATGACGCAAAACCCCTTTTGACCAAGGTGTAAATTTTTTCATCCTCACAAAGAATTTATTGTGCTTATTGAAAACAATATGAAGTGGTTTTTCCTGTATTTTGCAATGCCGAGTTTCTGAGAATTTAACCGCAGACAATGATGCTGGATTTTTAATGAAAACGATTGTCAATTTCACATAAAAAGTGTCATGGAAAATTTTGCAGGTCGCAGTCTCAAAAGCCATTTCGTGCCCCAGGATCATCAACTGATAACCTTGGCTGTTGTTGTGGTTTTGGTGTGTGAGAAAAATGAACCTTGAAGATGTTTGAGGGACTGATTAAGCATATCAGGGCTTTCATTAGAAGGCAGGTCCACCACCCAGCATGCTAATTTGAAACATTTGGCATCACTAAGGGGCACAGCCAGCAAACTGTTGATCTCCTGTGTTTTTCTCCAGTAAATGCATTTGCATGTTAATAGGTATTTGAATATTTTGTATATTTCTGTAACAGTTATTTGTGGGCGTTCCCAGCAATATTTGGGACATCAGTTTTTATTGCTTGCATTCAAACATTCTGAAGTGTAATGAAATTCAGGATTTTTCACAAGTGGTTGTTGATGTTCGTCAGAACATGACATGACGTAAGAAACCCCACAGAAGAAAGAATGTAAATTGGTCACAGGTGCACGAAAAGAAAATTTGAATATTTCTCAGCCGGTGATCGAAGAGAACTCGCAATGAACTGTGAGGTATCAGTGGTTTCATCCTTTCAGGATCTGTTGATTGGGCTTTACTACTGCAGTGTATGTAATCAGAGCAAGGTAGCAAATGCACCTGTGCATCCAGAGTATCTATAGTGGCCGGATATCACCCGGTATAACTAGGAGCACCAGGAGTATTTGGACACGTGTGTAACTGTAATGTGGCACTCTCACGAAAAACACCACCACAACAGACGAGTTTTTGTGGCTTCTGCAATAAAATTTGGGTACGTCTTTGCTGGACCTTGTATATCATCTTCCTTTATGAATTCCCCGGCTCCAATTTAACTTTTTCGTTTGGCCCCTCTCCTTAACTTGCACGCAAGCACGTGACTCTTGGTTGTCATGAGCAAAGCATCAGAGTTCAGTGCCAGTCATTAGATCAGTAATTTCTCCTTGTCACTGGCGGTGATGTTCATTAAATAGATATTTGAGCTTGTTATTTCTTGAATCGAGACGTGAGAATTATAGTAATTGTTAGCAGTGAGGAAGTTTAATCAGTATTTTAATATAATACTTTCCAACCAACACACGGCTTCCCAGACCAACTTAAACTCTTAAGAGGCCTTTGTGTCAACAAGTGATTTTTACTCTCTTGAGTAAAATGGGATTTGATGTTGATGACGTCGGTGTGTAAGGAACATCCGTTGGTTACACCAGTGGCTTTAAAACCACTGGTGTGTCACAGGCCCTTGATTGCAAAAAAAAAAGCCAGCCATTTTCTTAGAAGAGGCATGCATGTGAATGACCGCGTATATAGCGGGTCGAAGGCGTCAAACATTTTCAGGGATCAGTTATATTGGGTGACCCTCTCAACATCAGATGTGTAGCTTTTCTTTGAAACTGATTTTTTACTGACCATATGGTGACGTTGACTTGGTGACCTCTTACGAGTATGAAATGCACTTGTGATGACGGGTCATTAAAACGCAACTAAATTGGTCCGCAAGGACAAATGAACGTGATTCTTTTGACATAATGGTTGACAGAGTTAGTAAAATGATGTATCGTACTGTTTAACATAAGGTAAAAAGCATCTTTAGAGCAGTAACCTAGTACTGCACTAACCTAACTGAACCCGCGTAACTTGGTAATCATTAGCCCACATACCACTCCTTACAGTTCCCAAATTTTTGAAAAGCCCTTTGACCAGAACATTCATTCAGTTGTGGAAGAAATCTAGTAAGATCTATTTTTCCTCTTCTAAATTACATGACGGTTTGGAGGGTCATGAAGCACCTTTCTTTCACATGGCTAGTCAAGTTGTGATCTTTCCTTTTGAGGAAACTAAAACTAAAGGTGCTAGAATGTAAAATCATTAAGTAAGGATCATTTCATGTTGTTGTGTTGTTACATTGCATTATCATAATGTGTCCAAGATGCCTTATCGTATACAATCACTCACTCACTGGTGGTTTCTACTCCGTCGCCCACTTGCAGTGGGTTGGAGCGCCTTCCTTTGTGTTATTTGGGGTTTGATGGCATCTCTCTGCTCATATATGTTGGTAACCAATGTGTTTTGGGTGCCACGTTTTTTCATGGCTTCGCCCACGATATCACTATATCTCAATCTTGTTCTTCCTCTGGGATTCAACCCATCAACAACAAAAGATGTTATTTGCCTTGCCCAAGTGTCTAATACCTGTCTGTATCTGTGACCAAGCAGTCACAGTCACTTCCACCGCAAAGCTTCCTTAATAACGGGGATTTTCATTATCCTTCTAAGCTTTGATGGAATGAGGTTGACTAAGTCGTACTCATCAAACCCACAGATCATCGCATGATCGCTCCGCTTCAGCGGGAACATCTTCTTTTAGATGGCAGCAAGATCTCGCTTTCATAGGTGAGCACACTACGAACGGAAGTGGAGAAAACATTCCCCCTGTTTGCAAGTGAAATACCACGGTTTGTAATCACTTGTAGAAGTTTATGAAATGCTTTCCATGCGGATCCTTTGATTCCTGAAGAACGTTTGTGCACTTATTTCTTACAACGTGCACATAAGATCGAGTTTAAACCGAGATCTGTCGAACATACATTTGACAGACATATCCTTGGTCTTCGGTGAATCATGCCTGGAGCTCATGACTTCGGTACTGCCAACATTGACTTTTAGTCCCCTTTCCTCTAGCCCGCTCTGCCATTTCGTCAGCTTTTCCTCGGGCTCTTCGAGTGTTGCAGCGACAGGTACGAGATCGTCCGGATACAGCAACACCCATGGACACCCGACCCTGAACTCGCGTGCTGGAGCTTCTCAAACAGTTATGATCAATAGAGGACAGCACAGAACCTTGACTGACTGACACATTAACGCTTTACTGTAGCTGCCATTTATTCTAAACTTTGATTGAGCATTGACATATATAGCCTTTACTGTGCATAAAGTCTAATTGTCTACTCCTACCCTTCTCACAGCCCACCACAGGTTATTACACAGAGCACGATTAAATGCTTTTTCTAGATCAAGGAAAGCAAAGTACAGGTTTCTTTTCTTCTTGAAATATTTCTCTTGCTACTATCTCAATATTTTGATGGCATTGGAAATGCATCTGCCCGGCATAAATCCATACTGCATTTCATCAATGGATACTTGCTTGCGAATGATAGTGTGGAGGACATCTTCAAGGAGCTTCATTGCATGTTGTTGGACTTTGAGACCACTGTAATTTCCTCGGAATAAAGGATCTCCTTTACCTTTGAGCAGGTTGATGACGAATAATGAAATATATCAATCTGTATAAAAATGCCCCCAATATACTATACGATTGACAAGTGCTGTTGGTTCCAAATCGAAAGAATCACCCACTGTCTTGAGCATTTAGATGATTTTTCCCGATGGACCAGCTTCCTTACCAGCTGTCATCTTTCTTATTGCTTTGACACTCACCACTCAACATTCCAGGGAAATTCCCCATTCAGAAGCTTGTCATAGTGTGATTGCAAAACCTTGAGGTTATCATCAACCGTTAAAGCAAGTTTACTTTCATCATTCTGGCTGCAGTTCTCCCCTACCATGTCAGAAATTTCCTGCTTCATTCTCTTACCCATTTTGAAGATGCGGTTCTTGTCACTGTTGTCATTTTTGTTGGCAAAAAATGAGCAGTCTGAGCGTTGCTTTCGTCGATGTAGATTGTAGATTTTGCTGGATTCTTAGCTTTACAATATTCTTCCATACACCCAATACTGCATTTCAGCATCATCCATGGCTATCTGTTTTCTTTATTTGAAAACATCATTCCACCACCAGGTTTCCCGGTGCCTTGGAGAGCCAGCATTTGGAATTGGCTGGATCATATCTCCCTTGTATGTCTATTTTGAGGCCGAAGGATTAAAGAGACATAAGACTACCTAGATAAAATGTCATAAGTATATTTAAAACCTTGTTGGATTTTCGGGTTGATTTAAACCGTTTGACTTTGAAAAGATTGTTATCTGTTGGGACAAACACATACCTTTTGTACCAACTGAGTGTAGGATTCATTTGTTGCTAGTCACTACTGCACAGGAGTCACTACTGTACAAGATGGGAAGTTTGGAAATATATAAAAATCCATTGCAATAAGACTGCTATTAATGTTGTGGATACCAAATGTTAAGGAAGCTACTGAACATAGTTTTTTTTGCAATGGATTTTGCAAACAGAGAATTTAACTAACTCCAGTATGGGTTAGATGACTTGTGCATCTGTTGAATATGGAGGACATATGACTGCTAGAGGAAAAATTGTTGTGCCTTTGTAAGTATTTTAATAGGTCGACTCTAAAGAACCATAGTTTGATAACATATTTTTCATCCACACATCTTCATGAACGCTTAATACCATGAAACGCGTTATAAAGAGAGCTGTGTATTCCTCTGTAGCCATATGGGATAATTACCCCATTCTGTCATGATGGGAATTGCAAAAGTTTCCTTTCTCAACACCCTCGTACATTTTTTGCTTTGTATTGATGTTGATTAACTGTAAGTTTGGATTAATCCCAACGAATTCTTCATCATATATGAAGGAGATTAGACTAAACTTCTGTTTGTATTTTCTAAAACATAAATATGGTCATGAAATTTTATGTTACTAGATTAGTTACCAATGTGGAACTTGTGAAGATCTTGTGTGGCATCTGCGCTAAAAGCAATGATTTAATGAGGGTATCTATAATCAAACAATTTTTTTTAAGAAAAGAAGGAAAGGAGAAACTGAAAATGGACTACTAAAACACAGCTACACAAACATATATGCATTCACATTTTACTTTTTGACGAGCTTTACTGGATATGACTCTCAGCTAATTGCTAATGATTCCTATCAATATTGATGACTTGGTATATATTTATAAGAATTAGCATACATTTTATTTATGCTTCCAAAATGTCTTTACATGTACCAACGAATAGTGAAAAGTAATCCCAAGTAAACTGGTGGAAATTCAGGAAACAAACTTGGGAGTAATGTTGATGGAATTTTGGCTGCTCATCATCATTTTCAATCTTATGTTACTTATTATCGTCTCTAGTGTATATACCATCATTGTCGCAATTGCTGTTGTCATCACCATCATCATAGGTATCGTTACCATTATATAAACTCGTGCTGTTGTCATCCTCGTCAGGTTTTGCGTTTCTTTTTTATAAAATTTATTTCAGGATGCTACATTTGATCATTTAATTGAGCCACCTTGCCACCTACTCGCAAATTGTTTTAACATTAACTGAAAGTTTTTGCTTAAGCAGCATATATTTTTATACATGAAAGCACCAAAGAGGTGACAGAGTACCATAATATACAGTATGTTGATGAGGTAAAAGGAATAAAACTCTGTTTAATATCACTCTTGCTGATACCGCCCATCCATTTGAAAGTCATTACTAAGTCTTTAGGTGTTGGGATGAAATTATTATTACACGTTGTTAAATAAGTTCTGGGAAGACTGTATACACTACAAAGAGTTCCAGAACTGACAGTGGTTTAGCATTATTTGATTTATGGGCAAGAATCACAATGAATGGAAGTTGAAGAAGTTGAACACTAGTTAAAATTTGTAATGGAAATAACAATGGGAATTAGGGGCTTAGAGACTCCATTTCAGCGATTCAGTATTTACCAGTCGCCCCGGAAAAAAACCCCTTCAAATCGTTAAAACATCTATCACAGTGGCTGCATTGGTTAAAGAGAGGCAAGATAAAAATAGTTTTTAATGAATCGAGAACGCTGACTAGGTATATGGAGCTATGTCACCAAGTAACCGTCCTCAATACAAAATGTGAAGAATAGAAGCACGTGTCCTAGTTGATAGACATAAACAAGGACAGCCTTCATCGGACTAAAATTTGTCTAGATAACTTTAAAACTGTTGATCCTTGTGACCGACTGTTACTTCGCAGCCAAGTGGAAGTGAGAAAAAAGCAAAGGAAAAGTTGAAATATTTGGCTTCTAATGACTTCTAATGACTTCTAATGACTTCTTCAAACGGCTTGGAGATAAAACGCAGTTGAAAGCCGTCAACGCACGATTCAATTTCAATTCATCTTGTCAATCTTTTTGTCAATCCTTTTTGTCAATCAGGATTTAAACTAATTTTTGTGCGATTATCAAGTTGCCTTCAATGAAAATATTCAACAGTTTTTTGCAGTTAAGAAGACACGTTTTTACCGCGTGTAACGTCTGAGAATTATTGTTTCACGAGCACAGTTCAATGGTCCTGAGTGGGATAAAATGGTTGAACGTAGTGATGATCAGGGGGATTATAAAGATGACCATATAACAGCAATGAACAAAACCAGTTTGTCCCTTAAAAATATGCTTTTGTAGGAAAAAGGGGTACTATAACGGGTTGTTATAGCATAGAATTGTTCCTTAATTTATGTAGAAATGATACTCCAGACAAATTAAATATAAAAATTTACAAGAAAGTTTACAAAATAACTGAATAAATGTTAGCTAGTTAATTATGTAAAATTATGTTAATAGTTTTGACAAACATTTGATGAACTTAATTTATTTTTTACAAGGTAAGCGTTTTCAAGACTCACCACATTGGAGGCTATGAATTCTCCTTAAGCATGTAGGGATTTTTGACCGATTTTAGACGTAGTACTACCCCAATAAGATATAGTGCATCGTCAGGTGTCTCCGTTTTTCATCTAGGTGAAACAAAGTGTACACGCAGTCATTTACTTTAATGATGGTTTATGGTTGACCATGGTCGACAGCTGCAGTGCACATGTAGCTCACTGTGATATCTTTACTAAGAGTGAAGGTACATTGTAGTCTGGCGTTGTTTTAAGTAAAGGTACAGTTGCTAAATTAATCATTTAAAGGTTTGGTTAAAGTTTACTTCAAATTGTGCCCACGTGCAAAGGATTAGGAAATAAACACATAACTTTAAGCTGAGGTTGGGTGCCAGAGGAACAATTCCTCCGTGTACACTTTTGAAGCTTATTTTTAGTGAGGTTCCAAAGACAAATGAAAGAAGGATTTGACGTTTTAAAGCTGGTACAGTTTGTGCCTAATGGAATTGTACGATTTTGAGATTAAGGTTTTTCAAATGATAGGGAGAGGGTGTGGTCACTTGAACTCATATGAATTAGGGACACAATTTAGTTGCAAGACCTTATGGGAACTGTAAAGAATATCACTTTTATTTGTGTTTTATTGTTACATATTAACAGTCGCCAGAAGTGCTGGCATTGGTGAATGTGAGATCAGTTAACTTCTACACATCTTTGTAAACCGGCAAAATTTCAGTTCAGCTTCAGGAATCACAACCAACATTTCCACAAGTTAGATAATCCTGTTATTAAGCTCACATATTTACCTAACAACTTTCTTGCTGGTGGTGCATAACGGATCGATGGTTGCTCTCCGGTTTACTTTGTTGATGCTTTTGCTCCTCTTTATTTCCAACTGGTTTTGGGTAGCCTGACTTCTGGAATCGCCCCTTCTCATCAAGGACCTACGTTTTTACAACCACGTAGTTGCTGACCTCTGTCGACAGGGTGTGAACGGCGGACCTCCAGCTGTGTCTAATTATGTCGCCGCATGACCCGTCTAATCACTGCACTTGATCGTTCGTCACTTGATCTTACCACCTTTTATTGAGACCACAGACGGTTTATCTTCTTCGATTTTTCTTTCGGAAGCCCAGTTCATTTTCCACACGTATATACGAAGACAGACTTAACCCTACCTCGAAAAACTTGGATTTTGCACTCGACTTCGAGTTTCAGGTGTGTTTTATCTTGGTGTTGGTCTTGTTGTTGGTCTTGTTGTTGGTCTTGTTGTTGTTGCTGTTGGTGCTGCAGTTGGTACTTTTGCTGCAGCTCCTGGACCTGGTCCTCTTCTTGCCTTCCTGGATCCGATCCTTCTTCTCTTGCCCTCCTGCTGCTGTTCCCCCTGCTGCTGTTCCCCCTGCTCCTGGTCCCCCTGCTGCTGTTTCCCCTGCTGCTGTTCCCCCCTGTTGCTTATACACAACTAGATGTGTATAAGGGAAAGGTCATTAAAAAGAGAACGATTAAATGCTTTGTCAAGAACAAGGAAAGCAAGGTACAGGTTGCTATTCTTCTTGAACTATGTCCCTAGCTACTATCTAATTTTTTTAATGGTATTGGAAATACATATGATCGGTATACATCCC
>RDPX01000117.1:375574-404021 GCA_003991215.1 Morbakka virulenta | reverse complement strand
CCCCTGCTGCTGTTTCCCCTGCTGCTGTTCCCCCTGCTGCTGTTCCCCCTACTCCTGGTACCACTACTCCTGGTCCCCCCGCTCCTGGTCCCCCTGCTCCTGGTCCTCCTGGTCCCCCTGGTCCTCCTGGTCCTCCTGGTCCTCCTGGTCCTCCTGGTCCTCCTGGTCCTGGTCCTCCTAGTCCTCCTGCTCTACTCCTACTACTTTATTGCTACACTACTAGTATTGGTAGTACTGACACTACTGCTACTTATTCTCGCATTGCTGGAATTAATGCTTTTAATAGTACACAAATTTTGGTGGTTCATTTTAATTTGTTGAAGGGATTATGGGTATATGGCAAAAGTGTTCCACAAATTGGTTTTATGTATTACAAAGCAGTGATTTTCAGTGGTACGTAAAGTTGTTCCTTACAATCACGGTTAAGGCCACTGCGTCAACTACAAGGCCAATGTCCATTACGGGATTTTGGAGCCAACAATCGGTACTGTTTTAATCATGCCTAGAAGATGTTCGTGAACAACATTTGAACAGTATTTTTCATGCTAGAATATGATAAAATATCGCTTTCTCATAATCACGTTTGTGGTTAACAAACTTATCTGATCCAATTTATTTGTTGTAAAAGTTATCACGAAAGGACCCTTTAAGCTAGATTATAAATTATGTAAAATTATGTATGGGAAGAACGATAGTTTTTTTTTTATTTTCACTTTTATTTTTTTTGTAGTTTCGTATGCTAGAATACACCAAACTACTTTACTTATATCTTTTTCAAGTTGTTTTTTTTTCACCTGTCACTGGCAACAAACAAAGTTCTATACCACACCACACCAAGTTTATCAAGAGGAATTGCGTCGTGGTCAAAACTATCAGAGTGCACCACATGAATTAAAAAAGATCACGAAAATTATTGTCAGGGAAAAAATTGGGAAAAAAGGGAATTAAACCTAATGAAACAAGGCAGAGCACTTGGAAAAGAAATGCAAATGAAAAAAAAGTGAGAGATATAAAAGCAAATGAGAACGGTAATGAAGGGAATGTGATGGTATTTTTATCATATTGGAGAGGGAAGCAAATGCTACAATGCCTTATTTTATTTTGGCCTTGTACATAATTTCGTCACTGTGCTAGGAACAATCTAGTGTTGACTATTTTACTGCCATCTTGTTATTAATCGAGTTTTTTAATGCATGATGTATTATTAATGGCGACTGTGGTAACTATAGAGGTATTTGATATTTGCTGAAATATCGAAATGCGTCAGGTGCCAAAAAATATTGGACCAATAGTCGTTCATAATTTCACCGTAACTGTCAAAAATGTTTTTGTCTACCTTTCCAACTGTTGACTTTAACCATCACTAAATTTATCGGAAGAAATGCGACAAAAATGGTGACGGTGGAGTGGTATGGCTCGGTTATTTCTTAGTCCCGATTCGTTGTTATTAACAAGATATTTCATATACTATATATCTAGAATATTCAAGAATGAACTTTTTTGAAACAGTATGTTTGCCCATGAAACCTATCCTTTTTCCGCTCTTCAAAATGTGTTGTGCATGATCATTTATGACACGTTTTGGCCATGTTTAGGTCTGAAATGAATTTCCTGGACCCTGCTAGGGAAGTGAAAATTTTCACATCAGTTTCAGACAGTTGTTCATTCAAATAGGATGCGGATATTAACATGCTTGAAGTGGAAGGAAGAGAAGTCAATACGACGGAGAGAATTACGGGCTTTTGTTTACAAATACGTGATGTGGGGAACTGTGTAGAATTTATCATCGAAACTAAACTCCGCTGGGATATACCATGTGATATATATGGCCGATTGTGAAGGAGGGTCGATCATGATTTAGAATACTTAAGTTTAGGAATTATCAGGAAGAATGCTATACACAGCGGAGTAATGTTTTGTCAGCAGCGACATCATCCCAGATCTTTAACTACTTTGGCCATTCTTTACAGAGATCGTTTTGTTATACTTGGGAATAGAAAGCTTGTTACAGACTCTTTTTTTTTGTTTCAAACCTATCAATGAAATACAAACGGAAAACTAGCTGGATTCGTTTCAGAGGGTTATTAATGCCATTACAGGCATCTCCATTTCCTGTTATCGGAGCTGAATTCTTTTTTTGGAGTTTCTCCGCCACTTCAAAAATACATATACTGTGAATTTTGTTTGGTACATAACCAGTTTTTAATTAATCTCTGGTACCAACTTGCTCCTGCGTATCCACTAGCGATAAGGAGCTTACCAATACTGTTCTTACAAAATCATCTTTGATCAGTTCTTAGATTATGGCTTTCTGTTTTTCTATTTTACTTAAATGTCAAGGATCTGTTTAGTAAGCCAATCTCTTATTGAAAATTTTGTCAAACTAATTGCAGGTTTTTTTCTTTCAGAAACCAGAATTCAAAATGTGTTTAATTGAAATTATTAGTATCTTGAAGTCCCTCAAGAAAAGCATAATCAGCCGGGGATTTACTTCTTTCTTGAACGTAAGAAGGAAGTAGATAAAGTTGCTCATAACACTGGTAACCAAGTACAGGTTTTCCAAAAAGTCCTTTTTTTAAAGCGATTAGTTTAGCTAATTGCGGGTACTTGGGCAATTTTTTCAAGAATTATCGGATGTCTTAAAAATGCGTTTTGCTGGAAGGGCATTTTCTTCCCTCCTCCGATTTTTCTTGGCATTTGTTAGTGTGTTGTTTTTTAAAGGTAGGTAGTAGCAGGTGCGGAAAATATGAACAGTCAAATCCGTATTTAAGCAACAATCCAAAAACTTACTTCCTTAGTGAGAATGACCGGATTTTGCGCCTTTTCTTTTTTTGTGATAATGCGACCATTGTATTGCATAGTGCTTGTGTAATTATGAAAGGAGTAAGCTGTATGTTTGACAGTTATTATTCTCGTAATGGTTAACAATCGAACATTTTGAATAATACCATCCTTTATTTCTTTTATATTTTTTTTCGAAGCATAACTTGACTTGCATTACAGAAATAGACTTCTTGCATTATTTCGTAATATTTGCCAAATATGTTTTGTTTCAAAGTTCTTATGAGAACGTCTCGTGTTTTTAGACGTCGTCATCATCCGTTACATCGTTCAAAAAATCACCAGTTAGCATTTCGAGAGTCATAATAGTAATGAAACATGCAACTGCCCTATTCCAAAATGGCCACGCCTTCTATTTAGTTTGGTTACTGCATTATGCCTATGGTCTTGTTACATTTGTTGACCTTTCCAGGAAAATGTATAAAGGCTTTCTTACTTACTGTACATTTTCATGTTTTTTTATGCGCGTTACTGCGCGTTCGACGGTATAATTTGCTGGTTTTTGGTGTTTCCTAAGTTTTTGTGGCACTTCTGATTGGGTGTTAATAGGGTGTATGGTCCTTTACTAGCTACTAGAGTTGTATTGATGGGATGCTTGATTGGCCTGCGTATTTTTAAATTTCAACGTATCAGTATTTTTTAATCTCGTTCATTTCTTTTTTTTTAACTATTAGCGACCAACCGAGCCCTTCAGTCACCTTTATTAAATGTGATTTTTTTCGTCACCAATATTTTAGGGGTACTAATACAAACACTTTTTTAAGAGCTGGAAATACTACTGACGTGAGCGTTAAGAATGCGTTAAGGGTGAGCATTTGCCGTTTGTCAGCAAGAGCTTTGATTCCGAAGAGAACCTTTGTAGGAGCTACATGCCCCTACTCTACCCGGACTCAAACACTGGTTGTGCATCTGGAAGACTACAATTATATTGGGTCTTGTGATGGTGATTCGTGGAAAGGTTTTTAGGTCCCCGAAATTGTGCGTGTGGTAGATTTCCTTACAGACATCTATTACTTCAATCGAATGTAGAAGTATGGTGGGCAGGTAATCGTACAGACAGCTGCTGCTTCATTTACGTTTCCACTTATTCAAAAAATATCACTCAGTCGCGATTAATGTTTCCGATAAATGCTTCAATCTTTTTTTTTGTTGCCGACGTATTGAAGACTTTAATTTAATTTGTTTATGTCGCATGAAGTAACATTTCCTCAAGAAAGCCACATGATAACTGTGTATTGGAGAATGTTGTGATCATATCTGGTATTATTTCATAGTGCTTATGTACTTTATCTAAGCTTACATCCTTTATCTTTAAGCTGTTTTTGATTTTTAATATGAGTCAGATGTGAAACCCTGCTGTTGCCATCTTTCAAGCGCGTGTGAACTTCCATCATGAACAACGTATGTTGTTTATATTGAAAAATGTCTTAAAAAGTTACAATAGTTGTTTTTTAACCGTTATCTCAGCGTGGAGTACTTTCTATTTGTGTTGTAGCCTTGATGAAAAAGAGCGAGGATTCTGTTTTGTGGTGGATCTTCGACATGGCAAATGGGCAGGAGTGAAGCCAGTGATGAAAATTCTTCAGGTAGGTTTATTTTAGCCAGATATAGTTGAGCTGCACTTTTTAGGTGGTTAACCGTCACTTAAGTTAAGGGTATGACGATTGGTGTTTTACACTTGTTAACAAAGCTATTTCTTCCCAGTTTCGACAAGCTCGTTAGCTTGTGCTTTAATTAATCTGACTCTTAATCTTAACCAAATTGGTGATAAAGTGTGTATAGTACGTACAGTTATGTATTTATTGTATGAACAGTTATGTTACATAGGTACTAAGGTGTATTTTTTCTTTTACGAAAGATGTTCAAACTTTTAAACGTAACTCTTACCACTTTATAGGTAGACCTAGTATGCTGATTGTAGTTAGTTTTTTCCAAGTTATTATTTAGACACGAGCTCTAGAATTTCCAGCGTCGATTATTGTTCGCAGTTTTAGCACATAATACCTTTTTTAATGATACTCATCTTAGAAAAGTTCCTTCATAATAGATCTTCCTCGGTTATCCAAGCATAACATCGAAAGGAAATAGATTAATCTATTGTAAAGTGATGCAGTTTAAGGATTATACAACGAGAGTTTGGCTTTTATTTCGTAAAAAATCCTCCCAGACCAAACAACACCCCTTCCCCCGCGAGCATATGGGTTTTTTTCATTTACTTTCAGGCAAAAAGCATTTTAACCGTCACCTTTGGGATTTCACATGGCGAACTTATTCATCTAAGTTTCGACGTAGAGTTGCTCCATTATTTTGGAGTAATTGTTTTATAATTTCATAGATGTTCACGGTTCAAGAATGGTCTGCCAGCGGAGTCTGTACGCGATAGTTCAAACTTTAACCCTGACCCTAACTTATTGTTACTGTAATTGTAAACCTAACGGTAACCACAACCCAATTCTTCCACCTCGTCGAGAACGGATAAGCTCTCGGACAAACCAGGTATCCCCTTCTGGTGGTATAGTCATCTTAATTTACAGGCCAAAACTTTTAGCACTTGATTGGTAAATTTATTTCAAAGCTTGTACCAGCTCCCATCGGTCTGTTATAAGTCTGGTAAAAGGGAGGGGCGTTCTGAATGAGTAGTGGAAATCAGACTTTGAACCACAGGTCACATTTTCAACATAACCAGCAATAGAAAAATTATAGACGTGAATATCAGATACAAAATTTATAAGTAATTAAATTGAAATAAGAATTTTGAATGTGATCTAAATATTTATTCATTGACCTTCAATGATAGCTTTATTTTTAAATAGACTGGTAATGCATGATTACTCATTTTTTTGCAATTTTGTAAAAAAATTAAAGTAGGCATTTTTACCATGTAGACCATAACCCAACCATGGTGCATTTACTTGACGGGTAATGAGAAATGAGAAATGTCTAGGAGATTAATGTGGATGTGTGGTTTTATCGTTTAGTAATCTGAAAAAAATATCACTGGCACTTCTTGTCGATTTGGGTATACGGCAGCAAGTTTTTATTCTGCAGGGCGACAAGTCAGAAGCGAGATTGATACTAGATAATTTTCGAAGGTTTTTTTTGTTCCTAAAGTAGTTTTTTGACTTGAAATATAAACATTTGGCATGCTGTCTGCCGTCAACAGGCGGTAGGGAACAAAGTGAAGTTTTAAGCAAAATTTTGACAGAAATGTGACTCCGAAGAGGATACTGGAGAATTTTTCTCGATATCTAGAAAGTTGAAAAAGGAATGGTGGGTCACCCCAGTGGGCGAGTCACCCCATTGGGAGAGTCAGCACAATGGAAGGGTTACGGAGTCACTGCCTAACCAGATAAATATTGTGAGCAGATCATTAAATTGAGTATTTTGCATTTTTAGAAAAATCATTGATTGCATATTTGATATTATCACTGCTCCCTGGAATTTCCTTATTTTTTTGGGCGAGACTGAATTCCAACATGGGGCCACACAGTGATATATTTTCCTTTTCCTTCAGCATGTGGATAAATGATGGCAAGCATACTAACATTTTTTTAACAAATAGAGTTTTGGATACTTGTTTATACTACGGCTTGAATGAAAGATATTTATCCTCTTTCTTACTGATTCTAATTCGGGTTTTCCTAAAACTGCAAGGGCACATTTACTAGAGTTACAGTTGCGCTATGACTGGCTAATGTAACCATGGTGACAAGATTTTTTTCAAGATGTCTCACTACGTTTATTGACCCATGTCAGCCACCTTTAATCTTCAATACGCATGGACGGCATGAAGAACAAAGATTTTTTCATTTGTACTATAGTTTAAGAAGCTATTGATTTTTTTAATGCTTAAGAAGTGTTCAAGGGATAATGGCACATAGAGTATGGAACTGTGAAAAAATGAAAGAAGAAAAAGAAACAGAGAAAAAGAGAAAATTAAGCTGAGAGATTAATATTTAAATCATATGATGTTGGAGAACACTTGGAAACGAAAGAGTTCCACAGCCTTGCATTCTGAGAGAAAAAACTACAACTACAACAGAAAGATTTATTACAAAGAGGAGCAAGAAATATAGACAAGCATGAAAACGTTGAAAGAAATGAATCACATGAGCTGCAACAAACTGAGCTGGTACCAACGAAAAAGTCTCACCAGAACACTTCTCATGAAAAGAACCAATTTCAGTCTACATAATATACTCCTTTGTGTTTGCAGTTTAATTTTAGGTCACTGTGTGTGACCCGTTTGGGAAATGAAAGAGGTTTTGCTAGTAGTGTCAATACCAAACTAACAAGATATTGTTATTTATAGAGAAGTTTGCTGGTAGTTCTACAAGTATTAATTTATTTCTCTGTTTTAAGAGTCAGTTTACTGAGCTTGTACATGTTTTCGGAAACAGAGTTGGAAGAGAAGCGAAGCCAAACATAGAATTGATGACAAATATGAAGAAAAACGTCTAGAAACTTTAATCCCCAGTGCTTTGTACCTCACAAAAAACCCCAACAGCTAAATGTAATGAAAATAGGAAGTAATGAGAAAGTTTGTATTCGTAAGGGGGCAAAATGACCGCAATTTTCTTATTCCGAAACAAAGGTTCTTTACACAAAATATATTGCTCATGTCGCTCAGTGCTACAATGCAAAGAGAGAAGGTTTACCTTCATTTTTCTGTGGCCAGGAACGTTTTAATAAATAACGACTCATTGAAAATCATTTTGAAGCCGCGAGGAAGAAGTTTTATTTGATCATCTGCAATACTTCGCTTGCCAAAAACCCAAGCACTGTAATTTATTAGGACTCTACGCGTTAAAATGAGGGCATTTGAAGATGTGTAAAAGGGGATAGAAACGTATTTGACGTTTTGTATTTCGTTTGTATGAACGAGAGTATTGAGATGCTTTCTAGTGATAACGAGGAATCAAAGGGAAAACCTTTCAGAAGAACAAGATCTTAACAAAGAACTTCATAAGACGTCTCAATATTTTGGACCTTGTATTAGCAAATTAGACCTTTTTTGCAGATTATAGCTTTTCATTTAAATGACATTAAATGAGACTCTAGTTAAAGCAATGAGAAAAGTGAATCAGAAGATAAAATTTAGTCACTTTAGTTTGTTTTTCTTAAAATTAGATAGCAAAAATCACACGAGGAATATGACCACAGAATAAAGTTTTGCGATGATGTGCTTTCACGGCTGTACTATTTTTTTGCCGCGCAACACACACCTCTCTTGGCAAGAGTTCTTTTCAAAGCTATTAATTAACTAAAGAGTACATTTTCATCGTAATATTTGGTGTGGTTTCGGTGGAAAAGTAGGCGCTAGCCTTGAAATTTCTTTCATTAATTAATAAAATGTATTTACTGACCTTTGATGACTGCTCCCTTTTGTGTTATCCGCACAATCCGTATTACCTGTGTAGTGTGTTCCAACAGACATTTAGTTTTCATTTTAAGAGGAATTCAAGCCTCAACCACATGAAGACGGCTTTTACTTTATATATCAGTCACCAGACATATTTTTGAGAAAATTTAATTTCATCAAATTGTCTTAGACAATCTGCATGAATATTATAACTGTTCAATTGTTTGATGGATTACTTAGTTCCAAGCTATTTAAGTGACCTTTTTTCAACCATAAAATCTATTTTTGTTGAACAGTGCTATCATTTGTGTTGTTCATCGTACTGTGACAGGACAAAGTACCTTTTTTTGGTTGGATAAGGAACTCTCAGAGATTTAATCATTGAATACTAATATGTGAAGACCATTCATTCGTTTTTCTGACGCTCTCTATATATTATCAGTATCAATATGTGTTTCGCGAAAAACAGATTAGAAAGTTTGCACCAACGTTCTATATTGCCCAAAACGTACCATGGGCAACTATGGTTTGTAACAAATGTGGTATTCCATTCCCTCTTGGTTTATTCAGCTGGCTGAATGGACATAAATTGTTGTCATCCTCTATCAAGGGCATTTATGACCGTTGTACATGGGAAAATCTATAAATTTTATATTTTTGATTTAATCTTGTAATCCAACTAACACAGATACATTACATGCAATTCAAGCGTGCATGGATCGGTAGTAAGCCATGCAGATTGTGTTTATTTCTTGAACTTATTCACGACCATTCAAAGACAGTATCACATGAGATAATCGTAAAAAACAACTTTTTGACATACCATAGTAACAATGTACTGAATTTCCGTAGAAACTGTTCGTGACTCAGCAGCTGAACATTGCGATTTAGTAAAGTTCATTCTTGTCGAGAACTTTTTGTCCCCACACGTCGTGACCGAGACATAAAATGAAGAGGTGCAAGTGAAGTATATACAGTATTTTCTGATGCTGAGATGATGTAAACTGGACACTGATGTCTACTAATGCGCCTAACTAAAAGCGTGTCATTCCGACGGATAAAGCGCAGAATCTTTCCTTACATCGTGAAACGGTTGAAATCTCAAAAACACTAAATTATATGTGGGTGTAATCACTCAAAACACAACTAAATTCAGTAATAGAGTCTGAAAAGGTTTATTTAACAGTACCAAATAAGCTTATTTTACCCATGACGTTTTATTTTGAAGTATGAGAATCTATTAACCAATATCTTTATTGTTTTTAAGTAGTCATCGTCATCTGAAAGAAAATTATATTATTTAAGTGCGGGAAAAACAATCATTTATTGGCAGAAGGTATTTCCTCTTCACCATTTAAATTGTGCTACCAGCAAGTAGCTATGTTAAACTTCATCCAAACATTGTGGGAACCCTACATTTCAATATAAAATGTCAGCCTTTAATATCTCTTTAAGTACAGTTGTGCTTGGATTACAAGTAATCAGATTATGCTGCCGATTCGATCATTCGCCCTTCAAAGTAGCAAACTACTGAGTTGGTATCTGTTTGTGGGGATTGGAAAAGGGACCAAACTAACCAAATGAAATGATCAAATGTAGGAAAGAAAAATATCCATTAACAACTCGTAACCATCGGTACTTAAATGGCTTCCAGCCCTGCTAAAATTAAACCACTTAATTGAATAAATTAATTGAATGAGTTCACGTTACTACTACTAATTTTAGTAGTGATAGTAAACCATACAGTGGAACAAAACGAGAACTTTTCTTTTTTGCCACACCACGGGGCACAACTTGTCACTGTTACCTGATAATCTTAATTCTGAACTTTATGGACTAAGACGAAGCCATAGATGCAGCTGTTTTATATTTTGGTAGTGCGGACGTACGTGTAGACAGGGCTCGAGTTGTTTCGGGAAGTGGCGCCATACCTATGTTGTGTTTGGTGTTTGCATTGTTCTTTCTTTGTTGCTGGAAGCCATATCTCTGGAAGGGTGTAGGAAATACTGTTGATGTGATCACTGCATTGCAGGGAATGGATTTTTTCTTTTATTTTTCTTGTTGTTGTGTTGATTATTCAACACAACAACAGTTGAAGTCATCTGTTAAGAGATAGATGCGTGCATAATACCTATATCTACTTCATCATAAGGTATCCGATTCCCCACCAACCAATATTTTTAGTTAAGACACCATGTTTTGACGATTGCCAACCATAGCAATAACTTTACGCTGTCAGAGAGATGGGAAAACCACCTTTGTGTTGATATGATATGATATATGTGTGATATGATGCCATGTGATGTGATGTGATTTGATATGTGATATGGTATGTAATTTGGTATGTGAGATATGATGTGATATGCGATGTAATGAATGATGTGATGGGATATGTGATGTGATCGATGAACTATGATCTATGAACTTTGATCAATGAACTATGAACTTTGATCAATGAACTATTATCTGCGATCTGTGAGGTATGATTTCATGGCTATGATCCACGAGCTATGGTCTAATCTATGATATGATCTATGATATATGTAGAATGAGATGACCAAAGCCGATGTTATCGTTTTCAGCAAGAAGGATTTTATTTTGCTGTTTGAAAAGGGTTGTCACTGATAAATTTCACTGTAAACCATTCCCCCTTCTGGATGCTATAACTAATAAGCTTGCCCGATATTAGTAACGGGTGGTGTACACAACAAAAGACAGGTATCAGAAACGTTGGGTTGGCTGTTTTCGTGGAAAGAAAGAAGGCTATTCATTGAAAAAATAGTTATGGACAGGGTACTGTAACCATTAACCCGGAGAGCAACTGCTACAATCGAGGAATCAGCTCGAATTATTCACAAATTGAAAACGCTACGCGCAACAAAGACAATAATTGTAACGGAATCGACTGTTGCATGACGGAAACCAGCCGGCAAGAAAAAGAACATAATCTGTGATGTTGAAATCCATTGGTTACCAATTACTATTATTTTGAAAACTTGTTCCCTGGTTTTCTTGCTAATGCCCGTATATAAATGAACCGTGACGAAGACCATCACGTGATCAGTTTTTGAAATTTCGTGGCCCAAAGAACAGCAGCGAGGTTAGGAAGGTGAACTTCGCATGTAATAGTTGTTATAGTTTGCATCACAGGCGATTGCGATATTGTTAAGTGCGGAATTGGTTGATTCCGGTCAGTATACCATACGTATTAAAAGATGCGTACAGTACTGATGTGCACCTAAGCCACAGCGCCTCGTCTTGGTATAAGAAGCAATTTTTTAACACAGTAACGTTGGCTTTAGAACTGAAGAATAGTAAGTTTTTGTAAGTAGTCTTTTGTAAAGGAATGGAAATCGTAAAGCATACAAGTAAAGGGGTACTCGATTTAATAGGGCGTTTCACCAGTATTCGTTTGCCAATATGGAGGCTTAAAAATATCGCTATTCCCCCAAATATTTTGACATTGCGTTTTGTATCACAAATATAAAAGAACTTGCCTGAATGGTTATGGCAACACTGAGATAACAGCCGAAGTAAGGTTTGACAGCGTTCAGTTAGAATATTGAAATGTACTTTTTTAAGGGTCTTGTTTATATATATTGAAAGTTATGTAATATCTTCAATAGTAGAAAAGTGAGAAAATGAACTGTAGTGGGTGTGAACTAGTGTCGATGGTTATCATGGCCACTGGCTACCATCAGAGCTATTGGCACGCGTTCTTAACCAGATCACTTTTAAAAATATATATTTCAGAGTTTCACAAGTCCAAATGGGCGCGTTCAAGTGAGGATCTTTGTATGGAGTGGAGACATTTAGGTGGCTGTAAGCTGCACTGTTAAATTGTTGACAAGTGAATATATATATATATATATATATATATACATAAATATGTTAAGATTTCTTTGTAGTATAAAAGTGTCATTTTCTTTCAACACGATTATGCAGAATTGAGCTAAAGATTTTCTACCACCAGAAACATATTACTTACGGGAATCGCAATCGTTTGTAACGGGCTTCAAACTTAATTGTCGAATGACAGTATTTTAAATGGTGTTTTGAATGTACACTAGACATTTCTAATAGAATGTTATTTTTATGGATTTTGTTTGTTGCTGTTAGCCAGTTTGTTGAGTTTTGTGTTTTTATCCCCCCAGGACACCTTTTCAAAGAATGAAAGTTATGTTATTTTGATAAGAACATTCTGCAAATTGCTTGCGTTTTATTTTCTGGCCCGAGTTAATGTAACTGTTACCCGGTTAAGTTTTTCTTAGAATGCACTTTCACATGCAAGAATGTAGTTAATTTCTTTTCTCTCCGAGTAAGCATAATCTTTTCTGAAGATATTCTATAATGTACTTGAGCATTAAGAGCATCCGTGTACTCCAATGTACAACACTTTCCCCATGATTAAGTATCATTGTTCTCAGTTGAAAATGTAGAGTTAAACTGTTTCCTCTCTGCAAAGATTTCTTTAAGCTTTTAATTAAACAAGAGCAGTATTACGACAGCGATAATCTGGGTTTTCAAAGAACAGCCTCCTTCCTATAGTTTGTCTGCATGCACCGATATCCCTCGAAGGGCCTGTTGATAAACGCAGGAGGAAGCAACGGTTCCAGACCCTAATTTATGCTGAGAAAGTCTTGAGAGGAGAGCTTGACCCGTTTTATTGCCCAATTTCAGAAGCAGAAGACAAGAACCATTGAGTCTTGCTTCCACTGCGTGAGCGTATTGGTATTAAAGATTAAGGTCATGCCCATGAAAAAATGTTCTTCCAAAATTGTTTAACTTTTGTTCCAAGAGACTGGCTTTGAACATAAGGATTCCATAGATGTTTTTTCTTTGGTTTTTTATAGGATTCTTTCCCATACAAGATCTCTCATGTATACATAATTAAGCCTGACGGATTTTGGGAAAGACAGAAGACCTCACTAAATAGCGCAAAGTACAATTACGAGGTAAGTGAAAGTACTTTGAATAAGGCTAAATGAAAAAGCAAATCAATGTTGATGGACCATGTGGAAGCCAATGTCCAACACCTAATCAAAATAGTGGTGTAAGTCAAAAGTATCCATGATGTTTCGTTAATTACTAATAACCATTTGTACTTTTGTTTCCCACCTGTCAACTGAACCTAACGATTCTTCAGGGCTTATTGGCGACCATGTCTGGTGATTGTAGGTTGATTGATAAGTATTAGCTTGCAAATACTTATCAATACTAAGATCTGGAGCTAAGTGAAATAATTTTTGTGTAATTTTTTGCAACCCTTGTGTCAACCTTTGTTTGGACTATGTTCTTTAGAATGCTTTTTATGTCTAATGTAGGTAATAGACCACGCAAAATTGTCTGTTTATGTAATAATCTTTGTTTTGTTTCAGTTGTATAAATGATACACTGCCTTTTATTATAATGCTGTTGTGGGTGAATTGAAATTAACGATACAATTTAGAGAAAAGCTTGTGGCTTTTAACTGTCAGGATATTTTTCAGTTAGTGTATATGGAAGTTTTATCGTCAAAATTTTGATAGTAAGACCAGTGTAGACTCACATTCAAGTTGACAGTTGTTAGTTGTTGAAGGTCAATCAGCATTACTAAGATTTCCACCACAGCCGTTGATTCTTAAGCGGGTTAGATATTGTTAACGAAAAGGCCAAGTCTTGTGTGTTGTCAAAACAGACTTGATCTGCCTGTCAGATTTTTATATTTGAAAACGGCTTGCAACACGTTAACATACTGTTTTCCCAGCACGATATTGCGAGAAGGACAATTATGACGACAATATTTTTTTTCAACAGTGTCAACTGACTGACAATCTGAAGCTGCCTTTTTATTTGTAATTTCTCTTCTGCAGCCAAGCAGTTTGTTCTTTGTCAACAAGACCCCTTGACATGTTTTTCCAAAATGTAAGCTGCAATGAATTCTTATCGATTGGTTACACACTGTGGCACTGTCATTACTGCTTTTGGCCGTCAAGTACTTTCTGCAATCAGGTTTTGAGCTTGAGTTTAAGTGTTTGTCGAAAAACAGCAGGCACGTCGATTCGATAACAAACAGACAATGATACTCTGGTATGCAAATTCTTAAGACAGTGTTCTTGACGACAAAACGAAATGTCTGAAACCATTTCTTGCTCTCGTGTTATGGAAGACTTGGAATATTCTTCAAGAGATATGACTGAATTTGGAAAATACTTTAAAACAATCACCATGGCACCACGTGTAACAGTTCTTTTTTAATTTTTGGAAATTAAGCCTGCCGGTTTTTTACATACAAAGGCCTTAATGATCATTTGATTCAAAACTCTGGTTTTTGATTCCAAAATCTTAGCATTTTTGTTAGCAGTTAAGTTTAAAAAAGTTTTTTTCAAGATTTTTTACCATTTCTCAGACGTCGATTTGTCACGAAAGCCCTTGACAGAGGTTAAATATTGATTGTTGTAGCATTAATGGTTTACAGATTAAGTCTGATAGGAACCAAGATTACTTCACAGTGAAAATGTTTCTGTTACACTCTATGAAGTGATAACGATGCAGTGTCTGCATTTTTCACAGTAAGGTAATGTAGTATCACATTATTATAATTTAGTCCAAGTTGGTTATGGAGTAAAGGCAGTTGTGAGTTTGTGTAGATCCATTTTTACTGGGGGGAATCACGTTCCCTTGTTTTCAAATTACAATTCTAAATTTCATGTGATGATATTATGAAGTGTCGTTATGATGTTACAGCCAATGTTTCCTGAGAAGTAACATTGAGGATTTAAAAAAAGATTGTCTGATATTATTGAAATGCTCCTTTGACATGTGGCTCTTGCGAACGTCTGCACTGCGTACAGTGGTCGCTTAGTTAGTCGTCTTCCGTGCTGGTCATCACGTTAGACACCTATGAAAGCCTTCCCCACGACTTCAATCCCGGATGGTTATTTTTTATTTTTGCTTTTTTTCAGTTTCTGTGCATTCCTTTTCTATTTCCTCGTCGTAAGAAGATTTGTACTCCCGATAAGCAGTCTTGTAATCCTCTGTATGTAATACTATGTGAGCTGTCTTTCGGGTGTAGTCCTCCTTGCGTTTTGGCCACACATGGCGATACTTAGGAACATTTTTATGCCGTTACCGTTGGTAGTCCTACACGTATGGCTGCTGGCCCCATAAAAAGTTGAAACCTTCCAACCGACCTTCCTGATATATTTGCTACTTACGGGTGAGTGTTACAGGGTATGTTTTCTTTTTCGGCTTCCCCTCACCCTAATTGTCAATTTCCTCAGGTGGCTGAATTAATAATATTTAGTATTTTAATTCCTCAATGTTTCTGTGATCAGTTGTTTTTGCGGATGCAAGGAGTTGGCTCTGCGGCTACATTTTTCAAAATGGGTGGGGCAGTATTTGATGGGGTACACAGAATGTTCTTATGATTATTTTGTTGGTTTCGTTTTATTTGTAAACAATAACAGAGGTGAAAAGAAAGACGTTATTGGTCAGTTTTCGTTTGATTTCCGGTACTGTTCTGCAGTTTGAAACGCATGGGTGGAGCTTTGTATCGTTATGGCCAGGGGCGTTATTTGTTTTGTGAAAACTAAGACACAGCTGCCAGATTTTGAACTTTATCGTAGAATGAACAAAGGTCTTTTACATCTCTTTAAAATATGAACTTACAAACTGTTATTCCGAAAAATTAGACATGAAACGGAGAAATAGAAACATGACAAACTGGTGATTAGGGCGCAGCATTAAAAACATGCATTGGTCTTTGCCTTCGACTCTGCTCAATATTTTCTGTAATATTGAGCCTCATTGAATCGATCTACAAGTTTGAGGCTTTAATCAGAGGAAGTCGAAATCAGACACAATTCCTGACAATTTTCAGTCATTATTAATCATATTATTATTATTATTATTAATATTATTATTATTATTATTATTATGATTATCATCTTCTTCATTTTGTATTTTGCACAGGCTGTTCTTTTTTTTTGCCGAATAATATCTCATGGGTGAGCCACTAGCAGCCAAAGGCCAAGAGGTTTCTTTAACCTTACATCACTTTACATCACCAATACTCTTCGAAGTATCCTGGATGTTCCAAACAAGGCTGTTTTTGTACCACCCCAGCTCCTACTTCAATCTCTAGTTTTTCCATCCATATATTGAAACCTTTGCTTACGGATCCCATAGCACCTACCACCACTGGTACAAGTAGCGCTTTTCTCACGACCAAAGCCTTATCAATTCACTCTTTAGGTTCTATTATTTTTCAACTTTTTCATTTTCTTTGTCCAAAAGACCAAATCAGTTCTCCTAGCCTCAATTACGTTGTCGCACTGGATAGTCATGCCCCACAAAAATCTCACTTCATCGTTTTCTACTGCTCGCTCTGGGCAATGTTCATACCATTTTTCCTTCTTATGAAGTTCATGCTTTTTGCACAACTTCCAATGAATTAGCTTGGCAATATTGTCATGCCTTCTTTTGTACTCCCGCAGGGCTAGTTTTTTACACTTCCATATTAGATGTTGTACGGTCTCCCCATTTCCTCCGCACATCCCTACACTGTGGACTTTCACTAGTTTTGTCGATCTTGTGCTTGACATAGTTTGTGCTCAACGCTTGTTCTTGGGCAGCGAATATTAGTGGCTCTATTTGCACTTTGAGATCACTTTGCACAAACTCTTTCCAAAATAATCTTTTATCTATTTTAGAATTCATCTCACGATCGAACTGTCCATACATTCTTTTATCGTGCCATTTCATTTTGGCCTTGTTTTTGTTACTCCTTTTAAATTCTTTTTTTGCACCTTTTAGAAGCTTCTTCTTCTTCTTCTTCTTTTCATTATTATTATTATTATTATTATTATTGTTATTATTATTATTATTATTATTATTATTATTATTATTATTATTATCTTGCATGGTTTTAGGCGCTCGCTGATGAAATTGCTGTTATATATAAAACTGATTGGCTAGTCATAGCAAGTGATTAAAGGAAACCAGTATTTCCTCTCCTTGTGTTCCTTGCACTTTCCTTAATACCCTAGAAGCCCCAAGCAATGATATATTTTGTATAAGGCTAACATTCACATCTTTCCAAATTTCCCACACAAGACTTAAAACCTTCCGATATATTGCATAATAGCCCAACAATAGCTTTAACCAAAGGTGTTTACCAGTTTCGGGGCATTGTAACTTGCCAATTTTAGAGTCTGAAGCCTCTTTTGTTTGTCTCAGTGTTGCAGTATCGTCCACACGTGTCTGATCAGTTCTCGCAGGCGTCTTCCCCAACCTTGGCATTCCAGTCACCGGGTACAACAATGATGCCTTTATTTGGAGACTGGTCCAGGATTTCTTGCAGTTGGTCATAGAAGTGTTCTACCTCATTATCATCGTGTTCTGAGGTTGGGGCATACTCCTGTACGATGGTATTATTGAATGGTGTGGCTTTTAGACGTAGGGTCATAAGCCGCCTGGAAATTGGCTGACAGCTCAGCACATTGCCCTTGTGCACAAGCATACCAACACCACGTTCATGCTTGTCCTCACTTCCAATGAGTGGATTGAAATGGATTGTGTGAATTATGTCACCATACTTAAGCTTTACTGCAAATTCTACGGTATTTTTGAAAGCAGAAAATTTACCTATTACAGGAGAACATTAGAATCCATTCTAACGAAAATGTTGAGTATCATTGGAAATGATGCTAAACGTTGCAACAGGAGCAGTGTTCCGTCACGAGACTAATTCTGGAAATACTATAAATTTTCTTGTCGACGTGCATCAGCTTTTGACAGCCTCAGAGAGCATTTCAACAACAGATTGTCATAAATGATGGTAAGGATGTGACGTGACGCTCCTTATACATTTGGTGTATCATACATCAAGGTTTTGTTCAATGAGACAACAACTAACCAATCTACTTTATTCAGTGAAGCAAAAGGCAGTTTTGCCATGAGTCATACAGCGGTTGTTCTAGATTTTTAATGTTTTCCAGTCATTCTGTTTATTGGAGGATGTGATTACTAGAGCCGATAGAGATTACGCCTTTGAACTGTTTCCAGTGATATTGTGACTGATAAAAGCTATGAGCTCTCTGAATAGATCCGGTGAATATGATTATGTACTACATATATCATCCTGACCACATACAAAAATCAACACATCAGATGCAGTGTCAGCGTTTCCTAAAAAGCAACATGTTGAGAGCCTGATAGTTTTAAATAGTTGCTTACTTACCTACTTAATTTAATTAAATACTGTAATAATGGTTACTTACTTGATTTTCTGCCAACCTACTTGTTTGCTTACTTAACCCTTTGACTACCATAAGGAATTGGGCAATGGAAAATAGACAATTTTCGGGTTTTCTGGACAATTTCTAATGCTCACTTAAAATAACTTGGTCCTTTTTACTATGCACGCATGGTTACTGAGATACAGAGCGGGACACCAGTGTCCCTGTGGTGTACTGTTGCTTATGGTTCCCAATATTATGACATTTGTAAATGTGCAATAGTTGAAATTACCTGGAAGCTAACAGAAAAAAATGTTGATTTTCCAACCACTTGCAGATATTTTTCTACTCTATTTCTTCATGCAATATTTGCATTTTCTTATTGTTCTCTCAATCTTTACATCATAACTACCTGCTTTCATAAGTTCTATAGTCATTCATCCTACCTGGATTTTCTTTGGCAAATTCAGGGAAGGTTCAGGGAATGACGGATATGAATAAACTACCATCATTTTGCATCAACGTTTTCTCAAAATATTACAGCAAAACCAATGCAATCAGTACAATCAACGGCAATACCAATATTATAAGCAGCACTTGAAAACTATGATGCGATATGAAACTTGCAAAAACAGTTTCGTTCTTTTGTCATACAAAGCGCGACGCCACAATCTTTACACCTTGCAAAGGTCCTCGAATTTTTTCCCTCGTCGGCTCAGTACCGACACCAAAGACGTGTGTTCAAAAACTCACGAAGGTGCTGGAGTGCTGTAGCAGGCATTGCCAAAGCAGCGGAACATCGTGATTGTCTTGATGCTTGGCAGTTTCTTTAGCGACTACTAAATCTACCGATCAAAAACTGGGTAACAACGATTTCGAAATCTAACAATGTCAGTTGACACGGATTCAATATGTTGTATACAATAAAGCTGTTGGCGCAAGCAATATCCATCAAATCGAAAAACAGCGCAAGTAATAATGCACTTTTGATTTCCGATAAAGACGGCATGCAACAACTTGCTGGTCTAAAAGATCAAGGCTTCCTATTCCTCTGTTGTATTTCTTTACCATTTTCGGACAGGAAACAGAAATGTTAGAAGCTGAACCTTTTTGTCTCCTCTGCACACTTGATTCAATATCAACTCCTTCAAGGTTGGAATCACATAATAGAACACCTCTGTTATTGAACCATCTACAAACGGCCACTTCATTAGAAAACTGAAAGTGGATATCACCATGTCTCATTTCACGGTCAATCGGTATATTGGGCATATACTTCCGGTTGGATCTTACTGTGCCTATACCATAAATGCAGTTTTCAAATAACTTCTTTGTCAAGATTGGACTGTTAAAGAAGTTATCAAAGAAAACAATGCAATAAATGCCTTCAAGGCCTTTGCTCAGCTCCAGTACCACACTTTCGCCGATTCCCAGTTCTGTAGCATCCTTCTTCTCAAGGTACAAAATTTACTCGAATAGATATTCTGTTACACAATCACATCTACACCACCACTTGAAGCGCCACTTGACACAGGCTTGCTCTTGATGTACTCCTTCATTGAATTTTTACCCTTAAACTTTGTCATGTGTTCATCAACGCACTGTCCCGCCAAATTAGAAGCAGCGTCTTTGAAGGTATTGTTTAGTAATTCAATAATAAGGTGTATCTTGTAACCTTTATCAGTTTTATCAGCTGTAACATTGTTTATGAAGTGCAGATTTTGCAGAATATCCTGAAAGTGTTTGCAAGACATGGCATGCTTTATTCCTTCGTTTTCAACAAAAGAATCGCACTACGAACACATGCCAATGGAGGGCAACTTGTTTACAGACATGATGTATATGATTCCAAGGAAAGCCATTATTATTTTCCGAATCAGTCAAAAAGTTTATTCCATTTTGTGCAGGACATAACGTAGACTGCTCCACAAGTAGATTTACTAAGTCCTCCAGGTTTACCACTTTGGAAAATACATAAAATGCTGTTGCGTATTCATGGAACTCTAGCAAAACAGTCATTTCAAGAGTGTACTCATTTCGCTTGTGTTTTTTACTCTGACGTTTCCATTTCATGGCTTCAATGCCATCTTTACTTTTTTTTGGACGGAGGTTCGTCAATTTTGCCATGGCTGCCACCAGTGATGTGTATATGGGCATCTGGATTGGTGAGTTATGTGGATCGTCCTCAGGTTTTTCACGTTGTGGTAATCCTCAAAGTCATTACCTGCAGAATTCAATAATGGGAAAACATCATCACTTGAAATTCCCTGCTCAATGTGCACATAATTCCCTTTGACTATCCATGACTACTACTGCTCCTATCTGGTCAGTACAGCAGTTCAGCAGGATATAAGATGAAAGGAGACAATCAATCAATCTTACCGTTTGCTCAACTGCTCAACTTGCTTGCTGTTTGCATAATTGCTCAAGCTTCCTCATGTATTACTGACATAACTGTGATTCATTCTTAAGGTAGATATAGTATCTGGAGAAGATTACCCCTCATACATCTAAGCAGGTGGTATCATTGTTTATGATATCATTATTACTCAAGATACAGCATTTATGCAGCTTGATAACAGTAGGAGTAGTGTATGACTCATGTAACATTATAAATATGAAACAGCTATTCATAGGCAGATATGTATAACTACTAGTCCCTGTACTTTTTTACTTACTTATTCACTTACTTAATTATTTACTTAACTTAATTAGTTACTCAGCTTACTTGTTTATCTTGCCTACTTACTTATTTGCTTCATTACTTACATATTTACTTACCTATTTACTTACTTCTTTTTTTACTTATTTACTTACTTGTTTACGTACTTATTTGATTGTTTACTAACATACTTGGTTATTTNTATGCAGCTTGATAACAGTAGGAGTAGTGAATGACTCATGTAACATTATAAATATGAAACAGCTATTCATAGGCAGATATGTATAACTACTAGTCCCTGTACTTTTTTACTTACTTATTCACTTACTTAATTATTTACTTAACTTAATTAGTTACTCAGCTTACTTGTTTATCTTGCCTACTTACTTATTTGCTTCATTACTTACATATTTACTTACCTATTTACTTACTTCTTTTTTTACTTATTTACTTACTTGTTTACGTACTTATTTGATTGTTTACTAACATACTTGGTTATTTAAGTAGAAATGAGCCACTTTCATATTTTTTCATGAAACATAAACGAACACCATTCTGATTGTAGGACAAGAAGGGCTGCTTAATAATGATGTCAGTTGACGTAACTTATTTGAAATTAAAGTCGGCTAGTAGTAAATGCACCAGTGGAATGATACAAGGAATTTTACAAACAAGGAACTGAATGGCTACTTTCAACGCCAATTTGAAAAAAATGAGACTGTCGACATCGCTCCAAGCAACTCCAGGCCAAAAGGCAATAAAGTGAGTTAACAATTTGAGGGATATTTAACTGCTATTCGTGACCAAGAATTGCCGACAGAATACTTAAACATAAGAGAAAAATAGGCTCTGGAATAAGACCAACAGTAAACAACAAGTGCGTTCTGTGTAAGACTAATGTCGAAGATGTGAAACGTATTATCTGCTCTTTCCCTGCAATATCTGCTCGTTACTGTTTAACATTGCATCAAGAGGCGGTAGCCAATTACTTACTGAAGCCAATCATCAACAGAAGTAACTCATTTTACAAATCCAAGAGGAGTTATGACCCAGAATACCAGAAATCCAGAATACGTTTAAATTTCACGATAAAGAGAATAGGTGGAATTATTCTATTAAAACAAGAACAAAAGTTCCAAACAAGAAACCGGATATTCTTATTTGGGACAGGGGACAGAATGAATGTTCGATTGTTGAGGTAAGTTGCCCTGGAGACAGAAACCTTGTCAACAAAAAATAGAGAAAAGCTCATTACGTATGGTACACTGATTCTAAAGCTGCATATCATGTATCCAACTTGCAAGCTTGAAGTTTTTCCAATCATAGTAGGTGCACTTGGATATTTTTATAACCTATGAAAATTTGCACCAAACAACTCGGATTCAGCGAATATGAAACAGTATATCATATTAGACCGATGCAAAATATATCTGCATCTGGTATTGTTGAAATCTGAAAAACATTTTAGAAGTTTAATGATAAGGCTTAAGTTCATTGACAGTGATTTGGAACTATATGTTAGAATTGAGGGATAGTTTAGATTAGTGGAATTGCCTGAGTCTCGACAAGACTTACTTTGAACTTTACTGTTTTATATCTAATGGGTTTTGAATTGTTTTATTTCAGTAATTTGCCCCTGATTGAAACCGATTATTTGCAACCAGTAAATGCTAACAAGAAATGTTTTATCAAAGGTTACTAATTTACTAACTTGCTGACTAAGTTCTCATATAAAGTCTTTTCTCCATTTTATATAGTTGTTTTTCTTTGTCATTTATGCGGTAAGACCCCGGTAACTGGACCACCGATTCATTCAAACTTTGATGATCTCAAATTGTGTTTCCATTTCCTTTAAACACTGACACAGAACTCTGGCAAAAAGCTTGGGTTGATGTGAGCCCATGATGACATTCGCCCCACGAAACACTTCTTCCTACCCATTTTGCCTTTCAATTTTGAAAGCTGAAATAATAAGCTGGAAAAAGGAAGTCTTATTTTTTGCTAAACAATTTGGGATTGACGAATTTTAGGATAATTTAATCGATGGAAGAAATTCATTGGGCCTTTTCAATAAGGAAACGGTTTAACAAAAAATATGTAAGAGCTTCTTATAAGGAAAAGTTTTTTATAAAAAATTTAGTTCAAATGAAAATTGGAGCTGATGCATAATGAAGTATTTCGACTGATATGCGAGGCAGGTCCAGCTGACTCTTTTTATCCTTTTGATGGGAGGTACACCGATGGTAAGTAAGCGTAACAGAGTACGAATGGCCTGCTTAACACCAAGTAATGATGCAGATGACTAGGCTCTCCCCACGTTGTTTTAGAGAAATTAAAGCACTTGGCTTGTCACTTCTGCCGAAAGACAACTAGAACACAAGCGGATGGGTTTCTTTTCAAAGGACATATTTCTAAGATTAACCTGGTGCTTTTAACCGATGGAAAGAGAATTGTTGAAAACTCTGATTGGTGTGGTAGAGTGTGTGTGTTTTCAGTTGTAATTCCCACTGGAAGCTAAACACCAACAATAAGGCTATTGAGCAATTTGTGAGCTCTGCTGACTAAGAAAAAAAATTCCAAAAATTTATCCTAAATTTTATACTTGAGGGAATTAATATGATCGCACGGTTTGGTAGAGGAATGAGAGAAATTGTTAAGAATTTTGGCCAAGCTGACATTACGTTTGTTTGCTATTTTATGGAGTTGCTTGATAGAAAATGAATAAAATATTCAGGAAGGATCGAAAACAGATGGACATGGCTTTACGACCCGAATTTATTGTTAAAATTGAAATGACTGCAATTATCGTTTGTGTGGTATTGATTTAGAGATTTGATCTCAGGATGGTAAAATTGACTGGATAAGAGTTGCAAAGGAGAGATTGGAAAATGAAGAGGGCAGTGGCAATGTTTCGATCGCTCATGGATAGATTTGAATGAGAAAGCCAACGGGAGGGACCTGGGAAAGAAAGACCGATTTAAGTGTAATATTTGATTGCAGAAATGTGGTTGAAAAGGTAACGCTGATAGCTTTGGGTAGAGGAAATGGCTATAGAGAGCATAGTCACTGATTGGCCGCGTTATAATTGGTTAAACAGAGAGAATAGAGGGCACGATAAGCCGATGTGTCTTTTTTGTAGGACAATGGTTTGGAAACTGAGCTTGAAAATGATAAAAATAAAGTTGGTAAGAGCATTAGGGAGCTGCTGTAATAGAATTTTCGTAAGTCAGGTTACTATTTGATTTTAACGTGCATTGTCATAAAGTAGAAGACTTGACCTTGCAACTGTGAAGCGTGAACTACATTTTGTACTTTGCCCCAAAACAGTAGGGTATTAACTGAAGGCTAGTTTCAGGATAAGAAATACCCAGACGCCAAAAAACGATTTTGAAACGTGGAACATTAAAATAAGCTGAAGATCATACTGGTATAAGCAGAAGCCTAAAGGGAGAAAAATGTAGAGATTTATATTGTAATTTTGGATCACAAACACATTGGTGGGAGTAAAGGAAGGGTAATAACGGACCTGGTTTTATGTTCACGAAATAATTTGAAAATAGCTTTACAGTACCACATTAGGCAAAGTGCTTTCTACATAAAGATCTGGAAGTGTGAATTTTCCAGTTGGCATGCGACACCTTGGTAACTGTAATACCAAACTATCGTACCTGATAAAAGAAGGCCAGTATTGAGTGTAATAAGAATCATCGTAGATGCCCCGTTTTAGGGACGAAGCGCAGTTGTTCAGAGGAATGATATTCTAAACGTCTTTTCAAGAGCTTGAGGTGTTATCCAACTTAAACTAGTTTACCTATCCCACCTTCCTGTACAAAAAGGATACGATGGGAGACATACAATGATAAAAGGGAAATTTTTATACCACTGTGATAAGATGTTGTTGTACTTGCTGTAACTAAATTTTTAGATTGACGCTTGAAACTTTGCGGAAACGAAGTCAAAACTGTTGGTAGATTGTTATGTGTTGACGTTCAGTTGATTGCCTTTGAGATTAAATTAGTGCGACTACTTTCGTAATGAAAAAAAAGCAACATAGTTCTTACAGTTAGGTGTGTGAGCCTTTTCCGGAATGCTCAGAACTCTTTATTTGCTATCACATTTTGTGATCAAAACAGGAGAATGGTTACTGTTATATGTAAACAGCTGTTGTTCATGAAGAGGTCGTGTGTTTGTAGTTGTTTTGTAGTGTGTTAGGAAAAAATGCCCAAAACTTACTGATAATTTAGACTTAAAAAGTATGTAATATTATGTCCGATGGAAATCCTGCAGCAAGGATTTTGAATTTGGCAACGAAATTCGCGTACCAGTAATTGTATACCAACTGGTTGTGATGATAGAAGTACTTTTCTTCAATAATAATTAATATTGATGTTATTTCGGATCGGAATATTACGAACCCAAACATTACAGAGGTAAGATAAAGCGGTTTCAGAAATTTTGTCCACTTGATGTTAATATGATTAAATATTTAAGAGCTAGTCTTTTGTGTTTGGGTTCAATGAATAAAGATCGAGATCTTGTTTTTCGTAGGCAATGAGAGAACACATGTAGTTAACGAATGACTTTTTGTTAATAAGAAAAGCACAAGAAAGAAATTGAAAGCATATTATTGAATAATTTTGAGTGTTCAGAAAATAAATGAAAACTTTTTTCAGAGTTATTGTGAAAAATTTTAAATCTTAAAGTTACCTTCGCAAGGGAACATATAATAGGACTTTGAAAATTATTCTTAAATTTATAATGTATTGCAAGATCAAAAGCATGGGCTGTAGATGAAATATTTTTTCAGTAATTAAAGGGACAAACTTTAGTTTCATGTATTTGTAGTGTGATAGTCCGAACAATACTTGCCTCACAAATGATCAAATGAGCTCTGGATTAAGGTTCAAGCGTGCAATACACTCTTACTTATTAGGGAAACCCTGAAGTTTAAAGATGTTAAAATTTCAATTTTATTAGAGATGTACTAAGATACAATTGAATAATGTTCACAAGCTGTTTGCTCTTTTTCATGTTCCCGCTTACATTGTTTAAACGTCAAGAAAGGAAATGTCTTTAAAACACCAAAGTTATTTATGAGGACGTCCTTGACAGTCCCGGCATGTACTGAAACAGGACGTGTAATCTAATCAGATTCTGATGTGCTACTGGGAGACTGATGATGCCAGATAAAGCTCACGCTGATTGTTTACCAAGTGTCTAGAGAAACGCGCAAGATTTTCCGATGATAACAAGGCCCATAACTACACAAGACGCTTAAATTTAGTCTGATAATGTACAGAACAGCTGCTTTCTGAATTTCTCAGTCTATTGTTCATTAGCATAGTCGTGATGACATCGTGTAGATACATAGAAAGCAATAGGGGATAGGGCTGCTATTTCGGATTGAAAATAGCCAAAATGGAGATCTTATGAACACGTAAAGTAGTCTTAGTGACGTCCAGAAAGCTTCTACTATATAGTTGTAACCAACTTGACCTTATCTTTCAAGAGACGAATGAAATCATCAGTAAATCATATCTCTGTGTTAGTGGTAGCATGATTTTTTATTGGAAGAGGAGAATTGATTTGTATGTCCGAGTTATCAGGTTTGATCGCTCATTTTTCTGTAGTTGTTTTGCTTGTATGGGTGATAAATTTTCAAAGACCCTGACCTTGTTTTTAAGCCTACCTTGGGCGTATTCAGTGATAGTTGATTTTTGGTCTCCAGCAATTAGTTATGCTACGGTGTTAACTAACAGCTACGTGAATAGCTGTATACTTGCCACAGTAACAGGGCAGCACCTACTAAATCAAGTTACTTCTTTTAGTTTTTCTCGTGTTTAATATCAAGTTGAAAGCTCCAAAGGAGGAGGTAAAATCCTTGTTTCCCTAAGAAAAATTTGAGGTTTACTTAGGCTTTAAAATATTATAAGTTTGTATTCTGGTTATTATCTTTTTGCTGGTGGCTCGAATTTTACATTATTACTTCTCCGGTAGAAGAGTCGTTTTATTTCAGTGTTATTTCGGGCTATTATTTGCTTTAGCTTGAATTATTTGTATTTGAAGAAAAGAGTTAAAATTTAACAATTACTCTTGACTGACCAGGCACACGTGTGCAGCTAGGTTATCGTAAGACAGTAAAGGGATTGCTCGCACAATTACTTTGTGTTTATATATTAACCTGTCACATGCCTTTGAAAGGTAATTGTGGTTTAGGAAATTTTGTGGTGTTTCATATTAGTATTAGGTTCGTAATGAAGATCTACGGATTGTCAATTTGTTCATGGTATCCTCTTTGGTTTGTAAGTTTAAATAACTTGTAGGTTGGGTAGTGAAAATTTAATTGCCATTCGATACAGTCTGCAATCGCTTTCAGGGCACAAGTGACTATGAAACGCTAGGGATAGGAAACGACAATTGCTATTGTCGAAATCTAAGACAGCAAAGCATCCCTGGACGGTCCACACGAAGAAGTCAAACATACTATCGACGACATAGTTTTTGAAAACGATAGCAACGGAGCTGCAGCGATACACTTAAAAGACAAAGTGAAAGTATTGTTAAGTCGTGCAATGAGCAGTGGTGCACATTCCAAGTTGTACTGGCTACACTGAAGCTACTGATTATTTAGTATAGTTTTGTGCGTAACATGCACATATATATAATGATTTGTGCATACGTCATATATGCATGTTTCAAAGTGATGGAATATGCTTCTGTAGTTTAATGCATAGGTATTTACATATGCACACACGCGCATCCAAAAATGTACATACTTGTTCATTACTTTTCTTATATTTTTTATTTCACTTTATTAGATTTTTTTCTCTAAAGTTAAAAAATATCTGTGCAACAAACTCAATTCGAACCAGTGCATTTGGCTACATGCTCTACCACCAACTCTTCTATGTATTTTTTCTTTCATGGTACCCATTTTCCCGGGAAGTACTGGAACCCGTTTACACACGTGTTTCATTAAATGTTACGTGTTATGTGTTTTCTCAGTATTTTGAAAATTAATTTTGTATGTATAAATATGTATGTATGTATGTATGAATGTATGTATGTATGAATGTATGTATGTATGTATGTATGTATGTATGTATGTATGAATGTATGTATGTATGTATCTATCTATCCATCTTTCCATCATTCCATCTATCTATCTATCTATCTATATATCTGTCTCTGTCTCTCTGTCTATCTACCTGTCTATCTATCCATCTATCCATCCATCCATCCATCCATCCATCCATCCATCCATCCATCCATCCATCCATCCATCCATCCATCCATCCATCCATCCATCCATCCATCCATCCATCCATCCATCCATCATCCATCCATCCATCCATCATCCAT
>RDPX01000117.1:319463-372894 GCA_003991215.1 Morbakka virulenta | reverse complement strand
TCTCTCTCTCTCTCTCTCTCTCTCTCTCTCTCTCTCTCTCTCTCTCTCTCTCTCTCTCTCTCTCTCTCTCTCTCTCTCTCTCTCTCTCTCTCTCTCTCTCTCTCTCTCTCTCTCTCTCTCTCTCTCTCTCTCTCTCTCTCTCTCTCTCTCTCTCTCTCTCTCTCTCTCTCTCTCGTTCTCTCGTTCTCTCGTTCTCTCGTTCTCTCGTTTAATCTGTTCACTCACTATCGCTTAATCCAATCTCTCCTTAGTAATCTAATATCTCTCTGTTAATTTAATCATTCTCACTCAACCTAATCTACCTATTTTTATCCTTTTCGCTTACAATTTTTCTCGTTTTCTTACACCCCCCGCCTTCAATTATTCATTACTATATTCATGCATTCATTTTCTTCGTTGACTTAATTTTTAACAGATATACAATGCTTACTGATGTTTCATGGACATAGTCTTTAGTGGTTCGTACAAGAAGTGTTTTTTTCAGTTTAGCCTCAATTTGTGAATTTTTAAATCTTTCTGTAGTCCGTTCATTGTTATGCACTGTTTGGTCTGAGAGGTATCCAGGCCAACTTCTTCCCTGTTGGTCAATTTCCAGGTTTCACAACCATAGACCAGCACTGACTAAACGAGACTCCTGAACAATGAGGCATTCGTCTTACGATTAATGTCATTGGCTTTCCAAATGATGGAAAGTTTCTTCATCTGTGCACTGGCCAGTGCAACTCTCTTTCTGACATCTGCTACCGCACCTCCAATCTTGTTAACTGTTGCTCCAAGGTATGTGAAACTCTCTACTTCATCCACTTCATTCTCTCTTAACCTCAGCCTGCTGTCGCTTTTGCTGTTTGTTTTCATGACTTGGCATTTCCTTTCCTTCAGCTTGAGTCAAATTTTCGCAGCATTGTCTGGCAGTTTTGTGGTTTTGTGGTTTTGTGGTGTAAATGTTACATTGCTGATGATAGAAGAGAGATGTCATTTGCGAAGTCGAGGTCTTCCGGCATTGTCGTGAAGTTCCAGCGGAGTCAAGTTCTTTCGCCTTCTGGAGTTCTTTGCACCACCTGGTCGATTATCAAGAGGTACAGAAATCCCGACATGCAACATCCCTGTTTCACACCAGTCATCTGTATGAACCAATCAGGCATTTTATTTTAATCTATGACAGAGCCCTGGAATTCTTTGTACAAAGCCTTGACCATCTCTATCAGCTTTTTGGGAATTCAATACCGTCAAATTATACTCCAAAGGCTGTATCAGGCTACGGAGTCAAATGCCTTTTCAAAGTCTACAAAATGAATGTAAAGAGTGACATTCCATTCATTCACTTTTTTCTGTATGTTCCTAAGGATAAAGATCTGATCGACTGTTCCCTTGCCATATATAGAACCTGCTTGCTCCTTCCTCAGGCTTGCGTCAACTTCCCCTTTTATCCAACTAATGAGAATCTTGCTGAGCAACTTACTAGCCAGCGGCAACAGAGTAACCCCACACCAGTTTCCGCGTTCCTGTAAGTTTCCTTTCTTGGGGATCTTGCATATAAGATTCTTGTTTCATTTTGTAAGGACTCTTGTTTTCCCAAATAAAGTGCAGAATTTGTTTCATTTCCATGCGTGTCATCCCAATGTCTGCCGTAAGCATTTCTGCAATGATTTAGTCAACTTCAAGAGACTACCATTTTTCAGTGCTTTCACTGCAGTTATGATTTCTGCAATGGAAGGTGGCTCCACTGATATACTGAGCTCATCTATTTGTTGGTCTTCATCTTCTGGTAGTTCCACTGTTGCCTCCCTGTCGAGAACTACTTGGAAGTGCTCTTTCCACCTTGCCAGTCTTGCTTCCTTACTCTTCAACAGGGCTCCGTTCTTTTTCTTGACTGCCGCTGCCTGTCTAGAATTCTGTCCACTTGTTTCACTATGCTGTACAGTTCTTTCTGCCTCGCGTATTCTGCCGCATTCTGGGCACTTTCGGCTTTCTCGTCCATCCACTTTCTCTTGTCTTCTCTCATACTTCTCTTCACTTGTCGGTCTCACTTTGTATTATTCCTTTTGTCTGTTTTAACCCTCACAGAGTGTGTGCTATCAATTCTGGTGTTAAAAACTTTCCTCTCGCCTATCACTCCCCATGTTTGTCCACTTTCCCATGACTTGCTCCTTCCTTTCTTGAAACCGATCAGTTCTGCTGCTGTGAAAAAGGCATTCTTCTGCACCCACACTTCTTCTATGTCCCGGCTTTCACTGCTTTTACTTTCTTCCAGCCTTTTCTTTACGGCCTCGCAGAACTTCCTTCTCGTCTCTTTGTCTTGCAGACGTTCCACATCCAGTCTAGGCCTAATCTTCTTCTTGTCGTGTAAGGCGTAGCTTGATGTGGATCCTTACCAGTAGTGATCGATGTTGATATCAGCACCTCTCCGTACGCGACAATCTTGTACTGGTGATCTCCACTGACCACTTAAACCATAAAGTGATCGATCTGATTCATTATTTGCAACACCCAAGTAATTTGTGTATGTCTTTGTGAGGAAACAGAGTTCCTGCTATCGCCAATCCATTCATTTGGCAAAACTCGCACAGCCTTTCCCCGTTATCATTCTGTAATCCAAGGCCATGTACAGCTATTGTTTTTTTGTAGTTACTGCTGTCGCTTCCACGCTTAGCATGCAGAACCCTTATAAGAATTATGATGGCCTTTTCATTGCATCCATCTAGCGTTTCTTGGAGCTCTTGATAGAATTGGCCTTTTTCTGAATCTTCCTTTTCATTACGAGGTGGGTAAGCTTGAATAGCAGTCACTCTCCTATACTTTGAGCAGAATCTCGTTGTTATAATCCTCTTGCTGATTGGCGTCTACTCCATCAAGGGCTTTATCGCTTGCTAGCTGATCATAATGGCAACACCTGCTTCATGTAGCTCTTCATCGCCGCTGTAGATCAGGGTATGTCCGGTGGTGGACTTTGTCTTTCCTGCTTTTGTCCATCTGCACTCACTTATTCCAAGAATATCTACTCTGCAGTTACCCATCTCCCTAGCGATCGGTGCTGCTGCTCCACTCCTATACATTGATCTTACATTCAGTGTTTGATGTTAACAGGTTTTTTGTTATTAGCAAAAGATTACATTGGACTCTGAGCTTCCCAAAGGCTTTGGCCCAACGTCGTCAAAATGCCGGTATTGGCGATCTCCGCTTTCCCTTGATTTTCGTGGGTAGTAATGTTCATAGTTTCTGTAACGTTTTGGTTTTATACGGGTTGGTTGTTAACCCAAGGAAAACCTCCAATCTGGAGGACCTTTCTATCCATGTTGTTGCCATAAATAGTTGGACCATTTTGCAAGAAATAAAAGTGAAATGGTGCCATGTTTCATGTGCGTCATTTTTGAACGGAATGATCAGATTACCACTGTTTTATAAACTTCCATTGTAATGCGGCATTTTTATGTGAATCTAAAGAAAAAATTTTGAATTGTTTTTAGATTTTTGAGTGGATTGCATTAAGCTATAAAATGACAAGTTTTTCTGGTTTTGTTGACAACTGGAATGCGATAAATTAGTTAAATGTCTTGTCCATTCAAACTAAACATATATGCTTTGTTCCATTCTTATTTTCCATATCGGATTTGGTTGATTTTGTCTGGCGGTGTCTTACAATTTTTATGGCCAGATACACATTATTTCTGAGCAAAGATATGTGTTTCTTTTCTTGAATAATAAGCTCCTAAACATTGTACTTCGATGCTCCTTATTCCAATTGCTAAACGTAAACGCGGAATACTGTGTTATATCAGAGTTACTAAACGCGATTTTTATGTTATGGCAGGTCTTTGTAATTATTGGAATGAAATATTGTGTGCATGCTGGTTTATTTGACCATAGCCTTAAGTCTTTCGTTAGGCATGGAATACGATAGGTTGGTGAAAACGTAAGCATGTTATTTGTTGATTCATGTACATTGTGTTATTGGGAAGGGAGTACATGTATAAATATATGTTTGTTAGATTACATTATTTTGTATCGGATGATTTTTTTTTCTTATCTTTTGTCTCGATGTACTTAGTTTACCTCGGAAGGTAAACTTTGTTTGTTACGTTACCTTGCGAAAATAATACAATGTGGATGGAGAGAATCAGGAATTGTAGAAAAGTGGAAAATATATTTTTACCGAACTGGATTCCAACTAATGCCTATGACTATTATGGCCATATGCTCTACCCCCTGAGCAGTCGTTGCACTTAGTTTTTATCTTTCATTCGTAACCCTTCGTACCGATCTTTGGCCCATAAAATCTAGTGTCTATTGACAGTGTCTTGAATAGATCAACTGCAGAGCTAATTTCAGGGACGTGCCTGGTCTTTAATACCATAAAAAGAGAAAGTCGTAGATTAATATTATGAAATATTGTATCATGGGAATGGTAAAGGCATGATACCATGACACTAAAAATACTTCCACATTGGTCATGTGTTGAAATTTGTTAATTTTTGGTGGAAAAAGTTGGACAGAAGAGATGTTTTGGTAAGGTTGTTATGGTAAGGTTGTTATGGTGCGATGATTAGGTCTTTGTGTAGTGCGATACTATAGGGTTGAAAACAGGAAACAAGAAGTAATATCAAGGCAAAAATGTAAACTCATGCAAGCCATTTTAAATGAAGCAGATAAAAAAAATTTGAAGTAGAGTAGAAAGGCGCTGAGAGAGTGCAGACCACCTGTAGGGAGCTACAATATATGGTAAATATTGTAGTGCTGCATTCATTTGAATAAAATTAGAAGTTTATGAAGGTTGTATTTTACAGGCGAAAACACAACCTTCATGGTGGAGGTAATAATATTTATTAACTCTACTCTATTCTTTTACTTCTTTTCAGGTTAAAAGTTTAAAAAAGAACTAAAAATTATTGAATTGTATTTTTTTCTGATAGTATCTCTGAAAACAGGGAAATGTTTTATCAAAAAAGGAATGTAGTGCACAGATTCGAACCGGTGATCTCCTGTTTACTAGTTTTAACCCACTGAGCCAGAGCATCCTTGCTTATTACCTTTGTTTTCTTTTACTCCCACTAAGGTCTGTTGGTCTGTGGCGTTGTAGCATTGTTAGACTTGAAAAAAGCGCCCAGAGCGTCTCAACTTTAGCCGATCATAGCAAACTTTAGTCAGTTCTTTCTTATGACACTATCATTTAAATCCATTCATAACTTTTTGAATTATCCAGCACAGACGCAGACAAAAACAAATAAACAAATTAACTAACTAACTAAATAAACGAAAATAATAAAATAAAAAAAAACGAATAAATAAAAATAAATGAATAAATAATTAAATAGATGGATAAATAAGTGAATAAAATAAATAAATAAAAACAAAAGAGACAGGCAAACTGAAAAATACAGAAAAAAGCCCCACTTCCTGGGCGATTAAAATGGAAGTTAAAATGGAAGCCCCAGAAAGGTTTTATATGATTGCAGTTGCCGGATGACCCATAGCTAACAATCTCTACCTTACCTACCTACTTAACAGTCGCCGTCACCATCTTTGTCATTATTCACTTCCTTAATTTTCTTCTGTCATCTTCTTTCTGCACCTTCTGATCTTCTTTTTGCACCTGTTGATTTACTTCTTGTGTTGCTGCTTTTCCCTTTTGGTCGTATGTTTTCCCCCTTGCGTCTTATGTTTTCCGCATGTCTCTCCAGCGTCCACCTCATTATTGCCATTGTAATCTAAATAAGAAATGTTGCAATTCTGGCCACGTTGATGCAACTGTGCTTCGGTCATTTATAGACAAGTAACATTGTATCAGATTTCTCTTCTGGGAATAACAAACTAAAACCTCTTTCCACATGACTGCGAATGCTCGGCATCAAATATTGCCCTTAAGACGAAAGGGACAGAAGATCAACTGTGTGTGGTTTTTGAAATGGATAATGGAATTAAGTGACGTCTATTTCCTTTTCATGCCATAATCAATCATATGGTTAGTCACAATAACCAGATCAGTTGTGTATTCGCAGTTTTACTGGGACATACATGAAAATAGTTGTTTAAATTGCTTTGTAGCCAAATTGGTAATGTTTAGAGTTTTCACCGTAAATTTGGATTTCGTTATTAACTGAGTTCCTTAATACCTGAGTTCCTCTTTGGTATTAAGGAGCGAGTCATTTTAAATTAAGAAAATTTACCGCAAAACATTTAAAGAATTGTAAACAAATGTATGAAAATCTAGGCCCGTATATTAAGGATCGTATGTACCCTGTCTTCACAAGTACTTAAGTGGGAATTTAAGAGGGATTAGAACACAGTTTCACTTACCAAAACGAGTATTGATGGATAGCACATATCCACTGATTTGTTTTCCATGTAGTGCGATATGTCATTAGCTTTTAAATTGGAGATGCAGCTTTGGGGCATTTGACATGAAACGTTTCGCCTAAGGTACCACTGTTGTAAGTAAGGATTATGTATTTTTGGGTGTCGACCTTTAACCAAGTTATTCTGCTATCAGATTAACTAATTGTGTCAGTGTTACCGGGTATATTCTGTGCTTCTTTTTACTGCACGTTATCAAATACAGGCTACAGATAAGTAGGTCAAAACGTTACTGTACAAACTCCATGTCATTTGTTTCCCTTAAGAGGTGGTTACCATATGTAGTTAAAACAGGAATCCTTAACCTTTTTTACTGAGGTATTCTGCAAGGCATTCATAATAACGTGGAGCAAACATCAAAATATTTTATTTTACAGTGAACTTGCTAGTTTGGGGCTAAGAAAAACTGGCCGCATTCTTACGGTTTACTTACTTACTGGGAACTTTATTTATTAGCTTTAAAAATCCCATCAAAGTTTCTTTGGTCGACGAGACTGAGAATTTTTAAATTTTAATTTTAATTTTAGAAATAATGACATTAACATTGATGCGACAAGGAAATTTAGAGGATATTTTTGACAGTGCACCATTTATGGCGTCTAAACTAAACATTTTGTTAGCATTTAGAGAAATTACGAGTAGCTTCTCGAATAGGGACATTTTGTTTCCATTTTCGTTTCTGTTATTAGTAGTATTTCGGTAGTTTGGCTGTGAACTTTAAATGCTTGGTTCACTACCCCATATTATATAGAGTAATGCTAATTGTCTCAACAGTTTTTGTTCTTTCAACTCTTTGATAAAGTATTATCTGACACATCCCTAGTAAAGATACTTTTAGAATGCAGACCACAAAGTGAATCGTATTAAGCTAAAGCGATAACTACATCCTGCATTTTTTTTGTGTATAATATAGTGGATTATCCTGGGTAGTGTCAGAGATGATCTGCGCTTACTTCTTGCAATATATTTTTTCCACCGGGCAATTGAATGCGAAATATTTTGCAGTAGCTGATTTGAATTGACTGTGGGTTTATGAAGATTAACCTCATACTTTAAAGGCAATTTGTAAGACGGCTGAGAGGTTGGATAGGGCGAAAATAATGATTATTCTTTCCCATTAATATTAACTGTTGTCATGTCATTCTTTTGCAAAGGGAAATTTTATTGTGACGTTTAACTGTCCGATGGACTTTGTTCAGACATTAACTATTTTATAGTACCAGCAATTCAACCTTTAGAAATCAAAGTCATGGAATTGTCAGTCGAGTCGAGACCTCTGTTATGTAACGTAAACGAGACATTATGTTACTTATATTTTGCCTGGAATGAATAGGTGAATATAATGAAGAAGTTTTATATTCCTGGTGGTTTTTAAATACCTGGAATCTTTTGGTTTGAATAGGACTCAGATAAAAGAAGTTCATGATAATAACAGTGATGATGATAATGATGACGATGATGATGATGATAATGATGATGGTAGTGGTGATGGTGATAGTAATAATGATAATAATGTTTATATGGGGTAAATCTCTTCGAGACACTGAATGCAGTTAACAATGAGAGCTCTGTGTCTAAAAGTATCTGTTAAAATATAATATATAACAAAGGAAAATAGAAATTGGGTAGTTGTTAAAAGAAAAATGTTTCAAAATGTTAAGTGGGGTGATATTCATTCGACTCACAGGGGTTCGAGATTTTTCTTCATTGTTGCTGTTCTGATAATGATAACTTAAATTGTGAAAGCTCAGTATGGAATTTGGCTAGAAATAATCTTGCAGGTCTTGTGCTAGATGTCTGCATACTATTTACCTGTGCCTTTAATGCCTCAAATCTAAATTTTAAATTCTACTACCAAATCAAATCGCATAAGGTAAATTCACTGACAGCCCGATGTTCACCACTTTACCACATTTAATTTTCTTTGCTACTGACCATTACTCGTTAGTCACAAATTTCCGTTCCACCACCATAAACGAGTTGAAAATGAAATTGAAAACGGTAGATTTGTCAGAAACACGATATAACATGTAGACCAGATGTCACGGGAGTTGACGTAACTAACACGCTAATGGTGGTGTTGGTTCTGAAATGTTGACGTGACGGGTTAAGTGGTAGCTCCAGCTGCTTTTGGAGTTGTGACATAAAAATGATATGTAGACGTCAAGTAGTTATTTTGCCGAGCCCTGTCGAATTGACCGTGTTTCATAGAGAACGCTACCCTCGTTGATCACACGAGATTGGCTTAACCAAATGTGGCCACGTCAAACACTGTCCTATTCAAGGTAATAGTAATGTTGCTATGAAAATAGAGCTTTTATGTCATGGCTGAATATTTGGACACTAATGTTGCCCTTTTTTGGGAATACTTACTTACCATTTCGATATAGGAAGGAAAGCATACCACTACTATATTATGTTGCAACTAAACCACATTTAGTTGTTTTGAATTAAACATTAATCAGCCCCGTAGTTTAATCGTGTAAAAGATACACATGGGAAGTCAAAACAAGCAATCTATGGAATACCTTTTCTCCTCTGATCGCCGTGTTTTTTTGTCTGGTGCATGGAATCTTTTGTTGTGGTTGCTTGTTTGATACAGCTGTATCTTTTGTAGTGAAACTTGATGGAAACATGAACAAGATTAATAATACACAAAACTTACCTTGAGTGCAATATCTTTTTACGTCAGCTGCTTTTGTTTTCTTGGGAAAAGACGTGAAACCTTGCATTCTTTTAAAAATGCATTCGTAGTTTTGCATTAACTGACCTCACTTTGCTAGTCAGACGCATTAATTTTGCTCCCGTTGAATATACAGAAATTAAATTTTAGATTTTTCTGCGTTTATTGTACGAAACGAAGCGATTCCTGCTAGTGAAGGTTTCTTACTTTAAACCATATTTTTTTACGGAACGAATTTCCATCATTCTGTGCACCTTACTTTTGCATTACGTTCACCATAATCCTTGGAAGCTCAACACTTTTTAAACTTTTGTTTCAGTTTCTTTCAGCGTTGTACCTTTCTCAGGCGTCGGAACTGCCGATGGTACACTTTATTGCTCCCTTTCTCTTTTACATCCCTTTCTTTAAACGATATTGAAATTTTATTTTGATATCCCGTATTTTTTACGTTGAAGTTATATCTTGCCCCATGTCAACTGTTTATTGTTTAAACTTTTGCAGTTCTGCTACAGATATGTTCTTCGGTTTTATTTTTTTCATTTTCACAGTCTAATGTTTTTTGTTGTTCTTGCATATATATATATATGAGAGACAGACAGACAGACGGAGATAGGCAGGCGCGCGCACACACACACACACACACACACACACACAAACACACACACACACACACGCACGCAAGCAAAACAAAATAATAGAAAGTTTTCAATATCAAAGTTTCTTGGGCAATTTTTAAATCGTTGTCTATCTGCTATTGAATGAATAATATACTATGTCAGTTGGCATGACTGTATTGCAGGAATGTATACCAAAAGTGTATGCGAGAATTGTATTTAATATATTCCTTCGAGTCTTAACTTAATCACAGAGAGTAATCGGCAGTCCTTTCCGTAATCTGGATTCTTTATGATGGGCATTTATTCACTCATTGATGACCTGGACGGAGCAACACTAGGAACATTTTCTAATTGGGCTATCAGTAAATTAAAAAAAAGCCTTTCACGTGCTGTTTGTCGATATTGCATGAGCTTATGTTGTTTGCATATCCAGCTTTAATTATTTTGGAGAGGGGGTGGGTGGATTAAAGGTGGAATTTGTGATGGCCAATAGTGGTGTGGAAATAATACGATTTTGGCATTTTATATTTGTTGCCGGTCAGCAAAGAACACGAAAAGTGAAATATTTTTGATTATATGTTTTTTTTGAGTTTAGAATATAAAAAAATAATTACGAGGAATTTGACGTTTAGCTGCATGCTTGATAACTCGTTATCAATGTACATTTTAGCATGGTTTCTTTAAAGGTTGGGTAAATAATAACGTTCCAATATATGACCCCATACCCTAAATTAATCCCATGTCCTTAAGGATTGTAAGCTTGTAACGATTTAACGTAGATGAAAGTAGTAAAGTTAATCCGTAAATTTCATTGGGTAAGTAATAATAATGAACAATGACCGATCGTAATGCTGAAGGCAGTATTTGTATGTCGCTCAGGATTAAATATGTATAATTTAAATTGAATAAAGATTCTCCAGGGAAGACCTAACATCTCATTCGTGCGAAAGTTTTTGTAAAATTGAAAGAGAAACGAAAACACGTTTCTGTTATCAACATGGATGTTGTTTTAACATTTTACACGCGAGGCAATGTTTTTTGCTAAATCTCTTTAAATCTTCCTAATACTTAGATACCAAAATGACCTGTAAATGTTACCTCTTTACTCGTATACTCGTTGTAGGTCAGATACACAATCCTTTGTGTTTCTATTGGTGGTTTTCTTTGCAATCTGTCTTCTAAATACCGTAGTCTTCGTCCAAACATTGACATTACGGATAAAAAAATTAGCCTATTTCGACGTCGAAGTTCATTTAAACTAATGTGGGCATGGCGTATGGATTAGTTGGATATGAGTGTATGGCTTAGTTGCCCTTTCAGTCAAATTCATTTGCAATTCTAATGAAGTAGTCAATACACAAATGACCATCTGCTGAATTTTCCCTTCACTACTGAACCCATTATGGAGTTGCGGCATTTATCTGAAACAAATTTCCAAGCCTATGTTTTCATTGTAATTCCCATCAAGATATCCAATGTTGCGTCCATAAATTTCAGTCATTAGACCCCAGACAGTTACACATTGTGTGGCTTTCAAAGAGGTTAAGAGGAATTATGCTCGAGTTCTCTGGATAGTATTATGGCAATTTATGTTGAAAGCCGTATAGATAACCAAGGGTTTCCTCGTGTAAGTTATTTGTTGCTGAGCAGTTATTTCCACAGTGTTAATTTTGTTTATTTATTGCTTTCGTTTGCTAATACCACCGTTATGTTTTACTAAAAGTGATTGAACGTTTCATAGCATGCACAACCAAACTATACTCGGTTGTATTTTTGCTTAATCAACAAGTTTCAGGGTGTAACCCTGTCTATTTTCAATTGTTGTTGATGGTCAGAGTTTTGATATCTGGTCCGTTTCCCATTGTTTATGTCAGTTTTGGGTATGTTTATACAGGATATTTTTCCTACACTAAAATAAAAAATGTTGTTTTTGTTTTGATTAAATGACTATATATATATATATATATATATAAATACTCCTTAAATTTAAATTTAGTTTTTTACGCGTCATACTTTTTCTAGAGATATGGGCAGTAGCAGCTTCTCTTGGCTCTTTTAGATGAAATGATATGTTAGATTATCGGCGCGAATGAGCTTTAGAAAAGCGCCTTTAGATTTCAAAGCAAGCTTGTAAAAGGTTAGCAGGTTGCCATTAGAAACAACCATGCGACCGATTACTGTACTCTGGGACAGGAGTTGTTGAAGATTGGTTCATCAGTCTGGCACCAAAGGAATGTACTGTAACAATAGTCGACGTGATCTGTTCCTCTTACAATTTCTGTTCACGATTTTTTCCTCGTATTTGATAAGTAAGATTACGAGTTTGGCCGACTGATCATAATATGGTTTTGCCAGAATATTATAATTAAAAATTGTAATTGTTTTCTTTTTTCAATTTGGAAAGCACAGGAAAATTTAAAGCTGCGGGTTTTTTGTAATAAATGATAATTATGCGTTACCTATCAGATTCATAATATGGTAGGAAACCCAGCATTACAATAGAGTTGTAATGTTTATTGTTATTACGAATATATCATTACAACAAAGCAATGGGCGTGGAAGTTTCTTCACGTAACTGGGAATATATTTCAGAGCTTTGTGTTACAGAGACAAGCCGAACTCTGAAAGGGACAACATGCTAGTACAGCTTTTCATCGAAGGAACTCGCGGCCCTGCGGTTTTCATTTATTGTCAGAATATACGACACTTGTATATTGAACTAATTTTAATTTATTAAAATTGAAATGTCACTATGGTCGATGTTCCATGAAATGTTGAGTGAACGAAAAGTCATTTAGTGGGTTACATGAAGCACATTGTACAAGCAATTATTCGAGGGTTATATCAGATTTTATTGTCTGAGCTGTTGTTACACAAAAGGTCACGCAACAGAATATTGTAGTGGAGCTTTGTTGTTGGTGACAGCAACGTTTTGTAATTGAATTAAAGCTTTTGATACTTCAGCCCAATTTTTTTGAACGTCTATCTTTGCAGTGTTAAAAGTGATTTTACAGTTGTTTAATGGAGATGTTGTCAAGATTATTTGATAAGAGGACTGATGTTTTCTTTTGAGCGGAAGATGAGTGGTGTTGCGAAATACCTTGCGGGCTTGAATAGAACGTAAATTTCTCATTTCCTCTTGTATTGTGCAATATTATAAATGCGATGAAATGCGTGTCTTTGTTTCAATAGTGAAGAAATGGGGGAAGGTATGATAATTGCCCATATAGTTCCTGAGAGGGATAGAATCATCAAAATTTGAACAATTTAACATTATAACAACATGTCTCTTTAGTGTCGTGAACACCAGGCAACTTCTGCTCCAGGCCCAAGAGTTATAGCACTCGGGTATTGAGTACCGAACCTCAGAAAATTAAAATTTTCTGAGGTTCGGTACTCATACCCGAGTGCTATAAATTTTAGTCTAATTCGAATAGGTCATTAAGTCTAACTGTTTTTGTCTAGAAGTTATGAGAAGCAAAATTATGTAACATTGTTGGTGGCACTGCATTTTTCTCAAATACTTTGAGTAGTTTTTCTTCCAATAGGACCTTTATCAGACCATGTGTATTTTACCATGAACTCTAAGAATATATCAAGGATTAAATGTCGAATTTCGAAATTAATGTTATATATAACTTTTTGAAGAATAGTAAGAATTGCAACTTGAACATTTTTGGACCACTTTACGAAGGGGTTACAGCATTTTAACTGACCAGTTATTTCTCCATTTTTGGATGTGACCATCCTTTATTTTACTGGGAGAAAGTTTCTGTATTTAATTGAAGGGTAAAACGAGCCAATTGCAATAGCTGTTTGGATGACACATATTCTATAATGAGAGTTCTATAATGTAAAATTCGAAAGCTTTTTTTTTCAAACATCTGAGGGACAAAGGGATTTTCATTAAATGATCTCATGTTTTGTTTTTTTGGTATTTTGATGACTTTAAATTTTAGAAATATTTCCAACGGGATGAGAAATCCTGACCTGTTGCGCAAAAGTGTGATTTTTAAGCAGTTCAAAGCTGAGGCAAATGCTCGTCGCATGTCGGGAAGATATGTGATACACGACAAGTACTCCGTTACAGCACAGCTATTTTGAAATTTGCAATTTTATTTTCATACTGTGTACATAATACCCTAAGAGATCTGAAACTCGAGTTTTCGAGTTTTTGTGCACCAGAAAATATTTCCATCCATTTCTTGAGAAAAGTATCATGACTTGTGTCGTCTGAAGAATCGGTAATTCTTCCTATCCTTGGCGGTCCAAGACTAGGTGGGGAAGAGGGTTGGATAAAATGAATAGGGGCGGGCCAAAGTTGAAACCAGTGTGAATTTTCATTTTACAATGTAAGTACGTGCACTGGAATATGCTTGAATTTGCCATACAGATTGTAGTGGACAGCTAAAATGTAATGGAATTTTTTTGGTAGCCACTGTGACTATGTGATTCGGGCGGTCACCTTTCCAAAAGGATCGATTTGTACTCTGCGGGGCTTTTTCAATGCACTTCTTTGCTTCAGTAGTTCTTGTCGATTACCAATGGCCCGTTAATTAGCTACATATTATAGACATTAATTTTGAAAAAAGAAAAAAAGGAGCATTTTCAGTGCTAAGATTTTTTTGTTTTTGGCGTCAAGGGTTCGCTGCGTCAAGGATACATAAACATCTTAGAAGTAATTTTAAAACAAGCATACACTAAAGAGTTAATGTCTACGTGCAGCCTTTACTACTTTCCTGACCAATTTTTGGGAGCAGCCATCGGAGATATTAAACTTTCAATTTGTTGTAATAATCGTTGCAAGCTGGACACCTGGACTAAATTTCTGGCTGTTTTTTGAGAATCGCGGGTGGCATTGCAGAAATACCGTTATCAAATTGTTTATCTTTGTTGAGATTTTTTAGCTATGGTGAGGTTAATCGGATTAGGCGTACCGCTTGCACAGGCACTATCAAAATTAAATATTCAGGTGACCAGGAGCAAGCTTTACTGTTTTATCTGTGGTTGTCTTTTCTCTCCTTGATTCAAAGATCGACCGCACTTACAATTTGCAAAGGTTTTTGTAATATTTTTTTTCGTCAACAACGACGCTTAGTTCATGATGAATCTGGCACAACAAGCTAGTCTTTTTCAGAAATCGATAACAGAATATTTTGGAACTGTTAGAAAGTAGGTCAGTAGAAATCAGTTACAATGTTGGCCGCTCAATAATAAGCTGTATAATATTGACCTCAGTAGATTGTTGTTTCAATGCTCATTCTTAATAGTTCGTTCAGTTGTTGTCTGTGACAGACAGTGTTTGAGCTGTTGCCACTTTCTTTTGTAGGTGTGGGCTAAAAGTCTACAAGATAGCCATTCTTCCCCCCATGTTACTGAAGTTTTGTTTTGGTTGTCTTCCTGTAATGTTTCTTTTGATTTTGATTGGTTTTATTTGTTTTACATCCGAATAATTTACCGATAATATAGCACAGTTTCGATATTACCAGAGCATAAAAAATACCATACGATTTCTTCATACATTCTTTCAGTATGACAGTATTTCATTAAAACACTTAGCTGGCACTGGGGTGCTTTCCTGCTTTGTTATTTAATAGAATTAATAGCAGAACCACACTTAGACGACAGGAAAAGAAATGCCACTAGCCTGACTCAGACTCTTGAACACGATTCTTTGCTATTATCATAACTTGACTGCAGAGCCTTCTGGTGTGGTGTGTTTTTATGCATTCATTAAGAACTCATATATCATAGATTTAAGGAGTCTTGAACATACTGTTCACCCTGTTATCTATAGGACGTAAAATTATCGCATTTCTACGATCAAACAAGACACTTTAGTAAATGCCACCCTTTAACAAATGCTGCATTCTAGGTTGTTGCATTAACAAGAAATTGCAAACAAGACAAGGGATGTTTATTGGAAGCAAGGTTTAAAAGAGTCATTTTTTGTTGAAACAAATCGAATACAGTGCTTTCAAAGCAGCAGAACTTTTACTTGCAACACATGTTTTAAGATCCAATGACAAATACATACATTTTTGTTTTCGATTGTTTGGCTCTTTGCATTTTGAAAATCTATGTATGATGTACAAATATTGCGGGCTCACTAAGACCATCATTATTTTTTTGCTGAATTTGTTGTTTCATACCTCCTGGTTTAAGAACCATCTTGCCGTTTTGAATTCACTTCCTGGTGGCTACAAAGGCTATCGAAATGGGTAAGTTTATTTCAGAATCTGAGTCATGTTCAGGCGAGATAGCCATCTTGTCGGCTCACACAATAAGTAAATGAAGTGACTTATTAGAACCTTGCATTATACCCCATAATATCTGTTATCAGCTAGCTTTTACGTACTAGAGTATAATATTGAGCTATTGCTCCAGATATTACTATAGTTTACTATATTCACTTTACTTTACTTCACTTTACTTTTCATACATGTTTTGTCTTTGCCACTTGGTCTGTTGGGGAAAAAACACGTTTTTATATTTTGGGGGTTTTTTTGTTTTGTAGCGGTGAGGGTGTATTTACTTTTTAACTCCGGACGTGTTTTTTCTCTCCGAATTTAACGTAAATCGATATCCATGTCAACAAAATTATGCAACACTCTATTTGAAATATGAAACAACACCCGATGCTCAGTGGATAAATGGTCCGAGAAAGGCATATATTCACAGCTAAAATTTTGTCATAATTTTGTCATTAAAATGAAACCTGTATTTGGACGAATTTTTGATTGTTAATATACTGTTGGAAACCGTTTAGACGCCACATTTAGTGGAGATGTGTACAGTATGTTAGTGTAATCAAGTATTTGCTTGGAAAACTAATGTTTAACTTATCTTAAACCTTACAAGTTCCTATTATCTGCACATTACCAAGAAAATTTAAAGGTTTCTCTCCCTTCATTTTACTTTTAAAGAAGGCGACCTCTTGCCACCAGTTATTATGGACAACAGGGCCTTCATGTATACTAACGTTTTCTAACCAATTGTCTTGAAATTAAAACCTGGACGACAGTACAGGACGTGGTAACATGAAAGTGATCTTCCTGTTCAAAAACCTCATTCTATTTGACATCCAGTAAATGTGTAAGTGAACAGTTGGCCCATGTGTGGAGTATTTCATATTCAGCCAAGTGTCGGCAAGTTCCTTTCCGCTGTTAGAATGAATGGGAAAAAAGGGAGAAAAAGAAAATCTCGTTTGCTCCATTCTAGCTTCCACGTGCCAGCCTTTATTATCGCCGCTGTAATGCGTCGTTCTCCTTATCAAATAATTATTTTTTCCGTAAAAGAAGTTCCTCCGAGCGTTCTGCCCCCCAGTTTTTTTCTTCCTTGTTCGTCTTTTTGTGTGTCAATTGACTGGCTGGTCTTTATGTGTTCTTGTGATGGTGGTATCCCCCCCTAAATTTTGACCTTAGTAGCCTTTACCCCGAACTAGTCTCGGAACTATCTTCCATCTTTTTTCTTTTCTAATCAATGCAGCTATCAATCGTCAGCTTTCTTCTCCCCTGTTTTTTTGTCTGGTTTTCGGTATTTTCGTTCTCTTTTCGTCTTAAGTGCGCAGCGCAGCCTTGTTTCGCATAATAGTAAATTAGGGATTTAAAAAAAATCCCATTACCAAAACAGGAAACTAACCAAGAAGGAAAACCCAAGCGGGGCAATACAATATGGTTTACAATTTGTTGTCATATGTTAATTGTTTGGGTAATTGTTGATTTTTATCCCGGGACAAGTCTTGAGTAGAGACTTTTAAATTGGTTTACTAAAACACCAGAGTTTGGTCAAGATCTTCATTTTTAGACAGGTAAAAGTGGACAGAGTGAAATTCTTGGCTTATGCAGATGTCAAATAATTTTCTTTTGTAGTTTTTATAAGAGAAAAATAAATACACAAAAGAAAATTTATTCATTTTCACAATTCTTTGTGTTTTTATAGTCATTTAGCCCGTCTGAATCTTAAAACCTCAAACGTATAAAGTGGAAATTATAAGAAAGCAAGTTTAACTTTGTTTTTTCCCAAAGAATTCGCAGAAAAAATTGCACCTGTTTTCGAGTTAACTTTACCATTAATCACAGAATGTTAGTAAGTCATTGACATGCGCTGCAACAGGCACCTGCAAGCAGCAATATTCTGACGATATATGTATGTACAAGGCAGAAAGAAAGAAAATGAGTGAGCGCGTGGGAAGGAGAATGTGTATAAGTTTGTGTGCTTAATTATTTGTTTAAAAATGTGGCTGTTTTTTCCTTAACGCCTCTGTAATGGAAAATAAGACGTGTTGTTGGAAGTTGTTAAGGTAGTCATCATACACATACATTAGAAATTTTAATATGGTTTACTAGGAAAAGTTACTTTATTTGCGGAATTTTAATTCTTTAATTCTTATGGGAAGGACTCTGTTAGAAAAGCAAACCTATAAGGTAAACAACCTTTTGTTGTCGACGTAAAAGTTTATCTTTCATCTAGACTTATAAACTTAAAGGCTACAATTTGTTTACATTGCGCTTTAAAATTGTATTTCATTCAAACATAAAGCTGAGTGTACATCTATTGGTGGCATACTGCAGCATATTCAGCAGCCTGAACTAACCCTTACAAATGGAACGGTCCTAACATTAATATTTTTGGCATGTTGAGCATAATTCCTTGCTTTCACTGATGCCAGTGCATGTTCAACTTGCTAGGTGTAATACAATAACGTGTTATCTTAACTGTGAACTAAGCACATTGTACAATAACATAATAGAACTGTTCGTTGCATTTCCAGTTTTTTACCATAATTCTATTTAAATTTACTTAATGTTCACATTTCTGCCACAATTTCATATACGGTATTCTTGTTAACTTAGGATCGGGATGTTTTCCGTCAGATTTAGGAGTTTCTACTAAGTGTACCTGTGCGAAGTCTTGTATTTTTACAGTGTCCGTTTTGATCGCTTTTCCAAAATGGATAGTTTTTACTGCCTTCTACATTATTGACGTGTGAAAAATTTGTGTTACAAAAGGAGCATTTTGTCACTCTGGGTCCGTTTAGCGTAAAAAAAGCCACATATCACCCATTTGTAATCATGAATCAATCTGAGGTAGTTTAAGAGACTAGGTACTTATGCTGGATACCATACAACACTTTGTTCAAACAGTTTTTAGTACCATGAGATCATATTCAACAAGTAAAATTCTTTATGCATGTAAGCGGTGGTGAGATCCATTATTTCTAACCTGTCTCTTTTTCTATACCCATGTTTGCAGGCGTTCGAAAAATTTTTGTTTGAGTCTATGGCATTGTCCACCAAATTGGATGAAATCCGCCGTGGTTTGCTCCAGGATGACTTTGCGAGCACTGTAGAAGGTGTTCGTGATCAGCTGCACCATCACCACCACATCAAAAAGTGGATTATAAAAGCACCAATCGAAGTTTTAAGTGAAGAAGGAATTAAAGTTATTCAAATAATAAAAGATTCTGCCGGTGGAAGCAGCGAAGACGAGCTAAATGACGAGGGGAAAAACGCAATTCATCAAGTCCATAGCATGGTGGAAACTTTATTAGAGCAACGGCAGACACTGCGCGAGCATTGGCAGAGTCGAAAATCAAGATTAGAACAGTGTTATCAGTTCAGTATTTTCAAACAAGACGCGGAGAAGGTATTTTTGAACCAAGTTCTTTTTTGTAATGTTTGAAGACGTTATTTCATATTCGTTGCATTTATCTTGGTTGCTTTTAGCGTGAGTGTTATGTTACATACACAAGCACATGCATGTTCTTTTTTATAGTGTTTTGTTTTTGTAAATGCAAAATAGGTTTTCATAGTAAATTTGAACAGTCAAGCGCATAGACCAGAGGAAAGAGGAAAGAAGCTATTAAATCGGAAGTTGCATTTGCGCAACTAACGAAGTTCCATTTATCAATAGTGGATTTAGAGTTGATTTTTTCTCGTTTATGCCCAAATTTCTATGCTATAAACCCGCAAATGGACTGCTTCGCAGCCCAGATTAAATTGGATTAACCCCTACTGCCCTCCTCTAACCCTAAATATTCCTTAGTAACCCCAAAAGCAACCAGTCACATTTTCTTCTAACATTCTTCAATGACTTTCCAACGACGGGAATGTCTCTATTATAGTTGTACGTTATTCAGTCGGTTTTAGTGCTCATTGTTAAATTAACAAATGTGGTGTGAACGGTTTATCTGAAAATTTAGATTACAAACAGCAATTTGTATCACCAAAGAGAAAGGGTTTATGTTGTATCAACTATGGGCATCTTTGTTTTGTTTCAGCAAGTGTTTTATCAACGTTTTGAAGTCAAGAACACACTTGCGAAACCAATGCGTTTTCTAAAAAGATGGAAAGTACATAGAATTTACTCTTTTAGTCATAATATTTTTTGAAAAAGAGATTAAGAAGATATATTATAGGAAAAAACCCCGAATTTTATTGCGAGTTTTGTCATTAGTGTAACAAACGGCTGTGATTGATTTAGGACAGCATTAAAAGTACTTTTGCTTGACAAAGGAATATGACGTAAGAAGTCAAACATTCCACATCAATATTTCCCTTCCTACGAATTTGAACATTATCTTTTGATTTCCATCCTTTTCCATATCTTCGTCTCCCTTCCTTTCTCTTCCTTTCTCTTTCTTTCTCTTTTCTCTTTCTTTCTCTTTCTTTCTCTTTCTCTCACTTTCTCTCACTTTCTCTCACTTCATCCTCTCTCTTCCACTCCTCTTTTTCCTCTTCCACTCTTCTTGTTCCTCTTCCACTCTCTTCTTGTTCCTCTTCCAGTCTCTTCTTGTTCCTCTTCCAGTCTCTTCTTGTTCCTCTTCCAGGCTCTTCTTGTTCCTCTCCCTCTCTTCCTCTTTCCTCTCTCAGCATCTCCCTTACTCGTTCTCTTTTTTTCTCTTTCTTTTCTCTCTTTCTTTTCTCTCTTTCTTTTCTCTCTTTCTTTTTTCTCTTTCTTTTCTCTCTTTCTCTCTCTCTTTCTTTCTCTCTCTTTCTCTCTCTCTCTCTTTCTCTCTCTCTTTCTTTCTCTCCGTTCCACTCACTTATTCACTCGCTCATCATCTATTGAAGGAAACACATTAAGGACAGAATGGTTTCTTGATTCACCATTTCCTGTTATTTATTATTTTACTTCAAGATACATTCTGGTTGGTCAACGGTCTCATACGAGATACAAACTATACCTAACTGCCCTTATTTAAATCGGCCTGGAATATGGGATTATACCTGGAATTAGTTGTTTATTTCTTATAGTTCTTATCTCACATGAGACCACTCAAGTTCCTTTGCAGGCTGTGAAAACTTTTCAGCTATTATTATCAACCACCACCGTACTGGTAGTTTCTCCAAGTATTCTTACAACGATACCTGTGCATTCTTTGTTAAATGTTCATAGATGTTGATTTTTTTCCGAAATGCATGCCAACACCAAGGTAGGGTTTAGCTTATGAAGATGAATACAGATACTTTACTGTAATCGTAAGGTTTTGCTGTCTTGTTTGGTCAGGCAATTTAGATATTAGAAGTAAGATCACTAACCTAATGCTTACAAGCAAATAAAATTACCATTATAACATTACGAGGGACACTTTTGGCACTTTGCGCCTCAACGGAGCAAAAATGCATCCGAGGGAATGTTAACATTTAAGCACCGCAAAAAAACTTGTTCGATATCTCTATATTTTCAATAAAGTTTCCTTTGTGTATAATTGCAGTTGTTCTGTAACTTTAGTAAGAGGTCTGAGCGTTTTAGTGTACCTGCCATATATGCTCTTCCTTTTACGAAATAAAGAACAGCTAGGGTTATCCTTCACCAGACACACAAAAAAAGAAGGTAAAATGCCCCTGACTTGTTTCGTGGTTCTGTAATTAATTGCTTTTTTTCATTAAAAAAACTGTTGAGAAGTTTTGGAAAAATGTTAAATACTTGTGGCTTTGGGGCGGTACACGAGGTCGAGCGTTGCAGGTTGTTGTAAGTTGTTGCAGGTTGTTGTAGGTTGTTGCAGGTTGTTGTAGGTTGTTGCAGGTTGTTGTAGGTTGTTGCAGGTTGTTGTAGGTTGTTGCAGGTTGTTGTAGGTTGTTGCAGGTTGTTTTTAGGTTGTTGCAGGTTGTTTGTAGGTTGTTGTATGTTGTTGTAGGTTGTAGGTTCTTGTAGGTTGTTGTAGGTTGTTGTAGGTTGCTGTAGGATGTTGCAGGTTGTTTGTATGTTGTTGTAGGTTGTTGTATGTTGTTGTAGGTTGTTGTATGTTGTTGTAGGTTGTTGTAGGTTGTTGTAGGTTGTAGGTTGTAGGTTGTAGGTTGTTGTAGGTTGCTGTAGGATGTTGCAGGTTGTTTGTAGGTTGTTGTAGGTTGTTGTAATTTGTTGTAGGTTGTTGGAGGTTGTTGTAGGTTGTTATAAGTTGTAGGTTTTAGGTTGTTGCAGGTTGTTGTAAGTTGTAGGTTTTAGGTTGTTGCAGGTTGTTTTTAGGTTGTTTCAGGTTGTTGTAAGTTTTTTAGGTTGTTGTAGGTTGTAAGTTGTTGTAGGTTATTGAAGGTTGTTGCAGGTTGCTGTAGGTTGTAGGTTTACAAAATTTTGTTCAGAAGAAGTTAGTGTTACCATTTAAGACAATCGTTAAAAGTATTTGTTCCAGTATATTTGGTGTTGTTTTGTCGACGAACTATGATGGTCCCTATGTTATTTTCAGCTCTGTTGTTATCGTCATCAACATGGCCATTAATAGCAGATTGTTTTTTTAATGCCGTCCTCAAAAGTATATTATTGTGGGTTTACCGCAGTGGGCAGCCATATAAGATGTCAAGTGGTATTATTTTTTATGTTCTCATAAGAATTAAACGTTGTCGATCAGTTATCAGTGTCAGCATACTTTAAGAACTGTCACGTTGGCGTAAGAAACAATACCATCCAAGATCCCAATAGTGTTAGCCCACTGGAGGCTTCAGATTAGACTTAATACTGCCTTCTTAGTGTCGTGGGATGGAACCCCATGCTAGGGGTATCCCTTGTGTCTGTACTACCAAGTAAAAGAAAGAAAGAAACAAACAAACAAGCTTTCCAAACAGTGGGTTTGTGAGTGATGAGACAGTTCTCTTTTTGTTTCATCTTGCATTGCCTTGCGAGCCCGATTCGTTTTCCCGAAATTCTTTTCTTTTGAAATATATTTATTTCATAGTTTTTTATTTATTCTCGTGCTTAGATGCTTGCGTGGATACAGGATAACAGGCAAGAATTTCTCCAAAATTACACAGAAATTGGAGATGATACTGAGAGCGCTGAAGATTTTCGAGAAGAACACAGGCATTTCGAATGTAATTGTGTGGTGAGTTTCATGTCTTTCTTTGTACTACTAGCTGTAAGTTTCATTTACATTTTCAGTCATAATTTTGAGGTTTATTTTAAGCCGTTCAGATAAATTAAAAATTAGTGGTTTATTTCTGAAAGAACCTTTTTTGCCGATTCTGATTTTTTGGCATTTACTTAAACGAAGAAAGATTAGATATAAGATTGACAACAAAGGCCTTAATAACAAGCTTTTTGTTTTGATAATAAAAACTGGAATAAAGCACTCAAGCTTAATGTATCTGTTTTTATCACTGTTTTTTTCCGAGCTTGGGAAGACAGTTTTGCTTCGTAACATTGGCGATGGACTTTGTTCCTTCTCTTGTTTGGATTTAAACGCAGTCAATAGGGGACCTACTAACCCTTGGCTTTACAACAGTAGGCAGCAAACTGTGTCAGTCGTTTTTAATTGCTTTGGACAATGTTGCATTCTTTTGTTCGGATCGTGATGGTCATGTGATGTGTTTGACAAACAGAAATAGACTGCAGAGAAAGTTGATGTGTTTTATGTCAGTTGATGATTTAGTTTGATTTAATAGCCTAGCCTTCTGATTTGCAGGCAGCACTTGGATAATATAAAGTTCATTTTTGGGAGTATATATGGGGCTTGTGTCCTATCTACCGTTTTTCTTGGTATCCACACTGATGGTCCCCTGGCACTGGTATATTGCAGGACATAAACATTATATTTTTTATATACAGCATATGGTGATATTGCATATTGTTAAGGTAATGACTGTGGGTGGTTTAGTGGATAAGGTGCAGTCCATGCACATTAAAAGTATACTGATGTATAAAGCATCTTTTCAGTACGCAACTTAGTGAAGCAATGCTTCATTGGTTGTTTTTTTCAATTTAGGTATTCATGTTGCTTCAATGCAGAATCAAACCCGTTATATCTTGGTTTTATTTGGATTCTAAAATTCTTACACATGATGAAGCGTTATTATTAACCGTAGTTTAACAGGATTACAAAGAAAAATCATAAAAATCATCGAGCTTGGTCTCTTTTATCTCTGATTTTTTTTGAAATAGGTATATTTCGATATCAGTAGTTAATACTGAGTTTAGGCAGAGCTTCCATTAATACATGTGGTATTTATTTAGGCCATATCTTTTCATTTGCCCAGGAAAATCTGTAAATAAGAACACAACAATATGTGGTACAAGAACAGCTGCGTTACGTTCTTTACTAAAGAAAACAGCACAAAACAAAGCATAAATGCTCGAAAGGGCACTTGCTGGTGGGAAAATGACCCACTGGTTTGTACGAAGTTGGTTCCAAAAGTAACGCCTCATATTTTGAACTAAATTATCACCATTCTCAATGCACTTTCGTCTGCTTAAACCCCGGGTCTGTCAAGTCGATCTGTTTTTAATGGCGTAAATGACGGCGTTGTTGTCAGGAAAAATACTGCATGCATTATCTATCTTCCAGAGGCATGAACAGGTGAAAGTCTGACGGTGCCAGATCGGAGCTTATTGGAGGTTGAGGCAGCACCGTCCACCTGAACTTTGTCACATATTCTGTGGTCTTTGAGGATGTGCAAGCTGGCATTGCCGTGTTGCATATAGAGTATTGCCCTCTTCTTTGGCATATTCGGGCAATTCTGGCCTTAAGCCCTGCCATCGTTTCAGCGTAACGGTCAAAATTTGACAAATGTCCTGGTTCCAAGAAATGGAAGAGGATTACTCCCTTTCTGCCCCTGCTGGTGCCTGCGTCGTAAACTGGGAGTGTGGTTGTTACCATTTGATCGAGATTTCTTCGTAGTGGTGACACCATTGTGGTCACTGGTAAAGATGTTTTCGAAGAGTGCATCACACTTACCCACATGCGGGTCCACCAACTCATGAGGGACACCCCGCCTGTTGATGCTTTGAACACGTACAGGTATCTGCGTACGTGGACCCACCTGGCACACATTTTGCTGTACCCTAGGAGTAACAGGAATGTATTCACTATACTGGCACCCACATCAAACTCTTGATATATTTCATTGAGTTAATCCAACAATTAGCGTGGTTGGTTTGACTGAGGCCCATTTTGTTTTTCGAATTTGTGACCGGGGGTTGAGAGCTCGATTTGGCACCCATATCTCTGTCATTATTCCGGAATCTGCCATCTTGTTACACGGATTAAGTGAACTGCCACGATTTTCTAAAGATTCTCGAGGCGCCAGTGAATATGTGGTTTGGCTTCGGTGTGGAGGAATTTGATAATGCAACTCCGGTACTGATGCACGTGCATGACATGGATTGGTCTGTTTGCGATAATAATAAACCTGTCGGGCCCCTGCTTCGTTGGAATATCAAGGTTCTTTTTAAAACTCCACATTACTTAGTTGATCTAAAAAGAACGGCAAACGATTACTAATGTATTTGGGTTTTGTGAAGAGAATCCTGCAGTTATGATGCTGCCAGGGTAGATAGATTGAATGAAAACGAGGGAAACTTTACGAAGATAGGAATTTTATTTTTAATCGAAATAGTTTTAAATTAACGAAATGTGTTCAATGAAATAGTGAGTACAATGTGCTCATCCCAGACATTCGTCAGGTCCTATGTAAATAGGATATCAAATTACTTTTATTGCCGTTTGGTCAAAGGTTCAAGAACACAAAATTTTGTTAGTGGCTCTTAGCGTTGCTCTTTACAAAATGCACAAAAGAATTATTATCACTGTGTAGTTGACATAATTCTTCGCTGATGCCCTTGTTTCGCTTGAAAAATGAAAAAGAAAACTTTACCTTTCAAGGTACATGTGTAGGCATTCCCGGTCTTTAGTGTTTCCGTACATTTATGGAAGAGTGACCTCGTTTTCTGTTACCACAAAGCAATGATATCCACACTTACAAAACCAATATTGAATCTGCTTTCTTTTATTTGTTTCCTTGGCTGGTTTCCAAACTTGCAATGTCGTAAAGAAAGTTAATCGATTTTTTCATTACAGCTGTTAATTACGAAAAACCATTACAACCACGGGGGATTTTCTAGTGCTGTGACGTGCTCACAAGCTTTAGTGATGTAGCATTATTATGGTTTTCGTATTGTAAATATCTTTGTGCTGTTTTCTTGGTGCGGGGCTGGATCTCAGCTTGGGTCGCAGATGGTTTATTCTGCAAATGAGAAAAAGGTGAGGAAGTTATACTTCCTTTTCTAAGTACATTTTCAAGTACTTTGCCACTGTTGTGTGTATTTTGCATCTTACTTATCGTACCTAATCAAAAAAAGGCTTCACACTCCTTGGCGCGAAAATGCCTTTCCACTCATGTAAACGAGTTATGAAATCTCTTTCACTGATTTTTTGGTTGTCCCATGAGTCATTGATGAATTAATCAGCCATTGTGTCTTTTTCAACTCCATCTGTTTACAGGGCTACGTTGTGATCAAAATACTAACAATCAATTTGATTTTGGCCTCATTTGGGCCAAAGGCGTTAGCCAGTTACGGCTTGTATAAAAAATCGAAAAGTTTTCCATTGGAGAAGATTTTCGTATCTCTAGGTTTGTAATTTTTCACCTTTTACGTCCATTAAAAACGTTTGGGTCAGTGTTGGACTCTGGTTAGGCGATCTACTTTCAAAGACTTGGTTTGGGTATGTTTGTAGTAACAGAGTTTTATGGAAATCTGTGAAGAGTTACAAAAATATCTATTTTACCGCAACATTTTGGGTCTTTTTTCTTTGCGTAGTAGGAAATTTCTTTTGGTTAACGTTAAACCCAAGGCCCACGAAACTGTTTTTTAAGTTCTGGTATTGTTCTGATAGTCTTGTACATATAAGGCGTTGATCTTTATCCTTATGACTAACTTTACTGGTTTTGCTGAGCAGAAATTTTGTACCTGTTAACAGTTATTAATTTTTAATGCGTTCATCGTTTTAAAGCCTAGTGTCGCGTTGCTCCACAAATTTTCACCTTTATTAATGATATTTTTTTACTTTATATTATATATCTGCTAATAATTGATAGAAAATATAAATTTTACTATTTTTAAAAGAAATTGGCATTGATGCTACACACTCTCAAATAGATTTTCGCATTCGTACGAACTTGAGTGTATGCAAACATTTTTAGTTGCGACTATGAAACAGTTTTAAATTTTTATGAGGGTAAGAAAATTTGTTTGGAATTTATTGGCATACGTTAGATGGTTATTTCTTCAAAAACAACTCATCGTTGTATGGAGCTATAAGCTTTCAATAAGAAATCATAGTAACTGGCATTCAATATTCTACCAGGAGGTTCTGTTTTTACATTTTATGATGTGATTGAAAATGTAGTATTTGCATTTGACAGCATATTTTAGCTACGTGATTCATATGTTGTATCTAGCCCTCTTGCAAATTTAACCAGCCTTAATCACAATTCATTTTCCTCCCCCAAGAAACTGACTGGGTAACTAACTAAGGAAGGAAAGAAGTAAAACTGGCATATCAACAGACTGCTGGGCTATCAGCCTACCTTCTTACCAGCCGTCCTGCCCTTCAGATCCCTATATTGTTTGACATTGTGACATTTATACCCTAGAAGTATCTTTCAAACTGTTTCTGCATGTACCATAGCTTATATCCTCAGACTATATTGCACCATCATAACAGACGTTTTTTGATTGCCAGACACCGTTTTATCAGTTCACTTCATTAATTTTAATCTTCTTTATTGACGTCTTTTTTGCCAGTTAAAAATGCCTAGTCACTAATATATTTTCTATGTCAGTTACTTATACCCATAATTTTGTTCGTTTTGCTTCCTTTTCACCACATTTTTTAAAATTGTCGTCCAGACCCATTGGCGTGCTTCTCGTATCTCATATCTCGTATCTTAGCAATTTCACCATCCTTCGAAGTAGTCATTTTATTAATGATCAGATACACTGATACTGCATGGAAAGCAGAGGTTAAACTTGTCCGTTGATTCAGTTCTTTTACTTGATTTGAGATGACTGGAGGTGCGATTATCTGTTATTTCTAGCTTGTTGGGTTCTACCATTAATTACACTAAACATTTAGGCAACCCACCGAAACAGCCAAGTAAGAGTAAAAAATCGTTTACATATTAAAACCCCTGTTTATTAGAATCAGAACAACCGTTTTAAGCATTAAAGCACTTAGCAATGGAAAGCCCACTTGCTTGGATTTTAGCTTCAATGGTCTTTTTTCGGTATAGATGAACGGCATATCTAGAGTCAATTTTTAGGAAGAGATAAAGTTTGGAATGGTATTAAAAGCATCGGGACCTCAAGAGAACTTTTAGGCTATACTTTTTTTTCAGAAATATTCATACACAGTAGAACCCACATATTTCGAACCTAGATAGCTCGAAATTCTAATCATCTCGAATATAAGGTGCTAGTCCGTGCAGAGAGATAGGCACTTGCTTGCTTTGTTTATCAGTTATCTCGTTTGTTAGCATGATTATGTCGGACCTGCTGATCTCCTCCACGGTTGTTTACTTGCAAACACCAAAGTCGTTGTAGAAGAAGAAGGTGATGAACCAGTACCTGTTATTGAAAGGCTGTCGGGAGAGGAAGTTTTCACCATGTTAGAGAAATTGACGAACTACTGCATGCTGTATCCAGACTCTGAGCCTGTGATATCTGTTGTTGCTGAACTGTCTGTCCTTGAAAAGAAGATGAGGGAGCGTGGCAAAAAACAGACCTGCATAACAGATTTCTTTGTGAATGCTTAACATTCACCTCCACTGTCTGTATAGATTTATAGATTAAACTTAAAAACCCTGAAATGCCATGTCATTTTGTGTATCGTGCAAGTGTATGTGTCCAAGCTGCAAAGTTGTTGCCAATTCTTTTTGGCTGGTCCAGAATATTGCTTGATTGAGCATTATGCTCAGATTGTCAAATGAAGTGTTTAGTGGTATCAATGCATGGGACCGTGGGTGCAAGAGAAGATAGCTCTAAAGTTTTATTATATCTCGAAGTTGGGTTATGTCGAGCCTAATTGCTATGTCCCTAGAGGTTCGAGATATCTGGGTTCTACTGTAGTTGGTATTTTTTGTGACTAGACCCGAGGAGAAAGTTCACTTTAATGTACAAATATGTCCATATTGTTTTGTGAGGTAAACATCTGGATTCCTCACACTGGTACTCTACACACTCAGGAAGGGCATCCGGCCAGGAAATTTCTTACTGCCACAACAAAGTCCCTCTGATAGAGACCTTCCCAGCCCAGTGACTGGAAAAATGTCGTTAAAATCAAAAAAAGAAAGAAAAAGACAGGGATAGGACAGGAACTTCTCATAATAACGTCACCGTTAACACCGCCCAAGTATTAGTCGCGCAATTTCCGGACATTGTATTAGTTATCGACTACTCGTCTTAAAGAATTGTTCTAGAGCATTTGTCCATCTGGGTATTTTCCCCCCAATTTCCACGAATGAGACCATCTAGTTTCAAAAATGTAACCTGGCAGTTGAGATGCGTCACAGTTTTTGAATTTGAAACGGTAGAAAATATGCGTTTTAAGTTACGTCAGTCACCCGATGTATTTTGGAGTGAAAGAGCTTACGAATTTTGTTGTGCATTGGTTATGTGGCTCGTTAACCATTTGTGATTTAAGGGTAATGCCCGTGGAAAACTACGTTATCACAGTACTACATTCCTTAATCGGCAATGCTATTGAGAGAAGTCAGGACACTGATAAGAGATCAGCTCTTGTCGGTCAAACAGCCAGATTCAGTGAAGCACGTGCCCAATTTACACCAAGTGTGTTGTCAAAATGAAAAATATGAGCAGTGCAAGCTCAGAACTAAAAGAGTTTGTAACTTAAGAGCCTTGGGAATATTGCGCTGACTGTTCGGTATGGCATTCTGATTAGCTGCGTATTTTTAGTCAGAACAGACCGTCTTGTTAGTAATAATTCGCTTTTCTGTTGGTAAAGCAAACAACAACAAAAAAATGCCAAGATATAGAGGTAACCACGAGAAAAACAATGGATTGTTTTTAACTTTTCACGTTTCTGTTCTAGATTAAAATTAGAGTAGCAGTGAGTTGATTAGGGCGGTTGTAGTGGCGATGGTGGTGGTTATGCAATTTTTTCAGATTGTATGCTCCTTATAAAGAATATTGTGAATCTTGGAATGGGCATGAAATTTGCATATGGAACACATGGAGAGTTACAAAATGTATAATTTGTTGTTTCTGTGGATAGAAAGGACTAAAGACCCTTGTTCAAAGAACACATTAAGCCCATACTGGTTGTTTATGTTTGAAAATATTTTCAAAGGTCAGACATACTGATGTACTACTAGCAACTATTAAATATTTCTCCATGGCGACGTCACGAACATACATTTTATTCGTTCTTGGAATGTAATCGTTGGTAACATAAAGGTGCATTGTGTAATGTATAGTCAAAGCATTTCTTGTTTAGTTTCTTGATGAGCATAAACGTAGTAGCCTGCTATACCGATTAAACAAAATTGTTCTACCCTTCGCACTGAGACTTGTAACAGAGACATGAATCACACAGTAGAGCTTTTAAAATTTTAGGTCGTACATACCCGCAATTGATGTGGGGCAATGGGGTCATTTAGAAGGTGTATCTTGATCCATTCAACATTAACGCTTTTATGACTACTTTGCCAAATTACCTTTGGAAATTGTTGTTGTAAATACATACCTTTTGTTGATGCAAACGAGACACCCATAAATTCTTTCATGTTTTCAAGAAGAGACTTCTCGGCCACATAAATATTGCCACAAACTTGCCCTGCAACTTGTGTTGTTACGCAACCACAAAAGCAGTTGGTTTATGACTCCCACTTATATGTCTTACTCCAGCCATTTTTGAATATGCTCCGTCTACCCCCATCCAGCCATGTAAGTAATTTTTTAGAACACTGATCGCATAACCATATTGTTTTTAGTACTTTGAAATAGCCTGGACAAAGACATTGTTAGAAACACATTTCAATAATTCGAAACTTCTATGTTTGCAATGTTATTGACTGAGTATCGATCATTTTTTTCTGATCCAAACGCCTGCCTTAAATGTACTGTAGCACGAAGTTCCTCACAGAATTATGAATATATGAATCACATTCATTAATGCTTTTACATGCATTTTTTTTTTTGTATACAACCGGACCTTATTCGTCACAAAACCTTAACAAACTACCCATTTTTATTATTTATATTGTCTTTTCATATCATAATATTTTTTGTTATTGCCGCGTTGATGTCGCTGTGACCAGCTGTTATCAACGGTCTGAGAGGACGCAGATAAAGGCAGCTTTTATTGTACCCGGAGACACCATTTTGTCTGTTTTGTTTTAACAATGTAAGAATGGATGGCTCAAGTATAGCTTTCTATTGAGTTAAGAGTACTAATAGCTCGTTTAACTGACCCTTTAGTCTAAGGGTTTTATAGTTGTTTACTTGCAAGAACATCTGCGCCACCGTCGCAAAAGCCGATGATATAATACGTTCACTACAAGTATGGGTGATTTCAAGCTTTAATTGGAGATACAGGTAGCTTTTTGATTTTAAACATGTTAGCAATTAACGTTATTTTTTATCTGTGTAGAGAACTCCGAGTAGGCTTTTATTGAAAAGTAAGAGTTGTAGCTTCCTCAGGACGTAATTAATAAGGTAAAAGACTAGTGTAGATATTCCAGCGTAAAAGTCTCTAAAGTTAATCTAAATCAAAACTGAAGTTTGCAATGAAAGCTATAAAAAGTCAAGGCCTTGATTCAATACGCAAGCCGCCGATTGATCAAAATTACAGAAATGTACTTTATCGCTGAGATCTCGAAATTCAATTCTGATTGTTATATGTTTTAGAAGAATTCAATCTTTGCAGCGAAAATAGCTCAGACAGCAGCTGGACACTATTTGTTGACGCTTTCCAGTCAAGAAGTGAATTCTTATAACATAAAATCTTACCAAAATAATAACAGCGATAGCCTGATATAGACGAATCTGTGACACTGATGAAATTTTGGGTCTAATTTTGATATTCTGAACAAGGTAAGTTGATAAATTTCACTTGATCACAGCCAGCCTCAGGAGTACAGTCGCTTAGCTACATTAAGTTTTTAACATGTTTTGAAAATTTAGGGCAAAGAAAATTTCTTTGAGGATCCTGGTCTTATTTGCTTTGATAACATGTCTACAGTACTTTTTAGTTACCTAAACATATACGGCCAGGAAAATCATGCTTTGCTGCATTTGTGTGTTTGGTCATTTCAGGGGGTGGGGGGTTGACAGTGGTAACCTTAAATAGTGTTTTATTTTGAATTAAGTGAAGTAAAATGATAGTTAATTTTTCAGAAATTCAGTAGGCAAATGATTTATCTCAAAGTTAAGATAAAGCTCATAGTAATAAAGTAAACAATTTAGCAACAATGGAAGAAATCAGTTTTCAAATGTCTCTTCTTTGAATGCAAATTGGAGACGAGATTGCAACTATTTGACAGCTGTCTGGGCAGTGAACGTACCAAAAAAAGTCATTAGAGAACATAGTTTCATTTAACTGTATTGACAACTTTTTTATTTTTTCCCTATTTTTATTATATTCCTGAAATACCAGGAAACACCAAGGGCTTTCTTGCTTACTTTCATGGTGGTAAATTTTCTTGAGTTATATTAAAGATATTTCTGACATCTGTATTTTTTTTGTATTAACTAATAGTACAATTGCACACCTAGTACATAACTTTACCTATTAACTAAGTAGCGTCCTACGTAATTGGCCAGTGTATAAATGCCAAAATCGCACTGATTTTTTTTAACGATAGGTTAAGGTAAAATATTGTTTATCACATTTTGTCAGCTAATTTAGTAGATATGTCACACCAGCAGTCCAGATAATACTTTTCTCATCATCGTTTCACTGTAGCACAGCCATTTGCATCAGCACTTCCAAGTGATCTTGATCTTTTAGGTTTCTTATTCCATCGCTGAGAAAGACAATCACCGACGGCCCTACCTTCACTGTATTGAAAATTTCTTTCTTTTTGTAGTCCTGGTATGTCAAGTCGGGTCTCCTTGGAGTACACTTTAGTCTCATACTGTGTTGCTGGTCCGAAATATAGTTTTTGCCGCCGTTGTAAAGTACTTTTACTTTTTCTTACTATTCCCCAAATGATTTCCTTCCTTTTGGTAGCAGTTCATTCTCAATCGCCCATTGAACTGCCAATAATTTTAGTGCAATTTCGCGTCTTTTACCATACCCAGTTCCTGACAGTATTTCTCAGCCAGCCAGCAGGTGTTGGACAGTCTCGTTTGTTTTTTAACAATGTCTACACGTACCATCTTCGACTGACCCTTGGAATTTCTCACCATTTTTTGTGGGCAAGTGTTCTTGCAGTGAGAAGATTGATGCAGTTTCCTTATAGCCCATATTGGATTTTAGCCAGACTTTATGGAGTCCTGATGATATTTCACTCTCCGGGTTGTTTTCTTCTGTTTTTGGTCCGACCTTCCGGCGTGGAGTTCTAGTCTTCTCAAGGGACCTTTCCAATCTGTATTTTTTTTGTCGCTGTAATGTTGACCCAATTTCTTACGGTTCATCTCGGTTATTTTGGTATTTATATACTGCAGGGATCAGTTCAGAGGAACCAGAGAAAATATGATCAGTTGTTTCTACATAAATGCGACATATGACTTAACTGCGTTTTTAGGATAATAATAAAAAAAAAAAAAAAAAAAATAATAATAATAAAAAAAAAAAAAAAATAATAATAATAATAATAATAATAATAATAATAATAATAATAATAATAGTTGTAGTAGTAGTAGCAGTAATGGTAATAATAATAATAATAATACTAATAATACTAATAACAATAATACTGATGATGATGATAATGATGATGATAATAATAATGATGATATGGAGAGACTATGAGAAATGATTGGCTTGGTGAAGAAGACATCAAAACAAGGAGGATGTTACAAGATGAACTAACAAGAAATGCAATAGAAGATCGATTAATCCTAGGTTTTGTGATCGGAAAAGATTAGGAGAAGTGACTACCCAAGCCGATAGAGTTATTTCCTATTTGGAGGTGAACGACCTTGCACAATGTAATCGAGTCCTAAAAGCGGCTGCAAACGTTGTTATGAGAATTCATGGGTTTGATCCACACAAAATGGATTGACTAAACAAATAGGAGAGATTAGGAAAGACATTAGCAAATTAAAATGTCTTGATAATATCAAAAGTAATTGGACGAGAAATAGATTGAATGATGAGTATAACATCAAGAAAAGAAGACTTCAGTTTGTAATAGAAGAACTAAAGCAGAGGGTAGTGGCTAAAAAGAAAAAGATTAAAGGTATAAAAGAAATAATCAATTCCAACAGAACAGACCTTTTCAAAATTTCCAAAAAAAGGTGTTTCAAAAGAACAGGGAAATAAGGAAATATTGGGTGCTTAAGCAAGCAATCAATTCTGGAATGATATTTAGGAGAAAGATATTAAACACAACACAGAAGCAAGCAAAGTGGATTGGATAGGAAAAGTTTATAAAAGAGGTTGATAAAGGTCCGAAAGACATCCTGATATTTCTGTAATGTCTGACAAACTAAGAAAGCAAGCGAATAAACTGGGTAACTGGAAATCACCAGGACCAGGGGGAGTGGAGAGAGTTTCGGTAAAATACATTAAATAACTACACCCAAGAATGGCAGCAGCATTTTCTTAATCCCCCCAATTAAAAAAATTATGCCAACTTGTCTCTCTAATGGCAAAACCGTTCTTATTATGAAAAACAAAGGAAAAGGTAATCCAGTTACAAATTATAGGCAAATAACATGGTTAGCACTGATGTGGAAACTTTTTACTAGCATTCTATCAGAGCAGATATACCTACAACTGGATTAAAATAAACTACTCCCCGAAGAGCAGAAAGGATGCCGAAAAAGGTCGAGAGGCCCGAAAGACCAGTTGCTTATTGACAAAGCTAATATAACGAATTGTAAAAGGAGAACAGTGGGCCTAGCCGTGGTTGGATTGACTTTAAGATAGCGTTCGACATAGCCCCACGCTCATGGATTATTAAATACCTTTATATATTTAATGTTGCAGATAATATAAAAGATCTCTTAAGAAAAAGTATGTTTCAATGGGCGACAGTTGACATCAGGAGAAGAAGACTTGGGCAAAGTAAAGATTAATCTGGGTATTTCCAAGGCGATGCCTATCCCCTTTACTCTTCGTTATTTGTTTATTTCCACTTTAACTAATTCTTCGTAAAGTGACAGTCAGCTACGAACTTCATACGTCTGGTCAACGAGTGAATCATATGTTATTTATGCGATGACTTGAATTTTTGGGGGGTAAATCAGAGAGCAATATAAGTTAAAGTAACATCGTGATAAAGTCAAGGATGAACTAAATGTTTTGGATGTTACAGAAGAAAGAAGTGAGTCGGTGGCTAAACTTGCAAAGAGAGTGAAGCAACAATCCAAGAACCAAACCCAAGAAAACATGAGAAAGCAATGGAAATATACAGCCAGAATCTAGGAAGCAGATGTTGACTTGGAACAAGCCCCAGTGGCTGAAAGGAACAAGTTTGAAAGCTGAACAGGACAAATAATAGCACGTTAAGACCAAAGTTTAGGGGCTGTTTGTGCTACCATAGAATAATCGAAGACGAGACCAGTCCACTGTATAGATTTCGTAATCAGTATGACGAAATCATTGACCATATACTATCTGGATCTTGAGAACTAGCGAAGTTGGAGTACATTAAAAGGACAATTTCGGGTCTTACATGCAGTGGAAAATATTAAAGTATTAAAGCATAAAACAACTAAACATAAAGAGAAAGAGTAACAAAATATGAAAAAGTTCACACCAATAACAACATAAGAGCTTATCTTGTGCGCTGACATCATATCAAGAAGAAGCAACAGAAAACATGAATGCTAGTAGGTATGGCAGTCCCTTCAGATCATCATTAAAGTGACCGAAAAAATTTCCAAGTAGGAATATCTGGAAATTGAAATCTCAAAAATGTGGGGAATGAAAACAGAAACTTTGCCAGTCGTCTTCGAAGCACTGGGAGTGATTTACAAAGACATCGGAGCACACGTACAAGATTTAAGGGAACATCAATCGAAGAGAAATGAAAGAAAATTGCCCTTCTAGGATCGGCCCACATCCGTAGAAAAATACTGTCGATCAAATAAACACCGACTGGCTACACTTCCCAAGAACCTGGATTGATACTGGCATTGTTGGTAAACAAAACAGAAAAAACAGGAAGAAGCAATGCTGCTGCTGATAATAATAATAATAATGATGATGATGATGACGACGACGATGATCATGACAATAATAATAATAATAATAATAATAATAATAATAATAATAATAATTATTATTATTATTCTTGTACATTGTTTTCTATGTTTATCTAAGACAGGTGATTTTTAGGGACATTTGATCCTTTCCACGGCTGCTGAGGAACCCTGAAGATGGTTCACTTTTTAGCGTACTGGATCACCTGACACTCTAAACTGTTGCACAAATCTGCCAGGAAAGGGTTTTAGCACAGCTTCACTTTAATTTTATTTCCTTTTAAAGTTGATAAAATGGTATGCCATCGTAGCATCCGCAGGTCAACAAAATGTAATGAAGAACGTTCATTAACCACAGTCAACCACTTCCAAAAATAAGAACAAATAATTGATTTAAATAAACCAATTATTAGCAATCAATAAAGCGCCAACAACAAGATACTTGCTGACATTGTCAACGAATGGATGGATGCATGAAGGGAACAATATCACTTTGTTGACCAGATATACCAAAAAACTTAGAAATTCTAGTTATTTCATAATTAATTATCAAATGTGCGCTTATTTCACAAGTGTCACCGAAAAAGTGCAATGAAATTGAAAATGGTATTAAAGTTCCAGAAAAATGTACATAACAGTAAAAATTTTAAAAAAGTTGAAGTTTCAGGTCTTTGAAAATATTGCCCCCCGAGAATAAAACCAGATCATGATATATTATAAAGTGGCGAAGTTTTGAGCAAAAGTTGGAAATAATTCCACTACTTATTGCATAACTAACCGGTCCAATCCCGTTTGTCGCAACTGGATTGATGATTGATGGAATTGTCAATTTTACTTTGTTTGCAGAGGCGTTTCCTGCAGATTTTGGCTTCCACCCTCCCCATCGTGTATTCCCCTGTAAGCTTAAATCTGTTCGATACTTCCTTAGTCGAAAGCCGTTAGACTTCTAGGATCAAACCTGTAGACGTCGGTTGTCTTTGTGGCACACAAATGAGAATATTCAAGAATCCGGTAAAACGAATACGGTGTTTGTACCCTTCAAAGGGCTACTCTGAACGCTTTAATTCAACCCAGCATTCTTGTACACATTACTAAAGCCCAAGATTATCTAGGGAGGTCATAATATCAGACATGTGAATGTTCGCCCTTTGGAGCTAATTGTTTTCTCCTCAGACGCCTGTCAGAAGTGGACATAAATGATGCATTTGTTAAAAATCTAAGTTGTATTAAATATGGGAAGGTTAACCAGGTTATTTTACAAACAATGATTGTTAGATTTCATCACGTGTAAGGTGCAGGTAAATAGAATTGACCTACTTTGATGAGGTCTGTACTATGCAGTTCGTACAATAAGCCAATTCTGAATTAATGGAAAGCTTCATATTCTATTAAGTGAATTTCTTTTCCTGATTGACGTTATTTGTGTCACTTATTCCTTGCGGTTCTTGTAACACTAACTGCTTTCAAACTAATGCTAAGTTCCAGGTCTGATTTATTTTTTCTCAATTACTTATTCTTGCAAAGTTTTTCATTTCCTGTTCTCACTGATCCAATTACCTTTCAATGGCTTTCGATAACGTATGTGGAGTGCCGGAGAGTAAAAATGAACATAAATGGTTTAATAGTCGTCATATTTAGTTATTTATGATCCGCTGTGGCGACCCCTGACGGGAGCAGCCGAAAGAGGAAGAAGAAGAAGAAGTCGTCACATTTAAACGAGGTTGGGTGTTTGCGTTTTGGTGGTAGAGTATCGTTACACTGTTTGCCACCAACGAGCACCCATTATCGGTTTCAACACTACGTACGTTTTGAATTTCATCTTGCATATGTGAGATTTCACCTGTTGAGATTTATTAGTTGCCTTTCTTTGTTGGCAGAGAAATAAACATTGGTTTTTCGTGTATGAAATTTCTTGCACGAAACTAGAGGACAGCATTTTATTTCAGAACCTTTACCTCCCCCCCCCAAAAAAAAATACCGCACCCAATTTTTAGTACAGTACATTCTCAAGAGGAGCTACCAACTTCTGTTTTATCTACCTTGTCACCAAACCCTACGGATTGGAATATGTAATTTTTCGTTACTTTATGGTTTAATAAGTAGTATAATCTGGGAAAAAAATTAATTTGTCGTTATTACAATTTTGAACGTAATTTTTTTCAGAATTGCGCAATTATTGTTTTAAGTTGTATGGAAGTTTTTCCCTTAATTTTCCATGAGTAAAAGTATGCAATATCGTTCAATGCACGGCCTTTTGGCTAAGATTAAGTGTCGATCTCTGGTATCTCCGTGATAGTGGCTTCGGCTATAAGGCTCAATCATCCAGGACCGATGGCCTCCAGATGCTTGATCACTGGCTCTAAATTAACCCAAGAGGAAGGGCCTTCCCACGGAGGGTCCTGGAGGAGCTATCCATATGTCGTGTTGTCCTTCATTTTTTGTTGTCTTGCATTTTTTGTTATCTTGCATTTTTTGTTATCTTGCATTTTATGTTGTCTTGCGTGCTTTCTGTCCCACTTTTTCTTGATTTCTTGCTTCCTTTCGGGTCTTAAAGATGGGAATCTGTGAAAGACAAAAATGGGCCCATTGTTTACCAGGGGTACCACCAATGAAATACCCAATAGCGTACAATGCTCCTGTTATGCTGTGTGTTACTTGGCTCGTCATGTTATTCGAAGTTATATATTTTGAAATTTTAGCCTTAATGGTTTATTGTAAATTTAAGTTCACTATGTACTGATTTATGTCGTCAGTCTTTTAAGGCCACCTTGGTTGTTAGGATTCCCATTAAAAACTGTGCATTCGTTTGCCACATGGTTTGTATATATTAAACATGTTTAGGTCTGAAACCTTTTTCATAAAACTAGACTTCCTGGCCGCAATGGACTTTTTGCAAAAGATTGCTGACCTACTTTTATTTGTATGTAATATTTTTCGTATTTTTTTAATGGTACCCCATCCCTTTTATCTTGGTCTTACCTGACCAATGCAAATAGTGCACATCAGTAATAACTATGTTGTACACATTGTCAAAACTTAACCTCCCTATTAGTAACAGTGTTCTAAGGATTATGCATGGTTTTAAATTGCATGAAGCGCCAAGTCGTTCAAGCATAATGTTAAAAAGAAGAGAATAAAACAGTGAATGAATTTTCAAAGACTTTTTAGAGATCTTATGAATCGTTTCATTGTGTTGAGCGGCAGCTGATATAAAAAGACTCTGCTTTCACGGATGAGATGTTATGGGCATATTTAGAACCACAGTATTTGTGTCAACTGTGACGTAACTACAATATTTTTATGAGGCACTGAATGTTGAAGCTGTACCCTTATCGAAATTAAGGTATTTTATAGGCAGCGTGGAATTGTGTAATCAGTTTTATTGGTGACATCAAGAGGTATTTTTTAAGTGTTTCAAGTATTGGGAAAGAATATTGTTTAACTGCCTTAATGACACATTGTTGCTTCTTTTTGAATGGGAATACAGAGTATTGTATTGTAAGAGCACATGGTATGGACATAGACTTAAATGTTCATACAGTGGAAGTAGGACTAAGATAGGGTCAGAAATTTAGTACCGTTATCTTCGAAGGGACTTTGTTTACACTATAGCCATTTAAGATTTTATCTTTTGTTTGTTTCCATAGGAAATTCAAGTAAACATCGACCATATTCTACATGTAGCTCAAAAATTGCACGAGTTTGAATTCTACGACGCCGAAGTGATAGATACATTGGCTCAACGCTTAGATCACGAATGGAAGAAGCTCTACATGGCCGTAGAAAGACGAAGTTCGCTGTTATCCTCATCCGTGGCATTTCATAAACGAAGTTACGAGGTTAGTTGCCTACTGCTGTACCGCCACGGTTGACCTACAGTTGCACATTCTAATATTTTGATGACCTGCCTTCACATATAAAACCTGTCGTAAACCTCCCTCTGCGGTTCACTACGTAGAAATTTTGCCCTGAACTACGCTAATTACAAGAAGAAATAAACTTTTTTGAATTAACAATGTTCATTGATAGTGCCTTTTCTTTCAACCATTGTAGATTTGTTTGGTATTTCTAAGAACCAGACCTTCCATGTAAGTCGTCTCAGGAGCAGAAGAAGTAAATTCTTAGGAATCTCGAGATTTTTTGTTGGTGGAAGAGCTTAAAGCATTTTAAAGATCCCCTTAACCTCATATGATGTGAGCGTTTAGAGTGTTTTGTAGGAAGTTGTTTTATAGTAACCGTTTTGTGCGAGTTTCAAGGATTAAACCTTGAGCTTTAAACACAGCGATGTACACGCATCCTATCAAATAACTCGTAAGCACGGTTTATAAATGTAATATGCTCTGATAATATACTGACCTACTGTTGCCAGACGCCTATGTATTTCAGTATAATATGAACCTATTTAGGTGTGCCACCGTCACCAAAAGTTCTGTTTGTACCCATTAACCATCACGGTCTGGTCTAGCCTAGAAGCCCATGAAACTTTTGGATATACTTATTCTTATTGGGCGTAATGTGAACGGTTTTAGGAATTTTGGTGATGTTGTGTCTAAGAAGTAGTGGAATAAATCCTTGCGTAGGGATGAGTAATAATCAATGGCCCAGTAAAGGCTAGCGCAACCTTTGATAAGCAGTGCTTTGGAGGCCCCTCTGTTATCAAGGGAGCATTAAGAATGTTGTATTGTGTAAATGTAGTTATTGTTTTTCAAACATATGTAGCAAGTTGCCACAAGAAAAAACAACCTGTGCGAAGATTTTTATGTTATTGAGTTACAATTTGGAACGTTGTATTTGACTACAAAACACACGTCTTGGTACGTGAATGAGCAAGACCGATTCGTGTGGATAGCTATGTTAAGGTGAACTTGGCTTTACACTGAGCAAAGCTTGGAGCGGGAGAAGTCACAGACGATATTACATGCGATATTACACTTCTGTCCAGCACCCTTGAAGAAGCTGTTGAACTCTTATATCGCACTAATATTGCTTCGAAACAAATTAGTCTTCATATACACGAGACTGAAATAGAGTTTTTGAGTTACAACAACAACGACCTTAAACTGGAATCTTTGATGAAAACGACTTAAAGTGAGTCAAAGGTTTTCTGCATCTCGGTTCTTGGATTAATTGTGAAAAAGACATTTCCACAAGAATGGCAAAAGCACGAACTGCTCTTGGAAAATGGACACAATTTGGAAGTCGATTTTGTTAACTCCTATAAAACTTAATGTTGTTTAAGTCAATTGTTAAGAGTATTCTCTTGCATGGTTCGTTAACATTGGCATTCACAAAAGCTTTGACCAAAAAGGTAGATAAATGGTGCTTACACAAAGATGTTGTGAGTAGTGAAAGGTGTGTTTTGGCAACAACACATGACACATGTCCAGTCCCTAAAGATAACAACTGTAATTGCTGAGCAAAAAGTGAGATTTAATGGGCATTATTGGATGGGTAAGAAATTTATCCTTAAGCTGCATTTTGGGGACCCTTACACGGAAAAAAACACGCAGCAGACCACCCCGAACATTTTTGACTAACTAGAAGGTGACACGGGCATTCGGATAAAATGCATAGCAGCCGCGACGAAAAACAGATCAGATGGGGAAGATTATGTCATGACAACCCGATCCTGTAGGATAAGGTATTTTAAGGCCCCGTTACTACCAACAAAAACTGGCTAAACATCGTTGTCAGCGATTTCGATGTGTATTCTCGGAAAGAAAGCTCGTAATGGCTGAAGTGGAAGCTACATATAGTGTTGGAAAGCAGATTGTATACTTTGAGAAATGTCAAGCTGCCAACTGGCACCGCCCGAACTTAGGAAGAAACTAATATTCCAGACAACTTAGTCCACACTAAACCATTGGATTTCTTGCCTGCAAAAAAACCCCAGCAAAAAACATTTTAATAAGACTAGAAAATTCGCTTATTTTCTACCAATACATTGAACGTGAAATATTACAAGACGAGACTGAATTGTAGATATAGGCATTAAAGAGTCGTATTGAGACCATACAACCATTTTCAGTGACAATTTCTGTTATGTTGTGACATTTTTAAAACTATAGTATGGAGCTATTTTAATTTATTCGTAATCTTATAAGGGTCTGTAGTGCAAATGGTATTTTATCTTTTGGCTACCTTATCACCATGAACTCACTTTTAAGTGTTTTGAACTAAATTTTATTTTGATATAGTATTTGACGAGAGGCGAAGAATGGATGGAAGAACTACAGGCATTTCAGGATCAGGTTTTTACCTCTCAAGACGAAGCAATGCAAATTTTAGAATCACATAATCGACTTAAATTAACGATGTCGGGCGCCTATGAAGAAGTAAATAACGAAGGAAAAACTTTGCTAAGCGCGTTACAACGACCTCCACACCCGAACGAAGAACGTGAACTGAAGGCAAGATCACGGATTTCTGATTATTCGGAAGCCGCGTCTCATGTGATGGATATTGTTCTTGAAATGCACGAGCAAAACCGTCAGCTGAGTATCATGTGGGAAAGACAGAGAGTTAGGTTATATCAGAAGTTCAGACTTTGCCAATTTGAACAGGAGTCTCAAAAGGTAAGGTCTGATCATATTTTGGGGGAAAGAAAGCTTTTATTGATGTTCTTAGCAGGTGTTCTTGAGGCTATGCAATGGAATAAAATTGTATTGGCCATTCTGCTTACCTTTTTATGCAGGTACCTGCGTAAGCAAATTAGGCAGCAAATCAAACTTTAAAACCCACTTTTGAACAAACCCACTCTTTGTACAACCTTTTGTTGAAATCACCCAAAATACGCGGCTTTTTGTTCACCTTTTTATCACTTTTGGACGCAGTACAATTTACTTGTGTTGTAATCAAGTACTTTTAATACGCATTGCATTTTAACACTAAAGCATGACAATCTTTTTAAGAGCACCATTCTGTTCGTTGTATTGTAGTAGGCAGACGACCATTTATTTTACAATTCTGTTAATACACTGGGTAAAACTTTTTGCTGATGCTAAAAGACAATGATCCCATGGCACTGCAACACTAAAATCATTTATGAGATTGTGGATTGACATGAAATGCCTGTTTGTTGAAAGCATTTTTGCAATTTTCTCATTTCTCACGAGAATCCGGGTGCCTCTTCGGACTGTGAACCCCACACCCTGGAAATTGATTTTGTAAAAGGTTGTGTTTACTTTCAGAATTTAGTAGCACATTTAATAGTTGACAGTGGTCGTTAAAAAGGAATCGGACAGATTCGTGATGGAGGCATAATAGCCATAAAGTAAATACATATCGATCTCCGTGATAGAGAATACAAGTTGTTATCTTAAATGATTTAAAATTTATTCACGAGTCTGTGGGTTTCACTAAATTTCTGAATCGGTATCATAATAGTCAGCAGGTTTTTGTATTTTAACAGAGTATTCAATGTGTGAATGCTACATCGAGGGATGTTTGTTAAAAACAATCTATCTCATTTTTACCGTGCTATATCAAAGATGTCACATTAGGATTAGATTGTGAAAAAGATACCCTACTTGAACATGTCAACGTCATGATATGTTGTCAATATGACCTAAACTGATGAAATGTTGTTGCAGAACTAGCAGAAGCCTTAGGATATTTTGTTTTTCCAGAAGGAGTATAATCATAGTATAAATTCAGTATAAGAGTGTTGGATGGCAATTTGCTAATACATGATGTCGTTTGGTTGATTAATCTAAGACTAGCTGTGTAAGTACATTTGGTACATTTAAACTTGTGTGTTAATGATAAACAGAGTTGTAACACTGGTTACGATTACATTAAATATGCTTTGAAAATATGGTTATAGCTGTTGCTGCCAGTCGATATTAAATGGTACATAATTTGCTAAACATATACGAGATTAATCAGTTGGTGATTCCTTTTTGTATCAATGCCCAGTATATGAAAAATGGCAGTATATGTATATATGTTTATGTATATGTACACGTATATGTATCTTGACACATGTGGAAGTTGCAGCCAAGAACTTTTTACAAAACATAAAGCCACATGCAAACAAGGTATTCTTGAAGATGGTTTGTATACCTCTAATGGGATTAATATATCAGCTGTTCGTGATTTTCCATTTCAAGATCAGGAAGGATTGGAAGGTTTAGGTTTCTTTTAAAACAAAGGGGATTTATAGAACGAAGAATAACATACCGATATTCTCTTAGCTCCTGCAAGTTTCCCCCCCCCCCCAAAAAAAATAAATTCTGTTATGTTAGGACAGCCATAATTAAGTGTTAATACCCGACAGCTGGTTGAAACAATAAAAATAACACAAAAGATGCACTTTAACTGTCTTCTTTCTCTTCACTGTGCTTAAATCGTGATTGGATAAATTTACATCTCGCAAATTTTGAGCAAATCAGTTTACATCCTAGGATCCCAACTAAACATTTTGTCCACACGCCAATAGGCAATAAGATGTTTCTTAACACAGCCTGATAGTAGAGTAAAGTTAGACTGAAATTTCAATCGGTCAAGAGTAACACACAAGGGACGAAGTTAGAAAAAGAAACAGGATGTATTATCGGAAAAGTCCCCCAGTGGTTGAAATTTCGCCCAACCGGAATTTAGCGAAGAGGAAGGAAGTAATGGGTGGTAGGGAAGTGGTCTGAAATGTTTACCTGAAGTAGATTTAACTGTTTTTTATATTTCTTTCGAGTTTACTACCAGATACTAATTCGACATTGTAAGGCAGGCGAGGCATGTACTTTTACTTCAAGCTGGGTAGTAGTGTAAAATGACGTTTTATGAAATCTCGATTCCCACATAAACTTACGTTAACAATAGAAAAAACCCAACATAAAAAACACATCTGGGCAATGACAGGTACCTTGGTGTTAATCTTCGTAAAGATTTTCTAATCAGCTAACATGTTATGGTTCTCAACTAAACTTTTAAATCACATTCTCAAAACACGACAAAGGGTACCGAAGACTGCTCCGAGAATACATCGAAGTTTTTCCAACTTGGTATCTTGTGTTACTCCTGAATAATTAATAAGACTCTTCTGACTGGTTGACATTTTCGCCTACCAACTAGAGAACCGATGTGTAACGCTTTCCGGTAACGTGTATTAAGACGAAAAGGAACTGTGATGTAGCTTTGTAAATGGTACTAAACGAAGATCGACTTTAGTGGTAACTGCCTGTTTTGAAGTATCATATAACAAAACGATGATTTATGATTATTCAATTTGTTCTTTAGAAAAAAGCAAAGAAGTAGGTTTCATAAAATGGCATCATAATATATGAAATTTAGAGTTTCCAGTAGGTAGAGTTGATAAACGAATGTGGAACAAGATAGTCACTTTCAAACTTTTAGAAGTTAGGTACTTTTAAAAAGAGATCAAATGGCATACATTTCGCGATTGGGGAAGAAAACATTTACTTCTTGTGCATGTTTGAAAATAGTTGGGAAAAAAATAGGGTTTTTTTAAGGCCCTGTGTTTAGTGAAAATGGTAAATACTTCAACACAAAATTTGGTATGAGGAGGCTGAAATCTAGTAGTTTCTTGACTTTTAAGAATTTTACATGTCATAGGCTCATCATAGATCGAGGTATGTTTTGTCAGGCCATTTATCATTGCAAAGATTATGTTAAACAATTTTCTTGCAACCAGTCAACTGATGATAAAACCACCATGTGATCGTCAGTCTCTTTTTCTTTAAGGTACTGCAGTGGATTAAACAAAATGGAGAACCGTTTCTTAGCAAGCAGATTTGGGTCGGTAAAGGGTCTGAGGAGGCAGAAGATCTTCTGGATGATGTGCATGACTTTGATGTGACCTTTGAGGTAAACAGTAAAATAAGAACTTAACTCCGGTAAATACTTTTTGATTTGCAGGTCTGAAATATGAAATAATAAATCCCGAGACGGTACGAGAAACAGAGGTATCGAAATGTAGTTAAAAAGGCGAAAAAAATTAGCTTTGTTTCAAGCGTTGAAAATCATGCTGAAATGTTTATGATAGGAATCTAAATATTGAGGTATTTAGATTGCCCATATTGTTGGCAGTTTAATAAACTAACAGGGATACCTGTCAAAATTCAGTGATATAAGTTATTTTATTTTTATAAGAATTTTTATATGAAGATGGATTTCCTATTTAGTCAGCATGTTCCTCGCATATCACACCTGCCAATAACTGGCACTTTACAGAAAAATATCACTGATGTGTGTAGTAATTGCAGGGTGTTTTTTTCTACCTGGCAATGGTTAAGCAAGTAATACCAAAGCTTGACGGAGTTCTACCATCCCATACAATCCAGGTGGAAATTTCACATTTTGATTTATTTTCATAAAGCCAGATTTTAATTTCAGGAACGTGGAAGACAAAATTGGGTTACACGGCTTTTGGAGTTCTCCTTTTACTGCAGGTAAATTACAGTGGTTTTAACAAATTTAGGACTATACCACATTATATAGGAAAGAGAGGATTGAAAAAAAAAGAAGATGTAGTGCTGACTTGGCGATGCTGCATAATTTTTCTCCAAAACCCGCCCTCTTTTTACGTTTGTATGAAATCTCACAGTTGAACATGTTATTTCATTTTTTAACATTTCAATGAATTTTACGGAATCCATTTTAATATGTGTCAAAAAAAGTCTGCACAATATTTTTATTTGCTCCCAGGAATTTTAGTGTACCATTTTTCCTTAAGCCTTTAAAAGTATTTTTAAAGTTTAACTTTACCAGCGTTATCTTGAAGTGTACAGGAATATTCTGTTTATTGCCTAACTTGACCGGACTGCCGTATCCAGTTATTGCTTAGGGTGCCCCATCATTGCAGCGTATGGGATTCATGCACCTTTTCTTTACCCGATTAAGACCTCTTATTTTAGACAACCTTGAATAAAAGCGAAGAATAATGGGACCTGGTGGCAAGGTTGCCTGTGTAAAGCTCACGAGTTAGTATTACACTAGAAATTTGTTTTGACTCGTGTATAGCTGAGTGACTCAAGTTAACTGGTCACCATTATTGTTTTTCTGTCACCCAGGACACTTCTACCAAAGCAAAGGAGCTTTTAGAGCTTGCTAATCGGCTTGCCGAATCCAAGGAATGCGATCCAGAAGAAATAAAAAATGGAGCTTGCACGCTAGATTCTGTTCACAGTAGTTTTTGTAGTAAATTAAGGCGAAGGAAAGAAATTTTAAAGATGGCCGTCAGCTTTTTTAAATGCACAGAAAAGGTATGTTTTTCTTACCTATTCATTTTCAAAGTAGGTTTGGCTTTTTGAAAATTTTCTCAAGACATTGATACTGCTTTTTTTTTTTTTGAAATCAGAGTGAAATGTATTGTGTATGGGAAGAGACATGCAATTTTGTGACAAAAGCATTGAAAAAGTTCAAAAACAGCTAAAAGACAGACTAATTTATTTATTTATTTCTTTATTAATTATAATATTACTTTATACAACCCTTCTATGTCTATGGAAACTCTGGGTGGGAGCACAAAATACGAAGTAATTATTTTTTAAAGATTAATATCTCATTAATAACACTGCTATATTTTTTATTGACAAACCAAAGTTATTTTGTTTTGACGGTGCAAACGTCTTACATACATGAAGAAATAACAGGGATTGGTGCAGGTGCCCTTCCTGCCTTCTATGAAGATCGCTGGTTCACAACATTCCTCATGAACGATGTCGATAAATCACAGTTTCCAACGGTAACGTTGTATGGTTTTGTCTGTTGGGTTTTTTTCTTCCAGGAAGTCATCTCCATTTCAGATGTTGGCACAATCCTTGTTTATATCAAGAAAAAACACGTGGTTTCAGTGTGTAACATTCAAAGACTTATAGCCTTTGGTTTTGGTGAAACAGCGTGGCTCACACAATAATTGTGACAAATGTAACCCATCGATTTATCAACAACCGGTTGTACCAGAAAGAAAACCTTTGTAGTTTATTGTTATCATCTCCCTTTATCCGTAACTTATCCGTGTCTTGGTGTCTATAAAATTTCTTCGCAAGGCAATTGATAAAATCTGTACTTGAAAAAACTCCGTCTTTAAAAGAAACCACTTTAGTGGAAATAGATCCATAACTAATAATATCTTGTATAGTAAGAAGTTTTAATCAATATGAGTATTGTTATCATATTTGAAAATTACGTAATATTGGTCTGAGTTGCAGGAGCGAAATTTGTCATTCTTTCATCTAAGCATAAGTAAAAGTATAAACTAAAATACCTTCATACCAACTTCATTATTGTAGAATGGTTCCTTACGTAAAATGTGGATATGCTCGCCACTCACGTCTTCGTGCACTTGTACACTTCATATTTCATTTAACTTGTTCAGGAGAAAGTTGTGAGTGATATAAGATTTAATACGCTAGAAACAACAAAAATATTCTCCAAACGAATTCAAACCCCACCCCCGGGTAACAAACGTTTATCTGTGGTAATCAGTGAGCTGACAGATTTCCAGGATATACTGATCATGGAATTTTCAAATTTTATTCAGAGAGGGAATAACCCAACGATGGTTGATAATAGAATGGGGTTTGAACTCTAGCATATCAGCAAAATTTTATGGTTTCAGTGCGTGCAAGGGGAAACCCAGGCTAAAGATTAGAATACTTGTCTCAGTACCACAAATTTTAATATTTTTTTTTCTTTTAAAACCATTTTGTGTTGACGTACTAAGTTGATGGAACATTTTAACCCTGATGGTCTTGTGTTCTGCTGTACTAATTTTAACAAAAAAGATGTCTGCCAGTGCTAATAATTATTTCCAGGCTATTTATAGTTACGCATTGAAGTCTACAGTAAAATATAAAGTTCTAGAAAGTCCATTGTTACCCTAGTTGAAGATAATTTGTTATCCAAGGCAATGAGAAATTGAAATCTTTCGTAATTGAAGCTTTTAATACCAGGATAGGTATAAACGACACATCACCAATGGTATAATAGTTGGCAATTTTCATTCGAAGGCTCAGAAGTTAAGGGAGAAAGAAGAATATGTTCCTCTTCGTTTTTCTCACTTAATTCTGTCTGCAAGCTTGCTTCATGTGATAAAGGGTTTTGAGGATAATGTGAACAAATTATTTAATCTCTGATTCTTGGTATCAAAAAGAAAATGTGTAACATGGAATAAAATGCAATTGTAGTGCCCAAAATCTAGTCTGTAATAAGAGACAAAAACATGAACGTTATTCTGAAATGATTGCAAATAAACCAGTATCATTAGACTGCTGCACATTCCCTTTACTTTTCTTTTGTTTTCATATAATTAAGGTTGAGGCGGTTTATAATGGCCCTCCCTATTTTACAACGTCTCCCTATTCTTGAAATTTAGCTTGGTATCCTGTATACTGTTTTTCAGTATCTTTTATGTAAAGTCTCTTTTAAAGAATCTTTTTCAACCCGTGCTCAAAGAATAATTTTATGGAATTTACACAAGTGTTAAATAAAAAGTCCCATGTTGTTATAAACCATACTATTTCACTTTTGGTTTTACTAAATAGAGAGGATGTTAACTAACCCGGGATTCACTTGTTTCAAATTTATGTTGTATGTGAAGTTGATGAGTGGGAATAGTAGCACTATACCCTTGTAAGTGTATATAGCGGCAAACATATACACACATAAAATATGGTAAAAAGGACAATTCATTTAACACCAATAAAACGGTTTACGAGCAAAAAATAAGACAGTGTAAGGTAAAAACATTCAAATCACAACTCACTAACATTGAAATCAATTTTAAGGTATTCAAGACAAAAAAGATTAAGATAGACAGGGCTCTTCTCACAACGTGTAATGTTCTACTGATCACAATTTCTGGATATCTTGCTATGATGGTTCACCTGGGATCTTTTCCAGATGTGCTTCTGTTCCATTCTTGATCAGGCTGAGGGCACCAACAACAACTGGGATGGTTTTGGTTTTGTGGTACCACATTTTTTCGATTTCTATTTTAAGATCTTTATATTTTGATAGCTTCTGAAACACTTTGAAGGAAACGTTTTTATTTGAAGGAACACTCATATCGATGAGCAGGCAGGTGTTGTTTTTCCTGCCCTTGACAATTATGTCTGGACTTTTAACCTGTATTGTCCGATCATTGTGCACAGAATTGTGAAGTTTTCCCCTCTGTAACTGGCTCTGGTGTTGGTACCAATTAATCTTGGTTTCTACAGAAAAGTGCTTGCATAGCTTCCGATGGAGGTAGTGCCCAACCCTATCATGCCCGTTTTTGCACTCGTCAGGTGTAAGAGCAGAGTAGCCGGGAAAAAGATGGTCTGTTGTCTCGACCTTTTACTCACAAAATCGGCAAATAGGGTCAGCTCCTTTGTGTAAAACATCAGCATGGTAGTTACCCTCTCTCTCCTTCCAGTCCGGAGCTACGTAGCCACTGATGGGTTGCGTTTTCAACGTCATCGGCATTCTTACAACGTACTACAAACTGCCCGTGGAGAAATTTTTCACACCATTTATTTTCAATCTGCTTCGTACCAGAATTTTTTACCTTGTTCTTCGTTTTTCGTGCTATTTCCGTTGGTAATAAGGTGTTATTGGTGTCTAGTTCGACTTGCAGATAAAGTGAAAACTTTAATTGCTTCTTTGACAACAGAGTGTAATTTCTTAGTATTTTCATGTATCTTAACAAGTTGTAACATCCAATTAACTGCGTTTTCTAGAAATTGTGACAGACCAATACTCGCCTTTCTCTCTACTTAACGTACAAACGCTTTTCACCAGATTTGGGATGGTGCATTTTATTGCACGTAAATTGTTTTTGAATTTTAGTAACTAACCTCCCCAACTCAGAAAGATTCCAATTTATCACGTTGAAGCTGTAAGTTACACCTGGTATAGCTAAAGAGTTGTTTGCAGTTATTTTATTTTTAGAATTAAGTTCTGTCTTTAAGATCGATCTCACCCTCCTAATTCATTCTTTTCTGATTTTCTCTTTCATTTTGGCATGCTGTATGCCGTTTCCTGCGTTGACACCAAGATACTTGTACGTCACTTCCTGATCTAGTTCCTTAATTATAGATTCATTGTCTAGTATGTGTACTCACCAATTTTACCCTCTGAAAACTTGCTTAAGCACATTGGTCTAGCCCAAACTCCTTCCCAATGTCATTACTTAAAGCGTTAACCGTTTTTAATAACCTTTCCAGTTCATCATCATTTCAAGCATATCATTTCAAATCATTCATACAAAAAAGTGATTTTTTATTTTATCATTGATCTTTTATCCATATTTTGTGCTGTTTGAAATTTGGGAGAGGGGTATTAGTACCATGCAAAATAAAAGGGGAAAAAGAGAGTCCCTCTGGTAAATTCCACTCTTAGTCCGCATTCCATGAGATGTCAAGGTGCCACTAGAGTGGGAAAGAAAAAGATTGGTTTGCCATAAAGTCATTGAGGTTTTTAGAAAAGTAATCAAAATGTGAGAGATTTTAAACAGCTCTAAACAGCGTAGGATCCATGGATTGGACACACTATCAAATGCCCTTTTATTGTCGTACTTAAGTGTTTATGCTTTGACTCAGCGTTTTCTAATATCATTTTATTGATCAATAGCTTATCTTTACAGCCGTAAGAGGCTTTCAGATAACCTTTTATTGAACGGGAAAGAGGTCATGATCCTCCATCTCAGTATAAGTTCTCTCGGAAAGAATAAAAGTTAGCAGTTTATATGATTTTGTTAGGCATGTTATATGTCAGTAGTTCTTAGGGGTACCAGTATCATTATTTTTAGGAAGCAGATAAGTTGTACCGAAAGAGAACCATTTGGGTGTCTGGTTCTGTTAATATTCGGTTAAAGTTGTGAGTTAATTTCAAGTGCGCTGCATAGCGATTGTCGAGCCAAAAGTTGAGGATTTGATAAATATCCGGAGATTTCCATTTGTTAGATTTCTTGAGAGCTTTTACAATTTCTTCAAATGTCAAGATCTCCCATGGTTGTTCGAGTATGTCTTTAGTGGAATCTTGTAGATGTTTTAACCCTACGGCACGTTCATTAAATCTTTTATAATTTCCTCAGATGATATTCAGAAAACTGCGAAGCTCTTCTTCCAATGGTATTTGATCCACACAGATCTCAGATTTACCAATTTCACTTTTTTCTGTCAGTTTCAATTATTTTGTTTTGCCTACAGGAATTGTTGTTTTTAACGAACCTGCATAAACGTCGGGGGCTTAACTTGGAGTTTTTGTTTTGGCTCATGCTTAACGGCAGAAATTTGGTTTTTGTTTTCAAATTTGTATTTCCTTGCTACTTTTTTAGCCTTTCCAGATCCTAATTCCTTATCGATTTTCACGTGCCACATTGAGTTATTCGGTTTCTTAGCGTTCTTTTTGATTTGGTCTTAGTACCACATTTTTGTTGAAATACTTTACCCGTTCAGAAGTAAGTTGGTTTATCGCAGTCAGAATTTGGCTAAGCTGGTTATAAATTTGATGTAGTGCAATATTTCCTTGCTTGAAGATATGTTGGTATTTGAAAGAGTGACGCATCTTTTGTAGTGGTCTCTGAGTAGGCTAACAGGTTCTACACTTTTCTCAAGGGTGACCTGGAGATAAATGTAGCAAAGGGTAGCCTCGAGATAATTGTAGCAAAGGGTAACCTCATTCTCCCACGTCGAATTTCCACAACCGGATGCAGTTTAACGTCATACCAAGGACATTTCTTCTTCTTCTTCTTCTTCTTCTTCTTCTTCTTATTATTATTATTATTATTATTATTATTATTATTATTATTATTATTATATTGCAAACTTCATATCTTCGAATAAGAAAAATGCAAAAGTGTACTGTGATCTTGATGATTACAATTCTCCATCGATTATTACCGGAGATACATATCGCCCTGATCTGTTAGTAATTGATAAAGGAAAGATTTATATTCTAGAACTTACAATCGGCTTTGAAACAAATATTGAAGTGAATTCGAAACGTAAATCAGAAAAATATGAATTTCTGCTAAGATTTCTAGGCAAAAATTATCAAAAAGTTATATTTGTCAATTTAAGCATTGGCGCGATAGGAGCAATCGGAAAGGGTACACATTCGGTAGCGAAGATGTTAGCGGAAATAAGTTACGATAAAAGCGAAATCTCATATATCATAAAGAAGATCATATGTGTGGTAATTCGAACCACATATTACATATTCTGTCAACGTAGTA
>RDPX01000117.1:305074-316780 GCA_003991215.1 Morbakka virulenta | reverse complement strand
TTCGGTAAATCTTGTATTACCTTCAGTAAAATGTGCAACGCTTTGAACATCGACAACAAACACGAGCGCTTTCTTTCAACCAAACTTTCCAACATAATCATTCGCACCACATACTACATATTCTGTCGTAGAAATAAACCATGGACCAGCCCTGAACTATTGTCGCTTTATTGATTTTGTTAGTAAAATATTTAATTTTGATTTTGTTAAATAGGCAAGCCAATGCAAACTACTTTGATTAGTTAGGTTTGTAATTGTATATGTTCAGATGAAAAAATAAAAAGTTTCCATTATTATTATTATTATTATTATTATTATTATTGAGTTGTGGAGCAATACGAGCCCACGGGGGACTCGGGGTAGAAACCCCAGCAAACCCATCCGACTCCCTTTTAGGGTACGCTGGGTGCATGCATCACACCCAAGTGTGTGCGATATTGATGTTAATTTAAAAAGCACATGACCTTGCAGGTGGGGCCTGGTTAGGTTTCCCAGTTTAGGTGACCCATTCTGCTTAAAACGGTCTCCGTAGCGAGGCTTCACCCAAGGCCTTAGGACTAAGTAACAAAGTAAGAACTCGGTAATCACCCCTTCAGAACAAGAGATCCACACTCACGAAACCTAGATATGATGCTCCCCCACTATTATTATTATTATTATTATTATTATTATTATTATTATTATATCTCTAATTTTTATTTTTATTTGCATTTCTTTTTTCTTTACCATTAGCGCCGGAACCAACCCTGGCTTTTGGGCTCTAATGGGCAGTCATCATCTATTTAATTGATAATACTTTTCGTAGACTGTGGGCGAATCCTAGAAGAGAGATCTTTTGCAATTCGGTAACGTTGATGCTTCCAGGAACTTTGCTGATTTGCTTTGTCAATGTCTTTCTTGATTTCTCCTAGTGGTTCGATGACAACTGGCACAATTAATGTTTTCATTCCCCACATTCTTCTGAACTCAATTTCGATATTGCTATACTTTTAAGAGTTTCTCTGCTACTTTAACGAGTGTATTCCGGTCAAGTGGTACTACCATGTCGATAAGCATACACATTTTTTCTTTCTTGTTCTTAATAACGATGTCGCGTTTATTGGCTTTGACGTTCTATCAGTGTGGACTTGCATATCCCAGAGGATGGAAACTTCTTCGTTTTCTGTAACTGTTTCTGGTTGATATTCATACTTCTTGTCGGTTGTTTTGATGTTGTAATACTGTAAGGTCTTCCAGTGCATGAATGCTGCGTTGTTCTTATGCCTTTTGATGTATTCCGTCTTGGCTAATTCGGAGCGTCCAGCTAAAATGCGGTCGATACTTTCGTCGTACGTGTTACATAACCGGCATGGAAGATTTGTTCCGCCTTTTATGATTTTATGATGGTACAATTGGTGGCTAAAATTAGGTCTTGAGCTGTAATTATATGGCCTTCAGTTTCCACTTTCAGACCCGTGTCCCTTTCAGTCAGTTTGTTTCCTTATAGTCAACATCAGCTTCTTTGATTCTTAATAGATACTGCCCGTGGATAGCTTTACTTTCCCATTTCTTCATAATTTTTTCTTGGGCTTTGATTTTCGCATGTTGTTTCACTTTTGTAGCGAGCTTAGCTACTGCCTCTTTTTTCCCCGCAATGTCATTCATATTCAGCTCTTGTTATTTTTCTTCTTCTTCTTCTTCTTCTTCTTCTGCTTCTTCTTCTTCTTCAAACATCTGCTATTGTTGGCACCACCAGTACCCTCAGGAAAACCCTCAATCTTTAAAACTACTGGTTTGGAGCTGGAATTGAGGGAGAACCCCCTGGAAATAAATTTCAGCTCTTTCCAGGAGTCGCTTTCAAACAAAATGAAAATTATTATTATTATCACAGTTATCATTGGTATTGTCGAATGGTTACATAGCATCTAGGGGTAAAAGACACCTCACATTCAGCACTCAGCTACAAGCCAGGAACGATGAATCCAGGTACATGTACGGTAGCCACAGGTGTTAAGATAATATTAGAATATTATTGTATATTAATTTATTTATCGTTTTTGGTGTAAGTTATGGATTTGGGGAAAACCCGTACTGTTTAGACTGGAAATTCAGAGGTTTCATTTTTCGAGTGACATCATTAAGAGTGATAATATAGAGTCAGTTAGTTTAATTATTTGCGAGGTGGTGAAAATAAACCAGATTGAATTTCATTTTTTTTTTGTATTGGTTGATATTTTTGTTATAATCATCATTATTAAATTTTTTTCTCCTTTTCAACGTCATTTCCCCCATTCTTTGGTTTGAAATGTCTCCTTCCAAAAAGTTTTGTTCAAGGAGCGAAAATTACTTAGCTGGATATCCCTTTGTGACCAATAACCAATGACTTTTTATAAGATTACAAATTTTTGTCCGTTCAGGAATGGAACTCTGAATCTTTTGGTTTAGTGTGAGTTTACTAACCACTAAGCCAAGGCTGCTTTTTTTTATTCATATAAATTCAAGCAAAATGCAATCATCAAGACTGGAAAATACTTGAACTTTTTCAGAGTAAAGTGAAATAAAATTTTGAAGACTGAAATGTGCTTAAACATCTGTAGAGTCGAACTGAACCTCAACAATGTCACAGATACACTTCATGCCTGAGTTGGTAATGCTAATTTGATAGCTGATTAATATTTTTATCATACCAAGTATCGTGATGTTTACAGAAGTTACACTTCAAAGAATATGAAGAAGCATATTCAGCAGCAGATAGTTTGCTCAAAATATAGTTTTAGTTCTAAGATTAAGGGTATATTTTCATTTTCTGTAGCCATAAAAAAGACCGAAAAAGAAAATACAGGCTACTAACGGCACCAGAAACCACGCGACAGGGTTAAAAAGTCAAATTTGAAAGATCGCTTTCATAAAAGTTGTTGAGGTCTTCTGTCTGAGATTTGTATTAAAGAGATATTTTTTGTTTAACGTGTCAATTTGAGAATCATTAAGGCAAATGGTATTACAGAAAGCAGATTTATTGCAATTTGGTAAGTTGGAATGAATTTAGTTTTTTGGAGAAAACCGTCGTAACATTTTTGAGTTCCATTTCTTTCTTGCGATAAACACTATTCGTTCGTCTGCCATGGTGCACTGAACCAATTCCATACAGTCTTGACCACCACCTGACTTTACGAACAGCCCTGTGATGAATAAAACCTTTTATTTTCTGCACTTGATACAAGCTATTGAATTATGATTTCCAAAGTCAGGCGTAACCATTTCCCATGTTACATTAACAATGGCGACAAAATTTTCCTTTTCTTCTGTAATCACCGTGACACCGCTTTTGATTTTTTAATAATAAACACCACAACACGTATTGAATTGTAGGACAAATTTATTCATGCTCTCTAAGGCGTTATTTATATTCGTATAACAAAAGAACTACCATGGAGGCCTTTATCCAAGAATAATGTTCAACTGCAGCTAGTTTTATTTATTAGAATTTTTGATCATCGTGCTTCTAGATAACCACACATATGTTTTCGTCTAACATAATGAAACGCGCGAAATGGCATTTTTCTGGTTGTGTTGTGCTTCGAAAAACTGATCGAAAATAACAAAGTTTTTATCATTTTCACGCCATTTTTCGTTGGACAAATCTTGTTTGGCAATGGCACACTGACGGTAAAGATAACAGTGCATGCGCTTCCTGAAGGCTGATATAAAATCTCATTTTACTCCAATGAAGAGACTCCATGTTGTGGTTGAAATATACCAGTTAATGTGTATGTCAGTGGGAAACAAAGATGTTGTGTTCGCTTTTCAGAAGTTAATATAGATTTTTTTTGCCACACCCTACATGTACGAGTGTAACAAAAAGCCGGCTATCCTTCACAAGGAGTATTTATCATGAGTAAGAACATAGGAATAACATTTTTATTCATCCGGCATATTGGAATTTTTAGGCTTTTGCATAGGCTTCAGATTATGCTTTTAATGTCCCCATACGATTGGAAAGGTATTCGAGCCAGGCAAAGCTACTGCCATAAGTCATTTGTTTATACTTTTGGACAAGATTGGCTTTATCATTATCATCATCATCATCATCATCATCATCATCATCATCATATTCGGTTTAACGTCCGTTTTACACGCTAGCATGTGTTGGACGCAATTGTCATTTGCATTCTGTATTGCCACTCACGTCATCGCATTTTCAATAATATTTTTTAATGCTTAGGACCCGTGTATTTAGTTATGACGTTTCATGCTAAAGTTCTTACATTATTAAAGTATTTGTCGTAATAAATGTAAGTTTAACATTTTAAAGAAGACTCCAAGAACATGTCCGCAATGTGATAATTCTATTTTGAGATCAAAAGTAGCATTTTTAAACAACCACCGTTATTCTTGGGAATTTAGATTTTGCTTCCAGAGTCTAGCTTTGAAACAGACCATCCTGGTAATGTCTACATAAAATAGAAATTTAATACCACTGAAAATATAAAAATACAATTCTGTGGCTCACGTTGATAGAAGTAAAACTATTTTGTTTAACTACAATATTCATCAAATTATTGATTATGTTTCGTTAGTATAATATCAATACCTAATAAATAATAAATGTTTTAAACTTTTCAAATTTTAAGCTTGACTGTACAATGGAAACTAATGGTATTCTAAATACTGTAACTGTAGCAAGAGCTTTTCATTGATGAAAAGTATTTCTATATCTGTTACAGTACATACATTTTTTTTCTCTCGCCGGTCCTAAAGAGGGCTGTGAGCCAATCGTATTTGAGAAATTAATACAAAGTTTTTATTGCCGTTGTTCACTGATATAAGTATTTCTGTTTACCTCAGATGTAAAAGGGTAATACTAATATTGTATTTTGAAATTTTCTATCCTTGATTGCTCGGTTCTTAATTTCCCATTGTTTACATTTTTATCATGAAATGAGTTGACTAGTATGAACTAAAATGTTTTTAAACTTAACGATTTAATAAAGTATTATAAATATTGTGGCAGTGCAGACGGTTTTGTTAAATGTCTGCGACTCCTTTTATTTTCAAAATAGCGTCATATTTTGAAGAGCAGGAAAAGTGGTTAGAGATTTTTTAATGCGATTTCTTTGCATTTTTACGGTGAGACTCCTATCCTATCTTAACGTTGAAATTTATGCAAGTGTGACTATCTGTTGGTCTTGAAACCAGCTGTGTTTTGGAAACATCAGGCCACAGGATTATCCTTCTGATTCTTTAGGTTGAACTTTAGTGGCGTTTTGGTGGAAAAGATGGTCATTTCACTGTGTTGTGGGGTTCTGTACAGAAATTATCACGTAAATTAATTTTTAACTTTTTCTGGACCTGTGTAGTATTTGTTGTTGTTGTTTTTTCCGCGTAAGAAATCATATTGAATCACTTATTCCTTTGTAGATACTCCTTTTTTTCTATGGTCAGATGACATAATACTAATTTTCCTGTCCTTTCCTCCTTCCAATTTTGTTTAAAGTTGACATATCTTTTTTGTCATTTAGTTAGCAGGAAGGCTGGTGTGTAGGGGAGACACAAAGTAGCCATATCAGCAAGCAATGTTTTTTGATGGGTGGGGGAATGACGAAGGATGTGGCAGATTAAAGTTGGTCAGTGGGCAGGGTAAATAGCTAGAGTATAATATTATATTTAGTCCTTCAGCGAATCGGTCTTTTACTTTGACTTAGCAGTTAGTTGATTACATAGACTCTTAATCGGCATTGGGCTCTCTAATGAGCCAGAGATGGAGCGGTATTTGTTGCTCAAGTAAAAAAAACTAGACTGAGTGAGACACGTTAGCGGAGTAACCTAACACTAAAATTTGATTTAACTGTTTACAGTGGTAAAGCTGCTTACTTTTTCTATGTGCAGTTGACAGAGTAACGTTGCCATATGTAACCGTATCATCTTATTCCTTGTCAAAAGTTGATATGGTAACGCAGTAAAGTCTCCAAGAGTATGACTTTTTCTCATCGGTTAAAGTTGACTTCGGTTTTTCGGGCTCTCTCTCTGCCTCCCATGATTGCTGTCTCTTTGTGAAATTATCTTTTATTACCACATTTACCCACGCTTCATGCTCTAGAATCCTCATTTTGGAGGGGAAATTGTAGCAGTTTTCTTGTTTTTGCTTTCAGTATACGGTGCAAGACCCCATAAATATTCTCTATTTGTCATTGATTCTGTTGTATTTCTGCCACATCTTGAATCAGTCTCCTTGCCAATTGTTTAAGGCTTACTGTGCATTTAATATCGAGCTTACAAACCTCTAATGACCATGGTATTATTCAACTGCCTTGAAAATATCTACAACATTCGTTAAATATTCCTTCCACCTGCGACTTCATGTACGCGTTATCGTTTTTCTGGGAAATACTGTAGGAGCTTTGTTAGGTAAGGGCATTTATTAAAAGAGGACGGTAGATTTGACGAAATCATTGGTTTCGATTTTGCAAAAACCAATACATCGTTTTTGGTATTAAATTTGACCAGGCCATTGTGATAAAACTAAGTTGTGGAAAGTAAGACTAGTTTTGGAAAGTCAAGACATCTCATCGTAAATTAAATGGTCGCACCTTCGAAACTTCTACTTCGATGAGAGCACAATAACTTGCAATCAGGTTTATTGTTCAGACATTTAGCTGACTCATAAATAATTCAATAAAGGATTTTTTTTAAGCTCTTTTCTGTGAGATCAGTTTCTAGCATAACACTCCCAGATTGTATCTTCGAAATTTTAAAAACTTTCATGTATTGGAATCTCTACCTATTAAAAACTTCATAACAATTGAATTGGCATGAGAAAGTGACGGTGTCGCCAGATTTAGTGTACTTTAAACGCTATTGTCGAGTTGCTGAATGTTTATTACTGTAGCAAGCAAATAAATGGTGAAACGGGTTGTGCAAAAAATACTTTTCCAGTTTAAGGTTACTGTAGTTTGAAATGGATTCGATTCAGAATGGAAAATTTTGTTTGACTTACGTTTAGCTATTAATGTTTAACTTCCATTTTTATGGTCAGAATATTTTAGCAGGATGTTTTGGTTAAATTGAAATGATTCTGATACTTATGGTCGGATATTGTAGAATCATACTTAATTTGCTTCAATTTATAACGAACGACGACGGTTATTAAACCTAATTTGGCTTCTTTAGTTACAGAAAGGAGTCCCAAAAGGTAAGCAATCGATTGTCGATGTGTTGGTTATGCGCTTTTCAAAATTTTTCATTCGTACTTTGCACAAAGAGAAAAGAATATGTCAAGTGTTTTTTGACGATAAGAACTGGTGTACTAGGAAAGCCAAATATTGCAGCGAGTAGAGGGAACGTATCAGTTGTATCATTGGCACAGTTTTATAACTCCAAATTTGATCAAGTGCCGTTCAGGCACGGGTTTTTTTTGTCACGTGATAAATATAGCAAGCCCTCCTGCTCCGCCTTTATCACGTACGATGATCATGTTTTGTGTGTTTTTTCCTGTGGGTAAAGAAAAGGGTTACATTTATATATGAGGTATACAAGTACTAGTAAATTTTTATTATTAGTTTTTACCTGGGACACATTTGCACATCTGGCTATCCACCCGCAATTCATCAAATATGTAATAAAACCCCGTACTTTTTCAATTTTGATTTTTCGGACCTAAAAACGTGATGAAGTGCATTAATATTTGGCTTGAAACCATACATTTACAATGCTACCATTTCTTTCTGAATTGGGGTCCTTGATTCGTGGTAAGTATCTAGGTGTATTTTTGGGCTTTACAGAAACGACACTTTGGCACTGCCACTCAATCAAACTTGATTTTTTGTCGTCGCAGATGTATTCACAACTAATTGGAAACATTGGTAAATAGAATGTAAATTTTGAAGGACCTTTATCGATCGACAAGCCGTGTTTAAGCCCGTTTAAATACTAACAAATAATATGTACCTCGCACTCCTCCTCTACATATGGTATTCGTTTGTATACTTTTTCTGGGATAAAAGTCGGCTTGGACACAAGACCAATACAAATAAAATCCAAATCTATACCACACATTCAAATAAGATGTTTTTCTTATCACACTGGTGGCCTGTAACATCTGGCCTTGCGACGTATAACTTTCATAAAACATCTTAAAACATCAACAAAACAAACAATAACTGAAGATATGCTTAAAAATAATCAAACGATAACACAGGGTAGTGCATCAGGTGCAAACTAACAAAACTTCCTTGAAACTAACCAAATTTCCTTTGCCCAGGTTGCAACTGACTTAGCATTTCGTGAGTGTTAACAGGTTCTTAGTTTTTAGTTATACTTTCGATGACAAGCTTTACTGTATAATTTAGTTTCAACATTGTTGAAATTACATATTGTTGACGCATTTTTACCTCCACTGTAGAGAAAATTGAAATAGCATTTAACTCTGCATGTTTTAAAATTAGTCGTACAGTTAATCCCTTTGGCAAGTCAGATTCACTTGACACAAGTCATACTCAAGATTGTATGTTCCTGTGTTTTTTTTCTAATGGCGTATTTGTGTGGATATTTATTATTCATGAAATCTTTGAACACACAGACACACACGCAGGCGCTCGCGCTCTTAAGTGTTACCACCATAATATTTTGGTACTTTTGCTTTAAGACGACGAAGTTCTAGAGGCCACTGCAGTCTACGAGTATTATCTTGTGCGTAAATGGAATGTTCAGTTAAATTCGGATGCGAAAATTAAGGCTTTTTGTAGAGTTATTGTTTTGTTTGTTTTGGGGGTTTTTTGAGATGACGTCCCAATCGCTGACCTACATTTCGTTTCTGCATGAAGAACTGTTAAGATAGAAAACAAATCAAAGGATTGAATAATAGGAAGTAAATAATTTTTTATTGCTCGATACTAGAATTCAGTTTTCTTAGTTTCCAGACAAATTTCCTTGGAAGTCTAGTTTCGTACATTCCTTTGATCTTAGTGCAATTGGTGGAACCTAGCTGTGACCGTGTCGTGATAAAAATTTTATCGGACATTGCCATAGTTTTCTCTGGGGTATAGCGCACATTGTTAGCGAAATCATCTCGGAACAGGCGTAATAACTTGTTGTGCCCAGTTTGTTTGAACAACAGGATATTGGAAAGCGAGAAGTTGTCAGCAGCGATTGCCAGTTCTGGAGCAACATGTAATTTTTTTATATATCATTAAGCAAGGCGCCGTGAGCTTAATTTTTGTATATGATATGCTGGGACTTGCGTTCTGCAATATGTAGAAATTCAGTGGATTATAAATAAGATTTGGTAAAAAAAGTTTGCGCAACTTTCCGCTTAATCATGTTAAAAATTGTAAGGTGGAATTTTTTTTTCACCTTTTCCACATAGTACACACCTTTATTGGTGGATGTATTTCTAGCTGTAAACAAAATTATTTTATTTTAGGTTTTTTGAATCATCTGTTGAAGAAAAAAGTGCAGTTTAAAAACCGTTAATTTTTTGAATCAGTAGTTTGAAAATGTTGCATGTATCTTCAGTGCCAGCGAGGCCTCGTGTGGTTCAGAACAGTAACCTATACATGTGCAGAATTCTAAAAAATGATAGATCTGTTGTTATTTCTGGTGTTAGTATTATTTAACTATCACCGTGACTGTCTCCTCAACTGAAAATATTTCGCGATATTGAAGTTGATAAAAAGAGAATGCGATGAAGAGAATATATGAAAATGAATGGTTTTTAATAGCCATTTTTGTTTCTCCTTTTGCATCCTCAGCAGAGAAAGTAAGTCAGATACCAGGCTACAAAAGTTTATCTTCCTTGGTTTTCATAGGTTAGGTTTTAACGTCATGAAGTGTAGACGTTAGGGATTTTATAATGGCAAAAACATCACTACAACAGCATTATCAAAGACATCGGCCGCATTTCTCTCAATCATGTCTTATCACTATTGCCGTTACAAGACTCACAGTAGGCTTCAGTTGTTGGTGGTGCCTGAGTTGTTGCTGCTGCCAATAGCATTACAAATACTGAAATTTAAACTCTACAGATATTTCTAGGTTGACCACTGCTTTAGCCCCGTTATAGGACCTGTTTCTCCTTAAACCATCACCAACACGACCATTTGGATTACCAATAACATTAATTATAGTAGCATTGTTGGTTGTAGTAGCAATATTGATGCTGCTGATAGTGTTAGTTGTAGTGATAGTTGTAGTGGTAATGGTAGTTGTAGTGATAGTTGTAGTGCTGGTGTTAGTGTTAGTTGTAGTGATAGTTATAGTGGTAGTTGTAGTGGTAGTGGTAGTGATAGTTGTAGTGATAGTTGCAGTGATAGTAGTAATAGTAGTAGTAGTAGTAGTAGTAGTAGTAGTAGTAGTAGTGGTAGTAGTAGTAGTAGTAGTAGTAATAGTAGTAATAGTAGTAATAGTAGTAGTAATAATAATAGTAATTAGTAGTCGAAAGTTGTAGGAGTAAGAAAAGGAATATATTAAGGAGGGGGGCTGAATGAGGGCCTTGGAGTATAGCTTGGGTATCAAAAATTGTTGTTGAATAAGAAAACAGCCAGCGTTACACCTGTTGCTTCTTCTTTTTTTGTGATGGAAATCATCACGCACATTTTGCCAATTTTGTGCGTTGGTAAAATATACGATTCAGCCTTTCCAATTGTTGTGAAATATCAATGGAATTAAACAATAGAACCTAGTACGGTGGGGAGTACACGTATCACAAAACTTGGATGCAACGAATTTTTTATCTTAACAAGCATAAATTTTTCCCTTTGCCTTCTCACTTTTTTGTCTCTATTCCATCTATAACGAATTTCATTTATAACAAGTGTAGAAAAGAATCGTGAAATTCGTATTTTCAGAGGTCTACAGTACTGAAACTCAAATGTTAACTTGATTGGAATGAAGGTCCTTTAAATTGCAATAATATTGTTTATCGTTACTTTTACTGTTATGCAATTCAGGGTCTCCAATTGAGGGTATGAATTATGTTCGATTAATTTTGCACATGGATAAGAAATGCATTTTTTCTGCATCAAACTCTTGCACATTGTCAAGATTTAAATATGAATCAGATGGTTTTTTCCCATTTCCTACATTGATACCAGAAATTGTATTTTTTGAAATTAGCTAGCGAATAATAATAATAATGAAAACTTTTTATTTTTTCATCTGAACACATACAATTACAAACCTCACTAATCAAGGTAGTTTGCATTGACTTGCCTATTTAACAAAATCAAAATTAAATATTTTACTAACAAAATCAATATAAAAAAAAATAAAAAAAAATAATGATAATAATAATAATAATAATAATAATAATAATAATAATATGTATGCCCTTTGGCATACATAACAACATGGCTCTTTTTGCCTGTGCGTTGTTGTTTTTGTCACCAAACAGGGCAATAACAAATATCCAGTCTGTATTCAATGCTGCAATACCAGACTTCGTGCTAGTACTAAGACATCTCTTCATGTATTGTCAGCTATCAGGCTAGGAGTGGGGAGTGCTGTAGTCATGAGTTGTTGTCATACACCAACAACCGCTTGAGCAATGTGCCTTTCCTCACTTGTTGTGAGGCGCCACTTGCAAGGTTGAAGTGATGTTTCCATTTTTATTTGGTTATTTTATCTCACTCTTGTGGCTACAGTACATGTGCCTGCATTCAACTTTCCTGGCTTGTTGTTGGGCGCTGAATGTGGGTTTTTCACCCATCCATCACTAGATGGTGTGTAACCACT
>RDPX01000117.1:238365-301095 GCA_003991215.1 Morbakka virulenta | reverse complement strand
ATAATAATAATAATAATAATAATAATAATAATAATAATAATAATAATAGAAGATTGTGTTGGAAGTGAAGAGAACTATTTGGGATTGTATGTGCACGAATCAGAGGAAGAGCTTCGAAAAGCTGTAAAGAAAGTTGGTATCATTGAGACTGAAAATCTGTTGGGGAAGGAAGAACTTGAAAGGAGTAACCAAAACAAGGTTAAAATGAAATGGCACGATAAAAGAATTTATGGACAGTTCGATCGTGAGATGAATGCTGTAACAGATAAGGGATTATCTTGGAAATGGGTTGTGCAAAATGATCTTGAAATGCAAACAGAGGCACTAATATTTGCTGCCCATAAACAAGCGTTAACGACAAACTCTGTCAGGCATAAGATGGACAAGACTAGTGAAAGTCCACTGTATAGGATGTGCGGGGGAAAGGGGGAGACCGTACAACATCTAATATGCGAGTGTAAAAAACTAGCCCTGCGGGAGTACAAAAGAAGGCATGACAATATTGCCAAGCTAATTTTTTTGAAGCTGTGCGAAAAGTATGGACTTGAAAGGAAGGAAGAATGGTACGAACATTGCCCAGATTGGAGCAGTAGAAAACGATGAAGTGAAGTTATTGTGGGGCATGAATATCCAGTGCGACAACGTAAGTGAGACTGGGAGACCTGATTTGGTATTGGTAGAGAAAAAGACGAAGTCATGCATCATCATTGATGTTGCGGTTCCAGGGGATAATAGGGTGAATGACAAAGAAAATAAGAAAATTGAAAAATACGAAACCTAAAGAGGGAATTAATAAGGCCCTGGTCGTGACAAAAGTACTAGTTGTACCAGTGATGGTAGGCGCTATGGGATGCGTAAGCAAAGGTTTCAATATATGGATGGAAAAACTAGAGATTGAAGTAGGTGTTGGTTGGTACAAAGACAGCCTTGTTTGGAAGAGCCAGGATACTTCGAAGAGTATTGGTGATGTAAAGTGAAAGAAATCTCTTGGCCCTTGGCTGCTAGTTGTGGCTCGCGCAAGAGATGTTATTCGGCAAAAAAAGAACAGCCTGCGCAAAATGCAGAATTAAGATAATAATATTAATGATGATGATAATAATAATGATGATAAAAATACTACTACTACTACTAATAATAATAATAATAATAATAATAATGATCATTATAGTAATGATAATAATAATAATGATAATAATAATGATAATAATGAAAATAATAGAAATGATAACAACAACAGAGCTTTGATGACTTTTAAGAGTCGGCCAGGCAAAAGAATAGGAATTGGTAGGAATGAACGTGGTTTGTTACAAAGAGAAATGGGACAGAAAAATAGTGCTGGAGAATGATAAAGCGAAGCATGTATGGGATTTTAAATTCAGCCTCTGAAAAAGCAACTACAGTAAGGAGGATTGAACATTGGAGGAAAAGGAGAAGAAAAAGGTCTGGATCTGTGACATGACCTAACCACAGCAGCGAAAATGAGAGAAAGACGCCCTGGGTTTAAAATTGTGCCGGTTGATTGGTGCCCTCCCATGAGTCATAAAAACTGCGTTAAGCAGAATTTCTTTAATATTCAAGGAAAGGATACTGCGGAACTGATCATGGATAAAATACAAAAAAGAATGTTAATGGATAGCGAGACCATAATTCGTAAAGAGATGCCATGACTTGTCTAAACTATTAACCCTTAAATATGTGTCTCAATCAATATTTTATAACTGACAATTATTTGTAGATATTAATGTTGGCTATAATTATTTGCACTTTTTTCTCGGTAATGATATTATGCTGTAGATAACAAAAGGGATAAGACGCACCATCTTTTTTATAACCGTTCACTTAAATTGCGAAACTAAAAATCTTTGATGAAAATGTAAATTGATAGTATTTTTATGTATTTGTACTTTTTTATTTTTTATTTTAAACGCATTTGAATTTGAGAAGACACATTTATTGCAGTGTTTTCTATTTGTTGTTCATTTTTAAAACTTCTGGTTTTTTAACTACGCGCACACACACATACACATGCACACGCACACATGCCTCCCTCCTTTGTATCAGCCTTTTTCCTTTTCCATAGTGTTTTCATTGCCTATTTTTGCTGTGCAGCATATTTTGATCTCCGAGACAAAATCTGAGAATTTAATATAACAAAAGAGGAAACACGGAAGAAGATTCGGAGTTTCTTAATAACAAAGCAACTCTTAATTTGTTGCCTTTTGATTTCACAGCTGGTTTTGAAAATTCTTAGAAAAATAGGTTCATTCTGGGAATTTTATGACTTGTATTATATAATTAGTATCCGGTTTTTATGGGTCTGCTATATCGGACGATATATAAATTAAGCCCCACTAAGCTGAATTTATAGTTTTAATTACTTCTGAATGTTTAGAGACCGACTTATTTGATTGCGTCAGGTACGTATTATGTGATTTAGTTGGATTTTTTTAAGCGGGACGTATTTAGCTCAGTGAACTGTACAGAATAGACCTTTGTAACATTGCCCAATGCCTTCCTTCAGAAACATTGTATCCGACTTACATTGTCGCATTAATATCGCGTACTAACTCCTCTCCCTCCACACTCCGTCGCCTTGACTATCATGTCGTTCGACGTTTGGTGTACTGTGTTTGGCATACCCCCTAATCCTTTGGTGCGTATTTGATCCCAACAGTTATATTTTCTCTTAATTTATAGTTTCTGAATTTGACCTATGTTTTGGGTCACATCACCTAGCTTCTCTATTTCGTATTTGTTTCTGTAATTCTCTGTAAGTGACTCATTTTCTTTTGATTTATAAATGTAGATAGTACAGCAGGGAGGCTTTTCTTACTCGAATGACAGTTACTTCAGTTCTGCTCCCACGCTTTTAACATTGGGCTTCCTTGCGCTTCGAAAGTCCTTTGTTCCCTCACCAATGTTTTTTAAACTGACAGTTTTGGTTTCCCAGTGTGTTTTACAATGAACATTCTTCATAACTCTGTGCCATAACCTCAATTTGGGTTGCCGTATAACTCAAATTTAAATGCTTCACCTTTTAATTGTTGTTTCTTTTCCACGTCTTCTTAGATTTAAAGTTAATTTGTGGGTTGTTTTGTGCTTGTTTTTTTCTTCTTGTTATTTTGGATGAAACAATTTATTGCTGAATACGAGGCAACGACGCAACTTCACGCTTCGTTGAAAACCTCCTAGTGGTTATTCAATAACTATTCATCGCGTAGCCAGGTTTGAATTAGTTTTAAAAACATTAATGTCGCGTAGTCGTAAGGAGATTTGTCACAGTACACTGAACTGGGTCTGCTTACAGCCAGTTTACCCGAATCTCCCTTCTCAGGATGTCTAACAGTAGCTGTAAAAGTAAGGAATGCGACAGGTTTCATTTGATCAGAATTTAGTTTGGAAATGGATTTGTTTTGACAGTCTGTTATTGAATTTGGTGGTAACCATGCTATTTGTTTCTGTGGTAGTCTTGATTTGCATGATGTGTTTTTTAAACAGGATGTGATTTCCTTTTTTAGCTGACTATTTGGGTAGAAAAATTGAAAGAGGAGCTAAATTTAGACGACCAGGCAGAATCGGATAACCAAGAATATGATACCATTTTGGAGAAACATAGACACCAATGCGAAAGTACACTTGATGCTTTACTGACCACTGTTCGTGAGGGAGAGCAACTATCACAAGAGCTTTTGAAAGAGTCTTCACATAACAATAGGAATTCATGGATACAAGATCAGGAGAATACGTCAGATGCATCCAGACAAGCAGTCGAACAATTCCTTTCACAGCTAAATTTGAGTAGACAACAACTGGAGAAGCTATGGCTAGGAAAGAAACAAAAATTGGATTATTGGGTTCAGGTTAAAAATTATGAAAGAGAATTTAAGATCTTTATTAGAAGTGTCAAGGATTGGAGTACGTCATGGGAAAGTAGAGATTTAGCCAGTGATGTAACACGCTCACAAATATTTCTTCAACGATTCAACAAAGAGCATTCCGAAATGGAGAAATCGGTTGGTAAATATTTAGGTAGTGGACAAGAATTACTCGAAGTTTTAAAAACATGTGGTGTCGATGTGACAGTTACAAATGAAAGCGAAGCGAAAATAGACTCGACAGTCTATGTAGAAAATTTATTACAACAGTTAACAAGTCGTCAGGAAGAATTATCTGATTTTCATAAAAAAATAAGAAATAAACTTCAGCAATGTGTACAGCTGAGAAAACTTGAATCTGACGCCAAGCGAGTATCAAGTTGGATTAGACACGGGGAAACAATATTGCAAGTAACACACGAACCTGGAATATCACTAGAAGAAGCAGAGGCACTTCTACGTGAATATGAGCAGTTTCAGGTTGCTATCGAGGTAAGACAGATATTTGCTCATCCTTTTGTTTTAGTTTGGTTTGTTTTGTTTTTTTTTATTTGGTTTTGTTTTTGATGGGGTTTTTTGTGTTGTAGAGTTAAGGGCTTAGAGTTAAGGGCTTGTTGTCTTTCCAATGCAGGTAGAGACCATTTCATTTAACAATTTAAATGCAATTTTTAAGTATATATCCTTGTATGATACAGGCGGTTATTTCCCCAAACTGCATTACAGTATTACAGACGTATTTGAAAAAGGTAGAAAATACGTTAGAAAAAACTTTCTTTTTTTATGAAAAGAAGCAAAATTAGATAGGAAGTTAAAAAGCAAGTGGAGCACCATAAAAGCTGATGTCATTTTCTCCAGCTGAAAACACGTATTATAAGATGCATACCAGTAAGAACCAAAGTGAAATTTTGTTGCATCAACAACTGATTTTAGAATGATAATGTAACCAGCTTCAGTGCAGAGACAATTAGCTTTGGTCTTATTGAAGAATTTGATCAAACCGAGGCGTGATTCTTGTAGGTATTTTCATTTGTTGACTTTGTGTTAAATTATTACGCAAACCATAAACTGAGAAGCATCTTAAAGCTGGTAAAGAAATATTTTGCCGCTTTTATTAATTTCTTTGTTAGAGCACCCTCTGACCTTATTTTTTCACGAGTCACGAATAGAAATATACGCACTTTAATTAATTCACTTTATAGTAAAAGGACGTCATGCACCTTTGCATTTTGATCAGTATCATTTCAAGCTCAATATGTTTTGGGAGTGGGGATCTAATTTAACAAAAGTTACCAAGGCCATCTCACTTTTTGTTTACGCAAGTGTCAAATAATAGGGCAAAATGTTTTTCAGTCTTTTTACCCCCCATCACGGATTTTTTTGGGGGCCGTCAGCAAGACAATGGAGGATACATGTAAAGTTTACAATGTACTGTGGTCAACAGTAATGAAAACCTAGTAGGAAACAGTATTATTGGTATGAAAGCCATTTTACTTTCATACTTATTCTGGGAGAACAAATGCAAGGAGACAAGGGATTGTTAATTCTCGAAAAGTATAAAAGCAGAACAGAAAGGAAAGGTCAGAGACAAAGAAAAACAAGAATACAAAGATATACCTTCTTCAGAATGTAAATAGAAGAAACAAAAAGGTAGTGTGCAGCCTTGTAGAACGTAAATACAGCAAAAATCCAATAGCACATGTAAAGGAAATAAATGAAAACATGGAAGAAGTAAATTGGAGGGATGTTTAAAGATAAAAGGAAATATATATATAAAAAGTGCAGTTGTGGCCGAGTTGTGAAATCAACAGATTACCACGCAAGGGGTTCGTGGTTTGAAAGTACTGCGCCCAATTTGTTTCTGTGTTATAAGTGGCATACTACATTGTCTGTACATGTTTTAGGAGATAGAGTTTGGAGAGGGAAGAATCAGTAACTTCAAAAGATTAAAAAGTGCAAAGAATGTATAAATGTGTATGTCTGTCTGTGTTTGTTTGTGTGTGTGTGTATATATATATATATATATATATATATATATATATATATATATATATTCGTTTGTGTATATGTTTTAGCAAAAATATTGGAAAAGATAATGGTTTGACAGATTTATGTTGCCGTCACTTAAATATGTCATATTTTGTGGTCCCACTACTGTCATTAGTAACTGTAGTATAATATTGATGTGCTGTTGGCATGTTAAAAAGCATCTGCGTAAATCGGTTCAGCACACGTGGTGACAGTTGTCATGAAGCAATCAAGAATATACTAAACTTGGCTGTGCATTTAGGTTTTACCTGCCAGGAGGCATTGCAGACTGTTGACAAAGAACTGAAATAGGTGAATCGTGCGCAATGTTTTAATAGTAGCTAATTATAGTGGGACAACGTGGAAGTATGAAAGTTACAAGGACTTTAATCCACCCTCTTGGCGCTTTTTTTATTTGATAAATTGGGTCAAGTAAACCGAATTAAGTTCATGTTGATGGATGTAGGAAAGGATATTTATCTGTTACACAGCTTTCTTATGATCAATAACAACTTTTCCAATCACAGGAAAGGTTTATTGACTGACTCCCTAATGCAAGATTTCTTTGAAACTGAGTCTAACGTGAGTCTGTTTTCTTATGAAATAAGTAGAATTGGACCATTTGTAAAGTTTTCATTAAACTGTGTGCTGTTAAGACCCTTAAGCCTGTGTAGATCTCGCCTTCTACTTGCTTCACTCCATTTTCAACCAATCAAATGTGTAGATAACTGGCCCTTTTGTGTACTCGGTGAAAAAAATGATTTGACAGCTGTTTTGGTGGGTAATCATGGGGCATCAAAACGAAAGCCTGCTTTAGTTCAGTTTAGATTTAAATATTCCAATTCCGTTCAATTCCGTCGTTGTAGCTGAGGGTAAAATTAATGAAAAAATATTCCGTGTCAAGATGTCACGAAGTAAGTATTACTCCAAATAATTGCCGATTATTTAGCTATTGTTCAAGTCGATTGGTCTTGATCCTTCATCTTACAGTTTATAGTTGCACGAGTAATGGCCTGGGAAGTCACCGATGCTAGCAAACTGAAAGCCTCGCTGAAAAAGTACAGAACGGATTGAAATAGAATTCACTTATCTTTTTTGGGCCATCGCTCTAGTTTGCCTGTATCAGCTGATAAGTTCCCTTTCTTCAAATTGTTCCTTATTTTATCGTCGCATTTTCACTTTTACCGTCGTAACCGACCGAGTTTTATTATTGGTTTACCTCTGCACCAAAGCAATGTTGCTGGTTGTCATCAGTTTTCACCTTCCAGTGCAGATATAAGCTGGATTTACATTGGGATTTTATATTGTTGTCTGTTTTTATCTAAAAGTTCCTAAGCTCGAACCTAGGTTATTCAAATTGGCTTGTTTACACTATTTGAAAGTCTCTTCTCAAGAGCGTTTTAAAATCAGTTATTTTAGAGAAGGTCCTATGCTCGCATACTGTGACAGTCTTCAGTATTTTGAGGGCATTTTACTTTTAGGTTAAATTCTGTTATACAGGTACTCACTATATGCTATTCCATTAGAGGTTAATAACGCTTTTTTAAGCTTCTTTTACTCCGTTTGTGTAACGCAGTATGTGGTAATTCATGTTTTAAGCATAAGTCGTAGTAACAAAGACCTGATTGTATTCATTGAAAGAGTTACCCGTACGGCAGGATGAAAACGTTAAGACTGCTGCTGGCTTCATCACGTGCTAAACGTTCGTTCCTACTGTTTTTCTTTCTAAATATTATTTTTAGTACAGTATTATTCTTTTCAGACGTTAGGTTATCTTTGTATTCAAGGTTAATATCCAGAGTTGTTTCTTTAGTGATATCTAGCCAGTGTTAAGAGAATGCTTCTTGGAATTGCTTTCCATATTTTTTCTACGACAATGCTACATCGGAAGTAAGCTATTGCAGTCCTTTCATAAGTTTAGTATTAAGTCGGGGGTGTTTAACATTTTATTCTTAAATCTTAATGTGGTACAATTTGTTCAGAAGTGAATGAGATACTTGTATGGAATTAGTACTTCTAGGTCAGTAAAGTTTTCCTGAGAATGGTAATGTGAAATCCTGTGAAGCAAGATTTGTTTTCTGAGTGTCGAGTACGTTATACAGGCTCTGTGGCTCAAACATATTGACAAGTATTTTAACCTATCTTACCAACCGATGAACGTTTGTTCTTAGTGGGATTTCGAAGAAGATTATCAAGTGTTTGAAGTACTTAAGGTTTTTAAAGTCAATTAGAGTTTCCCCCCTACGATCATGTCATTTTGCCGTAGTTTTAAATTGGCACGAAGGTCTTCCTTTGTGAAGGTCATAATCGAAACTGAATCGACCTACAAAACTGGATGACAGCGTAGGTGTTGATTTTTAATGACTTGTCTGGAACTTAACTTTTGGTGATTTCCTTCTTTATGTTAAATTTGTAAGTACAAAGACATGATTATTTCCTTCACATATCTTTTTAAATTTTGATATTTCTGTTTTATATTTATTAGTTCTATGTAGATATTTTGTTGACACAATGTTATAGGTCATAAGGCATTGGTGCTCCCTTACCCACTCTATCCCCCTCTTTCCTCCTTTGTCTCAAACATAATTTAATCCGTAGCTTGGGGAAATAGTAAGCGGTGGTTTTTTTCAGAGTGCAAAGTCAATAGCCGTTTAAATTAAAGTTAATCGAGTAAATGTTTCTTTTCACGTCATCAATCGAATTTCCACTTTAATTTTGTCCACAGCAGCCCAGTTTGGTTTGAAATGCGCCTAGCTCTGGTTGATATGAAAACCTTTAGCTTTTTAGTGGTTGTTTACTTCAAGACACATTTCATTCTTGAACAGGTTAAGTTGTGTTATTGAAGACTTAATCTTCAAATGTGAATTCATTGGTTGATGAAGGTGTATGAAGGTTTTGAAGGGTGAATTAAAAATTAGTGTATAAGTTCCTTAATTTCGAACTTCGTATTTACCTTTCTTTCAAAATTCCGCAGTATGAATTTTTTTTTTGGTTCTTTTAATTGGGACCTGTATTTTCCAGATATGTTACGCGGTACTCAACAGTTATAGAAAAGTCCTAGACATATCTAGTAACGGTTGCAGAAGTGATGACATTTGTTAAAGAAGATTGTATTGTTGTAAAATGTTTTGGGGGATCCATCTTTGAACAATGTGTAATGACTTTAGATCTACTAGGAGCACCGCCGAGCCGGTTTCTATAGACTACTGAGTTTTGTATTTTGTGTTTAGGGGTAATAAGGCGATGGAACGCAGTTTACCAACCCCATATATTGTTTTTTGTAGTTATCTACTGTTGCTATTTATTTTTACTGCCTTGTAGAGGATCATTACTTTCAGATGGTGATTTTTTTCCAGAACCTAATTCTCAGCTATTTGGACGTACGTTTTTATTTGAAAAATTAAGTCTATCCATTGAGGTTTGCACTCTTAGCTATATTATACGTAATATATTTTGAGACCAGCACATCGTTTTTGAGATAGGTAACAACAGTTTATAGATTTAAGTAGGTGAAGCATGGAATTTTGGACCGACTGACTTTTCATATTCGGATTAGAGGTACAATAAGTGACTTCGGTTTTTTTGACATTATTTGTGTCACGGAACATAAAGTAGCTATAAATTGCCTTATTTTGCAATAATATAATTTAGGATAGGGTTGTCTTTTGACGAGTACAGTATTTAAACAAGTGTGTACAAAGAAGTCAACCAGTCCCTGTTATATAAAAATCTTTGTGATTTAAAAATGCTTGGTGTTAGGAATTAATCTCTGGCGTCATTCTTACCAGTTACCCTAGGCCTTTTAAAATATTAAATTCCCTTGATTATTTACTTACGATTTTGGTGCGTAGGTTACTTCCAAAAGGAAAAAAAGTACTGTTGATATTTCGCCATGTCTGGATTACATTAGGTTAAGGTGATTAAGCTAAGATGGCATGTTACACAAGAAAATAAAGGGCAGTACTTAGCATCCATCTCAAATGCTCAATACAATCTACAGTTTACTTATTGATATTATATTGATAAGATTTTTCAGTGTGCAATGAATAGGTATGACCAACAAGGACGAAGTATTCGGCACTATTTGAAGTAACTACCCGACGAAATAATACAGCACGCTTTGTGATCTATAAACTTGCATGTCCTTGTGTTTATACATATTTTAGAGGACGATTAGACTCGAGGAAGAACCGAGTACATCCCAAGGAATTCATATTTGTAACTGTTTACCATTTGTTAACTATTGTTTTGAAGCACCTGATAATTGTTTTTCCTTTATGCACTTTGGAGCCGGGCCGAAACCATTGCCCGGCAGGATTTGGAAAATCAGGTCACATTTAGCCCAATGCTGCATTTGTTAACTAAGATTTATTGCTTACATTTGTCGTAAACGTAGTTTATTTGACTGATAACCCACTCCCGGGGAACACAAGAAGAGTACATGATTTTACAAGAAATGTTATAACAAACACAGTGTTTAGAACTTGGGCTGAGTTTCATGATAAGATAGCGACATGATGTTAGTGAAAGGGCGTGTCTCGTGAACTCAGAACGCGGTGTTATCACAGAGCAGTTATAAACAAGACCCAAAAGAATACACTGTTAGTAAACATCGTCCAGTGCTTTTGCTGCTGTCAAAACCACGCTTTTAGTGTAGTGCCGAAAGCGTTATGCTCTTAGCGAACTTTCTCTGTTGCATTTGTTAAACGGTCCACAGAAGATATTTTATAAGAATTTGATGACGTTGAAAATTCAGGACCTGTGCTTATTTCTCTGTGTGCACTCGTCAGCTTAGTGGGAGGAGCACCCACAATTTCAACGTGATCCTTGTGAAACGAGTTTGCTTGATTTCAACAAGAAAGTACGAAAAAAGTTACTGTATTTATGGAAGGAAAAAATACAACTACAGTGCGTTAAATGAGAATATTCACAATCAGCAGTTATATGACTTTAAGCATAACAACTATTTCCATTACTGTGTGATATCGTGTCTGATTACCAAATGTGCTTTTAACAGTAGTGTTAATAGTTACAAGAAGAATATTTAGACTCCAGAAGCTCCTTTTACAAATTCCAAAATTTCGTCACATAACAGTGCGAAACATGTTTTTAGAGGTGAAGTTATACCAACTTTATTGTAGGGATCATTCAAACGATTAAGTACCTGCTGTAAAAACGCAGACAAGCTAAAATGTAATGTAAACTCAATATTCGCAAACAGTACGCCACAGAGTTGTTCACTTGTTTTAACATTTGTTGAATTGAAGAAAGTAAGGGGTAGGGTTTAAGAATTTCCAGGGGCTGGTCTCTTAACACATTTTGTGAACAAATGTTCGATTTTTCTGTCTGGTATCATTATAAGGTGAATGTTATGATGATTATCCCCTAATCTTGACGATTTCGTTGCTTCATAATTTGATATCTATTTCAGGGCTGTCACACGTGACGGACAGGTTGGCAGTAACGTTGTTAATCATAAATAAATTATTTTGTTGGTCATTCAGTGGATTCACCAATAGCAAAAGAATTCCACTTTTTAGCTTCTCCACAAATTTTGGTATCAAAACTGACTTTGCAGCTTCACCCTGACAATAACTTAACAACTTAGATGTTTTAATCGCTATTTGAACTCGTGTGTTGCTTACATTATAAAATCCCCTTTGTTTGTGCGAAACTGGCTTTATACAAGAGACAAGTTCAATTTATTTTATGGAAGTGCTTTTCTCAAAACCATGCTGTAATTACTTCCTACCTGGAACAATGCCAGAGCTTACGTAATATTGTGTCATGTGATAGTTAGGACATGCTATGACCAAGAATGTCATAAAATGTATAATTTTCTTTTGGTTTATTCGCATTGCATAACAGAAGTATCGTTATTTATCTTTAATAAAGTCAATCATGGATGTTTGTCCGGTTAGAGTTACTAGTGACTGATTTTCTTGCACAGATCACTTGTTTTTAGGGGGATGGAAATATTTCTTATATAACTATCTTTGTATTGAGAAATGAATTAAATGAAGTATGTCATGCACTTAGAACATAGAAAAATGGTAAATGTGAACAGAAGAATCCTTAATGTTGGCTTAGTTGGAATCAGTGATGCTACAGACATCCGGGATTTGGTTGCTGTAATTAATCAGCGTCCGATCTTTTATGCTGCCTGAAAAAGAAAATGGTGTCTGAAAAAAAATAGGGTGTTTGTTTGGTAACAGATTTGCTGATTTGCTTCCATTTTAGTTTCAGTCAACGTTTTGTAGTGTAAAAATACAATATTAGCGATAGGAAATGTTACCTAGAGAGTTATGGTCGTTCTTGGAAGCCTCTGGCCACAAGAAATGATTGGAAGTCAATGAGAAAAATGGTGAACTGGTCGAGTACCTGTTGAGCTTGTAGAGCCCCATAACCTTACATTATTAGCATGATCTGTAGATTCGCCTATTTCAGAGCTTTTGGTTCTCTGCATAACGTAATACAACGCGCTGAAGCCTCTTACACCCATGGCTGGGGAAATTCTGACTACAGAATATAATAGCAGCCATTATAAACTCTATTTTCAGTGTAAACTCCTGGCTCCACATTCAAAGGTGCCAAAAATTAGGAATTTTAACGTGTAATTAGTCGCCTTCGTCATTTAGTTCTCAACCCAGTTGTTGCTGATGCGCTGCATACTTTTGCTGACACTTGATTCTTCTAGTGTTAGTTGTGTTGCTTGAAAAACAATGGCGGTTGCTGCTGCTACCCACATTGTGTTTCGTTCGTTGTGTTACATTCTTTATTTATTCACGAATATTTATAGACGATAAAATACTTAAGAAGTATACACAATAAAATCATAATAGCCAAATTTATTTTTTTCCCTTACATCCTTGTAATCGTCTCTTGACAACCACAACAACCAATACAGGAAAGACCGTAACACAGGTGTGTGAGGGGAATTTGGAGGATGAAATGTCGTTATCGGTTTCTTTTCTGACCAGGAAGGCGATTATTTTTTTACTCGTTTTAAGGTTTGTTTAGGTTTTGTGCCACAACAATTAGCCATCTGGTCTGTGGTTTGCAGAGAATCCTTATGAATTTATGAATCATCTTTTGAAGGTACCGGCAAAACTTTCCTATGTACATATCGTTCGTTAACGATTTTTTTATTTTATTCTCTTTCGTAATTTGTATGTAAATATATATACACACAAATTATATATATATACAAATATATATATATATATATATATATATATATATATATATACATACATACATATACATACATACGTACATACATACATAAATGATTCTGACTACTAAACCTATTCAAGAAAGTTCTTGTTTAATTAGTACATTCTTAGACTGCCAATCAGCTGGAAATATTTTATCCAAGTCATCACTAATTATATCTGCAGAGTGTTCCCTGGTGTTTTCGTTCTGTGGTCTTTCATATGTATTCTGTGTAATAAGGAACTGTAGGAAATCCTACTTTTAGTTTAAAATTGCCCGTAGTTATCAAGGAGATAGGAAAGTAAACCTTAAGAGGTTGAAAATTTGATTCCCAGTAAGTAACTTGATTTACTTGATTTACTTGATTGTTTCTGCCGCTGTGACTGTTCTGTACGAAATTGTATTTCCCCTGCTTATCTGTTGGAACTCTATCAGTCTTTCAGAGGAAATATAAATGTATATCAGAAGTTACTCATAACAAAGCGAATTACCATTTCGTTTGTTTAAAAATACACTTTGAGCTGTTTGCTGAAGAGTAGTGTACGAATTCAATTATGTCAAAAGCACATTAGCCGACAAAATTTTAATAATGGGCTGTTTAAAGAAGGTGTAGATAACCATGCCCCTAACAGTATTGCAGACTTTAGATTTAGGAAATTTTGTAGTCATAACCCAAGAGTTTTGTATTAGTAGGACTGGGGTTGGATAGGGTAAATTAACGAGTTTGTGTGGCAATACAATCCAGCACCTATGTGCCCTGATGATAAAAAACTTTACTTGCTCATTCATTGGTTACTATGTTTTAGTTGCACTCAGACGAATAAATATAAACCATTATCCTCTTCCTGCAGAAAAAAGAGGTGATATTAAGTGGGTCAATTTTGTTGCATTCTCTACGATATAAAGGTATTTAGTAAGTCGATAAGGCAAAATTGCTTTTACAGTAACTGGCTGCACCATCTTTAAAAGACGTTTACCAAATAAAGTAAATTAAGTTCATGTTTTAAGACCAATAAACTTGTAGTAAAGTACCGTTTCTAAGACTATTTGAGGCGTGGGCGTTGAAAATAAATATGTGTATTTAATTGATTTTGAATATTCTGTACAATGCTAGACGAATTATACAACGTCCTTTATAGTTTAACCTTCTTTTCTCAGCTTTATTGTCAGACTGCTTGTTTAACTGACCCTCCTGTTATCGAATAGTAAAGGCCATGTCTTGTGTAATAATGGGGAGTTGTGGGTGGTTTTGTTAGTTGCAGAATATGTTTGAAATAGCTGGCGGTATTCTTTGAAGAACAACAGAATCCACAGTCAAATTAGATTTTTTTTTGCAAAGGGGACACATGAAATAGCATTTTATTTTGTTGTTGCTGTTGCCAACTTCATTTTAGATAAGAGGTTTTTAGACAATTTGTTACTTGCCTACCTTTATATCCTGTATCGTTACCCATTATCTTTTTGACATAATTCTCTCCTTATATAATATTTAACTGTGACGTTTTTTTGGTAGTACAGAATGGATAAAGTAAACCCATAAGTAGGTATAGTTAGATTTTGGTCATCCCAAAATTACCGAGTTGTATTTCTTTAATTCCCAGTGGTTTTCATCCCGCTGTTGGACTGGTTTGTTTCTTTTGCATTTTAAGTTTTTATTTTGACTTTTCTGCTTTGTCTACTCACCAGTGTTGATTTTTATATTTATTGTATTTAATTGTTCTATTGCTCAGAAAAATATTTCCTGTATTGAGAAAGACTCACTGGCTAATGGCTTTTGAAAAAAACCGTAGAGCTCGGATGTTTTATCATACGATGGTGTTAGTCAATAATTCTAGGAAATCACTGCCCCAAAATTTTTTTCAATTGACATTTTCGAATGTCTTCTTGTGGGTTGATTTCTACTCTTTTGTTTTTGGTTTTGGTTGTTGGTGAAGGCGGGACATTTTTTCATCGTTCTCCGTGGCTGAACTGAGTGCCAGTGGAGAACAAGCAGGAAACATGCCGCAAGATGCAGTATTTTAGAAATAGAAAGTGGCATCTTTTTAAGCAGTCTAATTTCTTCAATCCCCCGTTTATTTGAAACAATTTATTGTTTGTTTACATCAGACATACACCCTGGCAAACCTTGCCGTACAGAAAGGATCTTTTTGTGGACAGTTGGGGGAGAAGAGGTATCTCTTCGGCAGCATTCGGGTCTTTATATCTTCTATTGCAATTCCAAATCTACCGTTTTGATTTATATAAGCCTTTCGAGCTGTGGTGAATAGGGTAAAGGATCATGCTCTCGTGATATTTTGGGGGTTAAACGACAGTAATTTATAAAGCAGTCTAATATATATATAAATGAATCGTAATTATATTTAGTCCTTATGGCATTAGCTGATAACGGTTCGTGCTGTGGTCTACACACCAGAGGCGAGGTTTAATGGTTGTGCTATCCACCGGCTCTAATTTTCTGCAGATTAACATTATTGTGGCTCCATTTTTATCATTATTTTGATCTTATCACTGCCCAGTTCATAACAGACATTGTAACAAAACAGGGAACCATGCGGTATCATTGTAATTAGTGCTCAATAGATCAACAAAGTAGAAAACCTCAATACCGGCAGCTGCTACTTGTTTTAAAGAGGTTAGTTCACTGGAATAAAAAAATTGATGAGAAGTCTTAATATTACACTTAGCCTGATATCTACCATCCATGGTAAACCTGTTTGGCTTGTATCTTTTATCATGGGAATACAACTGCATTTTGAAAAACACTAACCAGATCAAGACTTGTTGCTCCAAAGACTAGAATTAGAACCAGAAAATGGACCTACCTTTGGTATGTTTTTCTAATGTTAACGCCAAGTAATTTAGGAGTATTGAAACCGTATTGAAATCTTACGCCAGTTTAAACATAGTTGGATTGAATTACGTAAGTAACACTTTTGTGGTTTCCAAACCCATAGAAGAGGGACTATTATTTTTTCCTCTTGTTTTCCTGTGTTGGCTAGTTGTCTTTAAATGTGGCTTTTATCCGATGAAGTCTCAAACAATTGTCTGATGAATTTGGACGATATGTACATAACTGGTAATGAAAGGAAACTATGTCGTACAGTAATTTGTTTCACTGTAACTATGCGGTATCCTACTTAAGGTACCTAAGTACACAGTAATATACTTTTAAAGGGTTTTCTAGAGGAAGAAATTTTATAAGGGAGACAATGTCGATACATAGTACACATAAAACGCCCCTCTTAGTCATCGACGCTACAAAAGAGAGCTTCCTCTGGCTGCAGACCCTCGTCAGATTTTCCTTTGAAAAGAACATTTGCTGTTGGTTGAACCTACGTAAAAGACAGTTTACTATATTAAGGACGTTTGGTGTAAACGTATTTGCTTCCTCTTATATTATCTGAAGGTCACTTTTTTGGGGCTTCTTCCGTAATTTTGACCAGATTTTGTTTGACATCAAATTTTAGGCCCACATTATGATCCAGCCGAACTCCCTATAAAAGAATTGCCCTACAATTTTGAAGACTATAACTACTAGCTAAATATTTGAACAATGGGTAAAACGGCATAGATTTGTGGTACATTGTGTAAATGAAGAGATGGTCCTACACACCAATGCAACCTACAGATATGCATAATTGTCTTTTGTAAGGTCACTTTAAGACCTGTTTTTTTAATTTAATAACTATAAACACACACATACTTAGATTCCAGTTATATTGTATTTGCCCTATAACTATCTACCTGTATTGGAGAAGTAATATTTTCCGCAGATGCATGGTTGTCGATAGATGCAAGTCTTTCGAAAGGCATAGATTTAATAAAAAGGTATCTGAGGGATTGCTTCTTATCTTATGAAAATTGTACATATTAAGCACACCTTTGTTATTGTTACAACTTAAATAGAAGTTCAATGACCAGCAAAAGTTAATGGTGGACATAAATTCTTCCATTCAGTTTACATGTGGTCGATAATGATATTAAATTAATGAGAGTTTAGTTCTTGGAAAGTTAATGGTATCTGGCATTGAATATACTTTCAAGGCACCGGCGGTCGTGGCCCACCCAATGCTTGAATCAAGTACTTTTCCCCTCAGATCTCATGCGTTTTAGGAACAATGCTCGGCCTCCTTTGCCTCGTTTTCAATAATTCGGGTAACGATTTCAGAGCTTAACTGCCATTTATAACAGGCACAAAAATCAGGTAATCCCCGATTTTTGTGCTTGATATAAAGTTTGCCCAACAATTTATTTGTGGACACAATTGAATATGCATGGTCTTTTCCTGAGTTACCAAAGTCTTGTAAATCTTGAAAGCAAATCATTTAAGCCATTCGCGCAGTTTTGGCTTTGACTTTGGCTTCCCCTTGGATAAGTCTTACTTTTCTGGACAACATTCCCTACCCATTCAGTAAGGGTTTTATGAGAGTGGAAGCTGTTGTTTACTGCAGTAACCACCAGTAAATTTAAAGTCGACTTTATGATTTTTGCCTATGGGCATAAAATATTGTAACTTTATAACCCACCCACCTCCTTTTTTTCATCAGGAGACTGGTGTCAGTAGTTAAGACATGACATCGCGGAAAATATTCAAAATGGATTATGTTTACATCACAGTTAACGGTTTTAATTCTGATTAAAATTGGGAAAGGAGATGTTCTGTTATTTTGATGGGTTTGTTTGGTAGGCATTTTGTTACTACTTCGATTGTTTATAATTGTGTCATAAAGGTATGATCTAGTACAAGTTTTGGAGTCTTGGGCACAGACAGGGATTTCGACTGTGATAGCGTTAACCAATATAGGAATTAACACTTGTATTTGTTTCTGAAGTCACAGTTTCTGGTACCAGTTATTTTATGAAATTGAAGGACAAGTACATAGCATCACATGGTTTTTGCCGCCTTTAAGAACTTAGATTTCACTTTAAGATAGCAGACTGAAAGTTGGAAATTAATATTGAGATAAATTGAAATTATACTTTGTCTGTTGTACAGGTATACCTATTAGCATGGACCAACACAATGTAGATTAGATACTCTCCGCTGTTTGTAGATTAAAGACCATAGCTATTGTACTTATTTACGCTAGTTGATCAGTATATTAATTAACTCTTTTGAAAACAAAAAGGAAAACAAAGAGATGAGCATTGTTGCCTCGTTATCTTTGTAAAACTCAAAATTTAACATCCTGTATTATCTCACCGACATCGTGGATTTATCAGATTGAGACGAGACTTGGAAACATAGCTGTGTCTGGTAGGGTATTTTAGAATAATTGCATTTATCTATATATAGCTTGATTAAAAAATGAAAAAGAAAACCTCTATAGTAATTCTTATTAACTAGACAGCCCCAATTTGCACATATTGATTTGAGCTATAGCTCTTTTAACTAGTTCTACTTGGACTCATTTATGTTCTTGCATCGTTAGCATTTATGACAATCTTTATAACACTAATACAACTCAAAGACACCTTGTTCATACGGACAGATGTAACAACCTTGTGAGATGAATTCTTCACTAAATATATACTCCCACGAGGTGATTTGCTGTATCGGGGTTTTTTTGACGTCAGAAAACGCGATTGTGTGTGTAGACGTTTAACCCGGAAGAGTTGAGGCTCCAGGAGGGTAAATAGAATAGGAAGTAGATAAATTGATTTAATACTATTTTTTTAAACAGCAAGAACAAATTATTTTTGTCATTTATCGTAACTTCACTCGATACTTGCAGCGAAAGCCATTAGAGGCTATAATGTTGGAATTAGCAATAAACGTAACAAACGTAAGTTTGCTTCTAAGTGAATAACAGGATGAGTAGCTTACAGAAAGGAAAGCCAACAGTAAAAAGCGTTGAGAGGTTTTACCGGTCTCAGTGTAATATTTCCAATATCAGTGCCGGGTCCATAGGTCAGCTATTTAACCGACTGTAGCTTAAGCGAAGCCTCAGTATTTTTAAGATTGTGGGTTCTAGTATTGAGTAACTCCTAGACCATCTCGTTTATTTAAGTGATTACGCAGTACTCGACCGAGCTCAGCACCCTAGTCGAGTCAGAAATGAAGTGTTGTGGAAAGATGACATCTTTTTGTTTTCTTATGCTAGTTTAAAGATTTAACTTCTTTCCTGTTAGGTTGTATTACTTTTATTTTACTGCTACCCCGATTTAAATATCACTACTTGTCGTTTTGACGGTTTTATTTCCTCAGATTCGGAACGGTGTCTAGATGATCAGTAGCTTGTATGTGTGTTTGTGCAGTTACGCTCGGAAAGAAATGAAATAAAATTGCAAGATGACAGGCTTCCTAAAAAAAAATTTTTACGTCATAGTTTTAATAAGGAACGCCCATCACACTAGAACTTGAGACAGACCATGTTTACAACTCTTACTTGTCAGCGTGTTGTGTTAGAAGATATTGATGTATACCTGAAAAGTGAAATGAAGTTTCGACAACTTCGTATCTGTTAAGATTATGTCATCGAAGGTAGGTATTACTAATCTTCCAAAGCCTCTTTCGAGGATAAAGACACCGTTAACACATGGAAATTTGTAACTGGCAAAGCCACACGGTAAGAAATGTTCACTTTGTAAACAAGTATAGAACTTGTTATCTCTGTTTAAGAGACATATTGATATTGTGCAAAGACCAGGATGCAAATGTTCTGTGTATTTTAACCTAAAATAAAGTAAAATGAAATAAGATAGAACACTGTGACGACTCCCTTGTAATGATTTATGTATTAATTAATAACAGGTAATGATTTAGGCAAAGCTGCAGTAATAATAATAATAATAGGGTTGCTTTTCATCGATTCCATTTCTAGTTAGTTCGCCTGTTATTTCATTTCATTTTCAAAGTGGCTGAGTGTTAGATAGTAAGGTTACCATGACTGGAACTCGTAAGTCAGGCATCCCATTACCCGAGGAGTACTGAGGCTAACTTTTGCTGCACGACAGAGCTCCTGATAACTATGAATGGTAGTTTTGGACGAAGGGACCTAGCCAATTTTTTCATGCAACTTATTCGGCCCGGTAATATATAACTTCTTAACCTAAATGTGAGGACCACTACCTCTGTAGACTTGTATCTATTCCTATCAGTTGCACGCCGATGCATACAACATATTTGTGATAAATCAATAATATTAAATAAGTATAGTTTAATCAGAATGAATTGGGTAGATCAAAACAAATTAGTCAGAATTTTACTGAAACTGTATTTAATTCTTGCTGTAACAGAACGGGTATTTGTTTAGGTGATGCGAATTCCCCCGTTTTCTTTTTTGAACTTGATCAGGGTAAAGACCGTTAATTCAAACTGGAGTGCCTGCTAGAAATCTGTTGTACTTGTTTGAAAGCGCGTGGGTGTGGGGGTTAAATGAAATATGATCTTTCACAGTTTCCCCCCGACCCCCTCATTGCCCAAGGAAGTATTGGGTGGTTTTGTTGCAGTAGAGTCGAGTGTTGATATTAACAATAACATCAATTGACATGTCGATATAACACTGCATGCTTTCCAAACTAAACTCAACACGCTTTCTGCAGATCCGAGGTAGATCATTGATCAGCACTGTGATTGCAGCATCGCAAAAGTTCACTGAATAAAATGCCGATAAACCTTATTTGGTGGACCGAGCTGTGTAGTTATTTTTGCTGATGACTCATGTTTGATTGTTAAAAGAGCGTTCTGTTTCTGGGGTTTTGTGTTGGGTGTTGCAGGTTGATTTTGAAAAAAATATTTTACCCGTAAGTCCAGATGAATCTTAAGGTCCAGGAGTGATTGCTAAGGACCGCACATGAAATTCTAGTATACACAAAATAAATTTGTGAGAAAGAAAAACGATAGTACAACAATAATATTACGATTTACTAATGTCGAAGTATTTTAAAGAATTACCATAAAAGTGGCGAAATATTTATACCTCTCGCTGTAAGGGAAGGTTTTATTTAAATACCTTTGCGAGAGGAAGACGTAGCAATGAATAAGACTTTAAAAGGGGTTGCTTGTTTGACACCCGGACATTAATAACAGATTTGTGGGGCATGGTTGATAGGTATCAATTCTGTGCCCGTTTCCTTTCTTCACAATCATTGCCCTCAGTATCCTTTTGTTGCTGTCATCACGTGGTCACAACCTCTGTTAAGTTACAGGTTGGTCAGACAGGGTCATTGAATTCGGTCTTGTTGTCTTTTTTTTTCTTCGGGCATGTTGCTGATATGATATTGGCATACGCTTCCCAGTTGGATAACCTCTGTCTGAGCTATCATTTCGCGACTGATTGTGCTGCACAAGAACTCAGTAATACTAGTTATGTAGTTCCTGCATCTAGCTTAATTAGTGGCCAAAATGAAGCATGTTAGATAATATTTTGAAACTTAATTGAAATGAGCATAACATATCTGAAAGGTGACCCATGCATTATTTTGCAGTCAATCAAATTTTATTGTAATACCCCTGAAGGAATTTTTTTAAAAATTGAGTGTACATTTATATTGAAATATTTCTCTGCTTGGACAGGCAGTTTTGTTTCATTTCAGAAGTTTTACAGCTGTTTCGAATAACACATCTTTTCAATCCGAGCGGGTGCCCGTTGCTGTTGCTACTCCTGTTGATATTTTTACATTATCTCGCGCATGTTTTTTGAAAGTGTTTGGAGATGTTTAATTTTTTAGAATAGATTGTGTTAACGGGTGGGTTGTGTTATCTGTTCTTTAAAAGTACGGAGTAAAACATAGATTGTTTGCGACACAAAGGTGTGTTTTTCTTGCACACGGTTTTGGGGCATTTCCTTACGTACGGTAACAGTTTAGAATGTTTTCAAATTTGAAAAGAAGTCCCAGAATTACCGATTTAGCCTGGAGCATGTTGGATTTCCAAATGACAGCGTGCACTTTGCGTATTTTATCTGAGATTATAGTGGTTTGGGCTAACAAGAGATATTCCAGGTCTTCAGGAATTATACTTTTAAGTTTGAAAGACCGAAAGCACAAGTATCATGACTACTTTTCTGGTGGCAGTTAGACATAATTTGTTGCACATAATTAGATCCGTTTTCTTACGAGTTGGTTATTAATTTATTTCTACGCTTTAGCCTAAAAAGTGAAAGGCTCTCTGTGAAGTCGTTAGCTAATTATCTAAAGTTTACTTTGACTGGATGCTGCTGAGAATTGAAAAAGCTAAGACAGTTCTTTGTCACTTGTTACAGCAGTATTCCAACTGTTACAACTCAGTTATGCAATTCTGCGTAACTGTTGTTTGACCAATGTTGATGTAATCTTTCAAACAGTACAGCAAATTGTTGTTCGTTATGGTTTCACTTGCGCTTGAAGCATTCAGCATTGTTTTTACAAAAAGCGCCAATGATTTTTCTGTGACCTTATTGATATATCAAGTACAAGACAGTATACTTGCGTTCTTTGGTTCACGTTAATACAACATTTGCAGGATTTAGTTACCGCTGGCTACCTAACTATTGACTACCTAATCAGCTGTCGTTCTGTTTTGCGAACTTCAGCTATCATCACTTGAAGTATGTTTTCAAAAGGCATGTTGATGTACAAAACTTGGATTCGTATATTTTGGTCGGCTTCCTCTATACAGATTCTGAAACATTGCATCTATCAAAGCTATTAATAAATGCATGAAAGTCAATCGGTGCGTGTGGAACATGGATAATTTCACAAAGGTGTGTTAAGTTTATTGTTGTTTCGCTACCTTTACTACGATATTCTTTTCAGTCGTTAGTTTACATACATTTATTTCAAAATAGAGTTTAGCGTTCTCGGTCCACAATGGGTACGATGTATTCAAAATAAAATAGAACTAATTAATGACATTTTACCACAACAATTCATGTATGTCAGTTGTATGCCCTTCTCGTTTTTGTTTTAAAACCTCACAGAATTAGGACTCGCAAGAAATTTTGATTTACTGAATAAGCAGAATTAGAGATCAACCATGAAACGGAGATCTTTTATTCTAACGGTAACAGATGTTGCCATCTGGCTTTTTGAATTACAGGAGAAGAATTCGTTTTTAGATATTATGTACATCAAATGTAAATTGCAATGAAATTCGTTTACCTGGAAAACACTTCGTAAGGTAATATTTAATTTTTTCACTCGTTACTTCCAATCGAATTGGTAATGATCAATTGGTTTCATAAAGATTTAGAATAATTCATTTGGGTTTTACTTTGGCTGGCCTGTAAGCCAATGAATAATCAAACAGATTAAGAATCAATAAGACAAAAGGTAGTCTTTAGTATCTAGTTTATTATAGCTCTTGACTAAAGGTGCAATTCTCCAGTCATATCTGGCGTTTGGTTTGATATATTGCTTGAAGTGTGGCTTTAGCTGGTTGATATGGCTATAAACTGTTAGCAAGGGGGAATACATTTGTTTTGCTGACCATTTGGCCACTACCTTTGCTAATGTGCCCTGTCAAGTATGCAGAAAGTTTATTGTAGTAACATATGTATTAGCAGTGAATTTTGCATAACATACTGCAACGTCGCAGACACAAAATTTGAAGCACCGCTTTGTTTTGCCTGTCGCCAGCGATGATGCCGTTGGACAGCTTTAGCAATTCCTGCTCTCTGTAAACATCAAAAGATTAAAATGTGTTTGCGATCGTTGTTCGGACAGGAGACAGCCTTGGACACGTGAGTGAGGTTTGCCCTCGCTGTCTGTTTAGGGAAAAGAATCCAGTCTTAATCACAATCTTGATGAGCGGACCATGGAATTATCTTTTTATTTTTTATCGAATATTTATGCAGAATTAAACGCTCGAATAATTGTATATTAATAAGACTATTATATACATACACTGTTGTTAGCGCGCGCACTGTGTCTACAAGACCCAATTTGAAAATTTTGTAGCAACTATTAAGGAAAATGCCCTTTTATCCTGTGCACGTGAATTTTAATATTTATTAATATTAAAATTCATATATTAATATTTATTAATATATATTTTTAATAAGAATTTTGTATTTTAATTAAAACTAGGTCGGAGGCTAATGTGTTGGTCTTATTTTGCTAAATTCACTAGACACCTTTTAGACAGTAAAAACAGAAACTTTTTGTAATTTTTTACTGTATCCTAGGGTTTTTTTCCCAAATCTAGTTATAAAATTGTCAAAGGATGGTGTGGAGGTGGGTGGATAATTGTTGCTTTTATACCCAAAACTGTTGTATGTCAGTGCTTGCTAAAACCCTCTCTTACGACGTTGGTAAGAAAAGGCCCTGTTCCTACTTCTTTTAAAGGTTATACAGCAAAAATTAATTTAACCTCTTACTTCTAGACAATATTTAAATTAGCGTAGGTTGTAACTTTTAATTGGCCTGAATAGAAAATAGCTTTCGTGAATGTCACCTTTTAAAGTTTGGCTTCTTTTTATGACATTTGCAACTCCACTTGTGATACCGGTGCAAACAACGTGTATAAACACCAGTGTCCCTAGATTTTGTTCCATTCCAATCAACAATATTTCCCAGTTTTCTATGCCATGTTTGTTTGTTTTTTGTTTTTATATCTATTAATGTTAAGTTTACAGTGAAATTGTAATTCCTTTATCTAACTTTTTGGTTGAACATCAGACGTCATTTTCCCCTTAAGTACGCAAGAGTTTCTCATTGTATACCAGTATTTGCTACATCTGTGGGAAAAAGTAACATGAAAACTACCACTTTGATACTCAGCGATCCTTACAGTTTGATACTCAGCGATCCCTACAACTGTAAAGGATAAAGCATGACCTCAACGCGTAAAGTTTGATGCAGTAAAGCGCAAAATATTTTAAGAAGATACAATGGACCTGGACGTTACATTACTAGATTAATTGCGCATTAAACAAGGGGAGCGAAACCGTCGTTTACGCGTAAATGTAGTGGGCTGAACAAAGAAGGCGGCATGGGTGTATGAAATAGTGTCTTTTATTTAATTCGGTTCTGTTACTATTTTGCCAGCACTTCAGAATCGATCCGAGTTGGGTTTTTTAATGAGACTATTTCAAGTGTGAACTCAATGGGTTTTCAACACAAGGCGTTTTTCATTTTTTTTTTGGAATTCATGTTTCTTTGTTTTTGGTTTTGTCATTGAAATTTAAACCCTATTTTCAAGCTTCTAGGCAATAGAGGATTAATTGCTTGTAAGTAAATAATGTTGCTCACAAGACAGATGGTGCCTGTAATGTATTCACAGCACGTGGCACGACAGAATTCATTCTAGAAGATCTGGACTTTTTCTATCACAATATGTATGGTGCTTAAAGACACGGTTTGATTATCACCTGGTGATTTTTCCCCTGATCAATCCTACCAAATGACGTCTGGTGCAATAAAAATTTGGTTCAGTAAAGTCCAATAGGATCATGAAACCAAGTCAAAACAACTGAGTGCAATCACTGTATATCACCTTCGCCCTAACTGAAATTAGGGCGAAGGTGAGTAGTAGAGGAATAATGAATGAAATAATGATGAGTGAAAGGGAGCTTAGTTTAGTAGATGGCTATTTAAGGACACTTCGTGTTAGCTTGTAAGGTACCTTAATCTCAGTACAAACTTTGAATCCCAAGTGCTCTTACTTTGCATTTATGGAGTTTCTCAAAGGTTCAAAATAAAAGCTCGTTTAAGGATATTTTTATGGACGGGTAAGTGGGATGTGCCCTCATGTAGATTTCACACGAATCCAGTTAGATTTAGATTAAGTCACTTTGAGCTTGCAGTGCAAATCCGTATTTCGAAAAGTACGTTAACCTTTTGCTACAAAAATTATATCTTCGTATTTTAGAAGTTTTTTCCCCATGAGGGTTTCTTTTAAGGAAAATGGCTTCTGCGTTATTCAATAGCTATATCTTTAGACAGGTGATTGAGTTTTGGCCCCGTTGTCGAGTTTAAAAAACAGAATCCACTCCTTATGTAAAGCTGGATCTATTCAAATTTTTTTGACATACAAGAAAATTGTATTTTTTTGACATTAAAGAAGGATACATAGTCCCAAGATTAATGTTTACGTCAGTCTCTGTGTTTGGGTTTTCTGAAAGAGGGGGGAGTGATAACTTTAAGTGCTTGCCATGCCCACAGATTCTTGCCGAGCTTGCAAGTTTACTTATTCATCAAACTAAAGACATTTTTTATTCTTTCACATTGATCCTGTTTGAAAACATGGATTTTACACATTGAACAAGATAACCATATTTTCCCAAGACAGAATGACTCATGGTCAAGATGCTCAAAACGTCGGTAGATTATATGAATCCGCTTATTTTTCTCTTTGGATAAAAGTTTGAAATTCACAATTGCTGATTGCTGATTGCTGTTGCAAGCATTAATTTCTTTATACATATTAATTTTTTGCTGGGTATAAACATAGTGAACGACAGTATTGATTACTTGTTCTTGCATTCAGTAGCTTGAATTTTTAATAGTTCCTGCAGATTGAACCATACGACCTATCTTTTAGCTCTTGTCTTTGCACATCGTAGATGATAGCTGTTATAAGTAAGAGCGGTGATTGGACACCTAATGCAGCTGTGAGAAAATAAAGGCGCTTTTACTTTACAGTGCCTACAAATTTGCATTTGTGCATTATCTTGTTAATACGTTTGGTAATAATGTGATGCTACCTCGTAGCAACACACTATTACCCAACGAAATTCAACACCAATTTTTTTTAATTTCATAAAAAAACCTTCCTTTCCACCGCAAATTTTTTACTGTAAACAGGGATAATCACCCACTCTTTGTTAGCTTTCTTTTAACATTGTATAGTTTTGCCAGTTCTCTTGTACCATTCTTTAATGAATGACCACTAATGATGTATACTTCATTTATGCGGTGATAAACTTAATTAAATGCAATGTTTACGAGAAGGAAGTTTTTGTTCACCATCCATACAGAAATAAAGTGTCTATATAAAAACGAAATGATCTGAACACGTGAAGCACTTATTGAACGATGGCAACCGACCAGAATGGTTTTGGCTCTCAGCTACACTGTTCTATCAACGGGATTTTCTATGATTTTAGAACTGTTATACTTTCTGTCGTTAAGTACTTGTCGTTTATACTTTATACGGCTTGACACTATTGTCAGTTAAGGTTGTCAAACTTGCATAAATACAGCCACTACAGTTTATAAATGGATAAAATAGTTGTTATATCATGGATTTTGTTGATTCATGTTGCTAGGTATTTGTTGATTTTTCCTTTCGGTGAACCAAAAATAGTTTTACCTCGCGTATAAATGCCTTGAAAAGTTAATTTTGAATTTTTTGTGTGAACTATTACCCATGGTGTTATCCTGTTGTCTGTAATGAGTTATATGTAATGTCTCCTGAGGTAAGAGTTGGTATTCTGTTTGATCCATTAATAGGTTGCTCCAACCATATTTTGGGTGATTTTCCTTAGTGTCTTTCAATGTATATTAAATCAAAGGCGTTTATATGGCAGATGTTTAGCTATGTTTCTGCGATTCTCGTGAAATTGATTTAGACTTAATAAACCGATCTAGATTAGAGCTCGAAGTGCATACGCTTACAGGACTCAGTAAGTATACTCGTTATTACATTGCAGCAACCTTTTTATTTCACAAAGAATTGGGCTAATACTTCCAAGTATATTGTTAATATTGTAAACATTATTGCATCAGGAGCATTATGGGCACTTGTTATTTCTGATAGGAATTTTGAGGTGTTATTCAGTTTAACTCAAGCTGTATTTCACCGAGTTGTGATGGGAGCAGTTATCGTGGAAGAGTTTTCATGAACAGTCACTTTGATGATGGTTTTTATTTCTGTTAATCACTATAAATATTTTTTCCTTTGCTTAAATGTACACTTGCAATTTATTAGAATGTAATGATAATGGATTTATTTTACTGCCCATTTATTTGTTGCTGAGCGGCGTTAAATGATGTATTTTGTTTTAGCAATTTTACCAATAATGAATGTTTTGCATTTATAGTGTTGACTTTTTTTGTTTTGCGTTGCTTCCTTGATAGAAAACTCGACTTGGGGTGATGGAAATTCGTGAAATGGCAGACCGTTTGGTTCGCAATGGACATTATGACCCAGACACTTTGCAGACTTGTGCCAGGGGAGTCGAACAGAAGTGGGAGCAATTAATGAGGCGTGCTGAGAAGCGGCGTGGTATTGTCTATGCTTCCTACAATTTCTACCGAGCAAGCGAGCAAGTAAGGAGACGACATTTATCTGATTTTGGAGTTAGTGTACCCTGCTGCAGACGTTTAGGCAACTTTAGAACGTGTAAAGGTGCCTAGATTAAAAGTGACAACAGCTGCCAAATTTCACGAAAAATGTGAATCAGCTACAGCTAAGTTTTCTTCAGGCTTTGGGTACTATCTTTCTGTTTACACCCCTGTTCTTTTTTAAGTGGTTCACTTATTAGTGATGTGATATTTGTGTCTCTTAGTCGTTTGTAGGATTTGATTAGGATCACTGATCTGTAGCAGGATGTTAATTCAGATTGTTTTGGAAGGTTGGACTTGCTTTCTTACTGCATAAGACGTTATGAACCATCAACTTTGTGCGTTTGTTTTTAGGATTTTTTTGTTTGTTGGAATCATCGCTTTACTTGATTCTTGCTACTATCAATACTTATTGTATTACTACCTAATGGAGTGAAGCCACAGTTAGATTCAGTAAGAACTATTGGAAAGTTGACTTCAAGTTTTACCTTGAACTGCTTTAATGAATTTCTATTCATTTTTTTTTCGAAGTGGTGAGTATAGCCCAAAGGTGTTGGCCATTTTACTGTCTTTGTATCTACTAAGTGCTCATTAGTTTTAATGGTACCATTGGATTCCCCCTCCCCCCTCCCCCTCCGTGATATTTATATAAGGTAAGGCACTTCAAATCATTCAACACATTCCATCAACGGTGGAAGTTGTTTCTGCACGGCACCCACTAGAACTATATAATTGCTAGGGGTACTGTGTTTCGTGGAAACCAACGACAATGGTCGGAAGCTAAGTAAACAAGGCAGAAGTGTATAGAAAATTTATTGACAATGTCCTTGAAATATTTATTTATTTTGGTATAATGTTGTTTTATCTAAACCATAGGAAGTGCCTAATTGGCGTTTATTTTAACCAACTATTTTCAAGGCATTTTCCAGATGGTCTTTCCAGTAAACTATAATCCCTTGTTATGTAGGAATGATGAGTCCATCAACTGGTTCATGAAATATAGAAAAACTTTATCTTGGGAATTTGCTGGGGGCTTATTTTGGTCTTATAAGATGTGTACTCATTCTCGGCTGCAGAGTAGTGAAACTGTAAAGCTACTGAAAAACATATGCATAGCCTAAAATAGTTAAGTTTCTACTCAGACGAGATCCAGATCAAGGAGAAATGTATGTTAATTATTTCATTTACAGTTGTCGTCGACATTTATCTGCCAAGCCATTGCCTCAGCTCACATCTTTGCTCCATAGTCCCCACCTTCCCCACCTAAATTTCAGTTCTCATTCAGTTGTGCAGAACGTTTGATGATTTTTATTTCCTAGCAATAGAAATTATTGAAATCACTTAGTCCTTTAACCCAGAGACACTTACTAATGAAATGAGAAAGAAAACCATTAAGCTTTTTAGGTGGTAGGTCCTTGTGACAATTCTTTTTTGTTAAGATTTTACATTAGACATTAAACTAAACTATTCAAGCCATTTTTCCCATCCCTTATTGCCTGGAGTGTATCAAGCTTTGACAACTGGTTTAATGTTGTCACGCCATATTTCCATTTTCCAAGTGAGGGTTTTGATTTATTGAAAGACATTTTATGGTGCCCCAGGGTTCGATTTACCGCATCTACATATGTGCTTAATAGCAATTATTAAGCTTATGTTATTGGTTTTGAACTTGAATGTTCACTAATAGTTTGCCCCACTTCTGTATGCTGTCCCCGTCTTGATGTTCAGTTTGTTAAGCAAGGAGCTGGTGGTGGTTTGTTGTACTGTGAAGGGAAAGTAAGACGGCGAATGAGGCTAATTTCGAGCTTTAGTTAGTGACATCCCGAAAAACCTCGTTTTATGGTACCTTTGTTTTGATTGCTGTATTTTCAAACCAAGAATCTGTCTCAAATGCCTTCTATGTGCATTATGAAGTCTACAGAAAATCCTTACTTTGAGTTACGTAACCATAGAAACAATTAGAGAATAACGGTGAATTTTGAACTTTTCTGAAGATTCATACAGTTCGCTGTTTCAGTGACAGAAACATGGCAGAATTTGCACCCACTTTGACTTAGTTGTGCGTTTGTATGTCGAGTTTTATACAGAGTGCGATTTTAGGAATTTCACGTCCTATTTTTTCCTTAAAAATCGTGATAACAGCCTGCCTAATCAGCAGGTTTTCATTTCAGAGCCATTTCAACAGTATTTTAATCATGAATCAGTGATTATTTTACAACACACGAACAAGGTAAAAGTGAAAAATGGTTGGTTGTTGGCTATTAGTTAGCTTGGAGCCAGGGTCAGGAGATATTGTTCCTGATGATACACTGCAGCAGGATAGCAATTTTCGTTTGTTGCCACTGGTATTCACAATTAGTGTTTTTCGACGTTCTCATCTATGGAAATACTCCATCTTTGTTAAGAACACTTAGAACACTTCGCTAAAACTTAATGGCTGGCTAACCTGCCTTCTGCAGAGTATTAAGTATTAAGTGCTATTGAACTATTTTGAGTACCATTTTTTACGAGTAAACTTTAAATTTCAGTTTACAATAATTAAGGGACCTTAATGTTGTGATTATAGCAGAACAAATATAATCTTTTAACCCTTTTTTTGTTTACTTCCTTTTAATATTGCAGATCAGTAAACTTTTGGACAAATTCAGTAAGGATTGTAAAGGAGATGAAGATCCATGCACAGAACTGGCAGATTACGAACTTTCTTTTAAGCAAGACAAAATATCAGCGTTAATTAGGCAGTACGAACAAGAAAGAAGTGTAGTAGAAATTGGTTGTAAGGAAGTCAAGGAGTCCTCGGAGCATTTCCTTCGACAGGTCCTTCCTCAACACGGGGCAAATAAAGTGACTGCCCTTGAAGGAAACTTAGGTCGTTTGGAAAGTTTGGTGAACGATCTAGTCGAACAAGTGACGAGCCAAGAAATATACGTCGTCAAACAATTACAACGAAAGAAATCTGTGCTTCAAGGGTGCCTTGATTATGCAAAATATGAAGAAAGTGCAAAGGAGGTAAATGTTCAGGTTGGCATATTTTTGCCGTATTTTCTAAACCAAAGGCTTAACAGAGAACTTTGTGTTAACCACATACTATTCTGTTAACCAGAGGTGACAATTAGAATGCGCAAACCCTGCAAAATTTCCTGCAATCAATCTGAGAGGAAAATTTCATAATATTTAAATATATATTGATTTATTGGGTGATTAATTGTTTGATTTGTTGATTGGTGGATGGATGGATTTTTTGGTTGAAAGAATGGATTCTGAAACTTAAGTTGTAAAAATTGTTGCATTGAAGGGAATTTCAACAATTGTTGACGGTCGTACATTCTATCTCATTTGGCAACTTGACATGGAAACAACATTCTTGACCTTATCTTTTTGACGACTTCAACTTCCACATAATTTTCCCACTTTTTTATTCTTTCGTTGTATTCGGAATAATCTCCTTGAGTGTGATTTCATAATTTTGCTGTGGTCATTTCTCATCTGGATGTGCTATTCCTGGCCTGTGGGAGTCTCACTTCTGCAGGCACAGATTTTATTGAGCGTTTTAATAAAAGATTTGTTTTATTAGTCAGATTCGACATGTCTATACAGGAAGGGGTATGCATTCGTGATATGTGTTTTTGGAGGGCATTTGCTAATTTTGTGGTTTTTTTTAATGGTATCTTATTTTTGTTGCAATTTGACTTCTCTATAGTATGTTATCCTAATTTTACCACTGTTTCATTTTGCACTTTATCCAGGACGTTACCCCAATCGATAACATTTGCTTTTCTGCTATTTTGTTCTCTATCTGTTTGTTATGCTATCTAGAAAATATCGGGACTTTTAGTTAGCAGGAGACTTTGTTCTTGTGCCAAATCATAACATTGTACACTTCCAACATTACATTATATAGGCACTGCAATGGATTCAGGATCATGGTTCCAATTTAACATCAGAAGTGGAAGCAGCCTCTGTATCAAAGGAAAATGAGACAGTTAACACAAGTATGGGTGAAACTCAAGGAGGAGATCTTCCGGACCTTGTAAAACAGAATGAATTTAAAGAGGTCTTTGAGGTATGTATTAGGTAAAGTATGGTGAAAATGATGAAAAATGCTAAGCTTTTTCTAAGTTAGCGACCAATAAAATGTTTCTGCCAGTAAGCATGTTTTAAACTGAAACATGCCGTGATTTCCAATAAACATAGGGGGATAGAGGAATGTTATTTTAACCAGACCGTTATGCAGAGGTTGGAACAGGGCTAAAGAGAAATGATAAGGGGTGTGAATGAAAAGATATGAGACATACTTTAAAGTACCTTTAAATAAACTTTTGTTCTGCATGCTATACTATCTTATAAACTCCTGTAACATCTGAAGAAAAGGCAAACAATATATTCTACTTTTGAATACAAATGTTGCACTGTGTTTTACAAAGGTAGCATTTATTTGTATATTTATATGTATTTTTATTTATTTTTAATTATATATTTATAAACCCTCATCCTCGAGTGGCTTTTAGTCTTGATGTATGGTGACTCACCAGTACATAAAAAAAACCCCAAAACCAACAACACATTAGCAGCATTGCATGAAGTATTGCAGACTCGTATATCTCATTTGGCCCGAAAGGTCTGATAATAAATGACTTATTTGCTAATACATAGCATCTTTAATCCTTCTCAACACCTCAAAGTTGGTTGGTACTCCATGTGAATGGTTGTGCTATGCATATAAAATATGGGCAGCACAACCACTAGCTTAACAATGGGAAGGTTTCAGGAGTCATTGCTTTAAACCTAAATCGCCGTTTGAATTTTGAATAAGCTTTCGGTTATTTTACTTGAATGTTCATATAATTGGAATCACAGTTTTATATTGCATACTACTTCATATAGAGAAGCATAAACTTTGTGGTTTTGTTTACCTGAGGGCTTTTTTCATTCAATTTCTAATATAATACTTTAACTAATAAAGAGTTATTGACATTTTGTATGTTAGATCCATTTGGGTTTTATCTGCGCCCCCATTTGGGTTGCTTACTTGAAATTTTCGTAGTTACTTTGCCGTGGTTTTGCAGGTCTTGGTTTAAGAAAATATTAAATCCCAAATTATCGTTTGTTTTAAGAGTTAATTTAGCTGGTAGGAATTTCAAACATTTGTAATTAGCGGTATTATTTTTCTCTTTATTTGTTTTCTGTTGAGAAAACGAATGTTTACACGTCGTCTGGATTTAATGTGAAGTCTCAATAGTTAAGATCATTGAGGCTTCTATGTAGACAGACTACAGTGCTATTATTCGGTGACTGCTATCTTGCAACAGGGTGAGTTTTTCTGAGTCAATGCGTTTTATGATACATTAAATGGAAAAATTTGTTTGCTTTTGTTTGGTTTTTGAAATATCATTTATTTTCTTTAGGAAATTCGTGAAAAGGTAAAGTTACTACTTCAGCAAGCGTCGGTTTTAGTTACAAAAACACATTTCCACTGTAACGGTGTTCAAGACTGGGCCATGGCTATTGATAAGCGATACAAGGACTTTGCATGCCGAATGAAAAATTATCGAAAATCTTTAGAAATCAAGCTGGGTGTGACAATTCCCGAATTTGAGGTAGGCGTTTGTAGCCTAAGATTTTTGTAAAACCAGAGTTGGAAAATCCTTTTATTTGCTTCTTTTCTCTTGGTTTAGCGCTTTTCAATACTTCTTTCAAAGATTTTGTATAGCGCCAGACTTTTTATACCTGGACCAAAATTGAATACAATACACTATTAACTGTAAACCATCTTGTGATAAATACAAGACCCATGCACCATATCTCTGTTAGTGGAAAACTAGGTATTTATTATTAGTATCATGTGCTTCGTCATGCTATATTGTGTTGAATAATCCTTTTTATTTTTTATTTTTGCGGTTGGTCATTGTTTCCTAGGCTGCACCTTTGAATAAGGAAACAGGTTTTCTTGCTGAAAGTGTCACCAGAAGGCATGATTGTTATCGACGTATTGACTCTGTTATTTGCTATTTACATTTTCTCCAGATCATTTACCTATTTTGCTATCACATATGAACATGAAGGTCCTGTACAAAAACTTAGTAAATTCTTGTTTTTACCAGGGAGGATATATATTTTGAAGTAAACGCTGTGTATGGAGAACCCAGATGGCTATCAGTTTCAGTATGAACACACGCTTACTCGTATAATCTGCATTTAAACTTAACTCCTATGCAATTACGGGCAGAATCGTACATGTGGTTAATAATTACCCCACAGAACCATGTCGATACCGTGATGTTTTTGGTGAGATTGATGATTGGGGCATTGTTTACTTTTATGCCCATGTTGTAGCCAATGGTCTTTGTTTTGTGGATTCCTTTCGGTGATTATTTGCATTTTGCTTTCAGTCACGATTGACTTAACTTTTTATTTCCAGTTACCAGATTACTTAAAGAGCTTTGTTATTTAATAACGATTGTTAAAGTCAGCCTGCCATTTCACAAGAGGAAAGTTAAATTGATCATGTTAAAATTATGTGTATATACGGCATATTTTTTGTTGTTGTTGTTGACAGAACTGCTAATAGTTTATCATTAGATACAGATTAAGCTTCTGAAAACTATTGATCTTTGAGTGTGTTACCCCCAAAAGGTACTTACTTGACCAATGGTATCAAATCAGATAAAAAATATAGGAAAAAGTATGAGAAGATGAATGTTTTCGTGGAACAGTGGATCAGCTAATGCCTGTTATGATATTTTACAAGTGAAGAAAAAAAAGTGGAACTGGGCTCGATAGACCAAATGGTTTGGAAAGAAGAGCGAGGAGTTGGCAGTAGGAAGTGATCTCCCTTAAAGTTAACTGGATGTTTTTACCATCTGTATATCCTGTGTTTCAGTTCATTAGACTTTATTTTTCTTCATTCGGGGTTATGTTACGTTTATTATTTTTTTGTTGTACTTTGGCCTCGTTTTGAGACCGACTACCCATGATTAATGCTACTTCCTATCTTATTTAGTACTTTTATTGAGTCTTATAAATAGGCTGCCTACAATTTTTCTTTCTTTTCAACAAACATTTTCCCACGTTCATTGAGAACCCAAATGCCAAAAGTCACGCATTCTTTTATTTTATTGTAATTTTATAGATGTGTGTTGATAATTTACATGTGAGCATGGTCTGTGTCTCCTTGACGTTTAGGATGAAAGCGAATGGCCAAGCCTTTCTACCTTGAAGGCGAAAGCAAATGAGCTTTCAGCCGTCACAAGACGAGATGTTTCAAATGACAGTGGCATTCATGAGATGACTGAAGAAAAAAGAAGATCTGCAAAAAGGATTGAGTAAGTTAAAAACGTTCATTTGAAATTACTGGGGTTTGCTGTCTGTGAAGACCACGTTTCAGATTGGATGGGCAGTTATCCGCGGGTGTTCTCTTTGATTTAGGGGCGGTGTTTGTTGGTTTTACACTCCACCGAAAAAGGATAGCTACCACTTTGTTTATTTATATTATTTATGATAGCATCAAAATTGATCACCGGTTATCGTGCTGGCAACTTTATTTTTGATTTCACCACACACACAAAATATTATATTTAGACCCCATCCGATTGTTTTGAAGCCAAAATTAAAGAGGTTCGGGTTAAACGTGATGCCATTTAAGATTGGTTGGGCTAAGGACTGGTAAAAGAATTAAAAAGTAGAGCCCCAAGGGTCCCTATTTATTTTGTGGTCAATAGTATATAGTATTTTTACTATCATGGAATGCTGCTGCTAAAGTTCAGATAGGAATACGCTGGATAGGTCGGTGGAACCAAAAAGAAAGGGCTAAATATTGCCTTTTCCCAGACCACAGAGAACCATCACATTTCAGATAATAATTTTCAGACAATGTTTTGATGGATTGTAGTATTTTCAAATAGGGTAACCGTTATCCAGTTTACTGACTTGAACGAAAGCAACAAAATGTTTGCAAATAACGACAAAATACAGCTGACTACGAGTTTGATGATCTCAGAGGAGACCTGTGAAAGGTGGCATTATTTTGTGCCTGTGGTTAAAATCTTTTTTTTTCCCTCCAACTAAAGGAAAATGCCAATTTGTGTATTTTACATACAAATTCGTAAAGACAATTTCAACATGGGAACGTCGGAGACTTGTTTTAGTTTTAGGACTTATGTTATATTCCCTGTCAATTCGCAAAGCCCAGCCAGATAAAACAATCAAAGTGTTTTCCCTCAGGGCCGACAGGTCTTGGTCTTTAAGAGCCAGTGTTTTTTTGGTGTTTTTTGGTGTTTTTTTAAATATTGACATTTTTCTCCACTGCCCTATTCTATGTTGTGCTCAGTCTTCAAGATATCGTTCGTGAAATAGAGGAGATGCCAGCACATTAACTGTATACCAAAGCCCCACTACTTTGAAAACATATCCCTAGCTTGCCCTCTTTCTCTCTTCCTCCACCCCCTTTCTCTCTTTCTCTCTTTCTCTCTTTCTCTCGTTCTCTTATCCTCTTCCCCCTTTCTCTCTTTTATCCTCTACCCCCTTTCTCTCTTTCTCTTATCCTCTACCCCCTTTCTCTCTTTCTCTTATCCTCTACCCCCTTTCTTTCTCCTCTCGCCCTCTCTCCTCTCCCCCTCTCTCCTCTCCCCCTCTCTCCACTCTCCACCTCTCTCTTTCTCCTCTCCACCTCTCTCGTTCTCCTCTCCACCTCTCTCGTTCTCTTGTCCACCTCTCTCTCCTCCTCTCTTTTTCTCCCTCCCCCTCTCTCCTCCTCCCTCTCTACCCCTCTCTCTTCCCTCCCTTTTCCTCCCTCTCTTTCCCCGTCATTTCCCTTCTTCTTACTCCCTCTTTGGTGCCTTTTACTTGCTTCCCCCGTCTTTGCACTTTTTATTCTTTCCAACTCCCCTGCTTTTTTCCCCTTTATTTTTACTCTTTGTCATCATATCCTCTGTGGGAGAGTTGTTTGCTTGTTGAGTTTTTATCTCGATTAAATATGTATAACTGCCCCTTGTCACAAATAGAATTCTGTCTTGATAAAGATTTTGATTGATGGTCCTTTGACATTTTTATTTGATAAGCATGCACGTCGCTCCACAATAAAAGATATTCTGTTGTGATGCTTGATTTTAAAAAATAGTAGCAACTGAGCAGTTAACCACGGTGACTTTTTCAACGTCAAGGCTTTGTTGTTGCACGTTCACCTTTGCTTGCTGTTTTAAATATTTGCTGTTGCATGAACGCCACACTCACTACTGTGACAGTGACATCCTGGCTATTCCAATTGAAAGAAAATCGAAACATCACTTGAAGACTTCTCAGCCACACAGTCGATTATTTGTTTATCATTTTATCTTAGTCACTTCAAGGTAAAATTAAGTAGATATTGCCCCATCTGTCCAGATCATTCGTAAGTTATGAAGCTCCGCTGTCAGACTCACTCTGTCGCTGAAATGAACGGCGCTTTATTTTACAGGTACCGACTGGTTGACTTATTCTAGCCGATTTTGTTTGTTTTCGGTTGGTATTGTGGGCATTGTCAAATACTTCTGAAACCAGTTTATTTGGACCCGCTAGATTCTGGCTTTGCTTCGCCTCACAGTGTTAGTCTGCTCCTATCGAATTTTCTGATATGAGTTTTGAATCCAAAAGGGACAGAAACCTGCTACTTTGAACCATAAGGAGTATTTTGAAGTTGTGAAGTTGCTTTTGAGGAGCAGCATAACTGAGGATAACATGTTAAGAAATTTTAGGTTAAGAGACTAATGTGTTTCAGCAAGACTTACATTGAAAAGGATTAAAAACTTTAAGTATGCCAGAAAAGCCAGTGTCGTCTGGCGATCGACCAATATGGTACGTTTGTGTTGGATGGGTATTTTTCCTTTGAATCACCGTGTTTCTCATTATAAATACTTAATGACGTGTCTTTCCTTGGTTGTAGGATAACTTTTTGACTGCTATTATGTTATTTACGAGTTTCGGTTTTGCCATATTTGCCACAATGCTAATATTGGAATTCTTTATGTGCCACTTAGTGTCAATATCTGAAGGAGTATGTTTGCAATCGTTGCAACTTATTCGATAAGAATGAAGCCACTGCCTCGTACAAATTCCTAGTTGTGTTTGATGTTCAGTTTTAATTAACAAATGTGCTTTTAGTAGACGTTACAGAACAGTTTTATTTCTTTTTATTTGGGGCAAGTTAAAGTCAACACTTGTTACAATACCGTTGAACTTCCAATAAAGATACATCGATAATGATAGAGCAGAAGATCATGGTAGTAAATTGGACAAGGTCATTAGAAATTTGTCTAAACCCATTGGTATTTTGAAGTGATTCCTCGGTTGCTTTTGGGATAAATTTGTAAAGATATTACATGCACCCCGGTACAAATTATTATGAAGCTACATGACGTACTGTGACAGTTAGCAAGTAATTTGTGTTTGTTTTGTGAAAAGGTTGTGGTCAAGGATTGCCTTCGAAAGTTGGGCTACATTCTGCAAGGGCAAAACTGGGATTTTTGTATTCTGCTGATTATCGCGCAGCACAATTAACCACATTTTGAATAGACGATACTGCGGATTGTCATTTAGAAGAAGCGAAATCCAATTTTTGTTGATATTGGCTTATCAGGAAAACTTGGCATAGTTTTTACTAATAATACCTTAAGTTTTTGTCAATTAAGTGAAATCCCTGTGATAAATGTTCTGTTGCATGGTTGGGAACGAAGTAAAAAAGGGCGTTCTGGGGAATCGCGTTTCAGGACAAGGTTCTGAAGCACCTTTATTATGTGACTGTATTTGATTAAGGGGCCAACTAATTGGAAAATGGTATGTGGACTAATTTTTACTTATGTCCGGCTCCTCTTTAAAGGTTTATTATGAATGAGTTGCTGCAAACAGAAAGAATCTATTGTAACGATCTCAAGTGCTGCATTGAGGTAATGTAATAACGCTATTTGCCATAGATCTTTATGTTTTTTGGTTAACGATTACAAGAGTCTTATTCGTTTGGAGCTTTGTTTTTTGTATGTTTTAACTGTATTCGATCTGTTGTAAAGAACCACAGAAGATAACTATTCCATATTTGCATATTTCACTGTCTGGGATTGTTGGGAAGGACAGAAACCGACATCAAATCCTGTAACCTGCAAACAAAAGCTTATCACTTATTAGCAGTTTTCATCCAGTGCAACTATGGGTGAAAACAATTCAAATGTCATGCCGGCCTTACCCCAATGTGAGGGCCAACCTGTTATTTGAACCCATTTTTAGAATAACTGGGGGAGAGTATGCATCCCACTAATTTTGTACATAAGATAAAAAAGAAGAGTTGGCACTGCACACCATTGAATAATATATAAATTTAAATGCAAAACTGATTTAAAGATAAAAGATTATTTTTTTTATTATTATTTATTTTATGATGCGTTTTGTCAACAATTTTCAAAACGGCATTACCGTTGAATAGTTATACTTTTATTTTATTTGTTAACGTGAGACAATACAATTATATAATAATAGATGGGTCCAGGTCTTGAACCTTGCAGAAATAATAGCGCTCTGGTTAATACACTTGTTTTGGTGGTCTTGTAAATATGTACTACTCTCCTGTATTCCGCTACCGTTATCATCAATGTTCATTGGATTTTTATCTTACCAGAACTTCCTTTTCCCCATGCTGGATAGCCCAGATGTTCCTTCACATTTAGATCGTCAGCATGATACGATATTCGGCAATATAGAAGAGATATTTGAATTCCATAGCACGTAAGTTTATTGGCTTTTTTATTTAAGTTTCTTCTTCTTGGAGTTTTTCTTCGGTGTTTTCCAGAAAGTTTTGTTACAGCGAGTTTTTATAACATGGCGTTTTGTCATCTGTTTAGTTAATGTTATTGTATCTGATTTGCAGCATTCGTGGTTGTGTTGTTTGTTGTCGGTAGGAAGAGAATTTGATCATTGAGCTGCAAGTTACACAAATCTGTTAGCTGCAGAACGTTGTACTCTTAAAATAAGCAGTCGAAGGCCAATTTATGTTAAAGATTACTTAAAACTACTACCACTTACATTTTTTCCTCCATTAGGATATTCTTGCAAGCATTGGAAAAGTACGAAACTCGCCCCGAAGATGTTGGGAACTGCTTCACCGATTGGGTATGTATGTCAACTGTTCTTTTGTCTTATAATTTGTATTGCTCTGCCCCCCCCCCCCCTTCTAACCATTTGCTTGGTGTTAAAGATACACCATCTAATTAATTGTATATGTAAAATGCCAATAGGTTTTTAAAGGATATCGTGGTGAACTTTTTTGTGGTGTAAGAATAGTTGCAGCTGCTTCTACGTCTACCACAGTTATTGCTGTTATTCTTACTAGTGTGGAGTGAAGTGCTTTCCAACGTGCTAGGAATTGTATATAGGAAAATTCCAACATATGGATTGTGGTTAGGCTGGAACAAATGGTTGTAACCAATGGGTGAAATTCCTGTATTAAAGAGGGTATTCTAGTGCATGATTGACCTGCCCCAGATCGATACTTGTTTGAACATTGTTCCTTTACATTGTTCTTTTAATTTTAATTGTTCTTTTACAAAACAATTAAATTTAAGAAGATATTCATGGTATGGGCATGTGTAGGTGGACATGCAAAATGAAGATATTCTTCTTAAGAGGTTGTTAGGGCTGTACCTACGTTTATGCGCATTGATTCCTCCACATTTTGAGCACAGATTGTTCAGAGAAAGAACTCCTGTTGCTTTTAAAATAAAATCACTGCCGGGAAACGCACAGTTTGGCCCAACTCCATTGCACTGTAATTTGTGGTGGGCGGTTCCCTGGACTTTTAATTGTAAAAAAGAGCAAGTGCTCTTGTACTGTACAGTAAAGGTTATCGCCTCTTTTTAATGTATCAGCAAGGTTTGGTGCATTTGCATTGTAGCTATTCCCCTCTTGTTGGTTTCAGTACTTCTCTCTTCTCATTTTATTATATTTTCTACCTTAGCGACCAAGCATACGTTAATTGAATCTGTTTGTCCTAATTGAGATGCTAAACACCCTTGAAAATAATTCACAAGCAATATATTTCATTTTTCCGTTTTTTCCCCAATTCTAGGCCGATAAATTTCAAATGTACGTAGATTATTGCGCAAATAAACCGGATTCAAATACACTTCTCATTGAGCACGGTGAAAATTTTTTCGAGGTATGTTGCCCCAATTTTCTAACTTGGAATTTGTGAAGTAGCGAGGCAACGCCATGTAATACCATTGGTACTTAAGAGCAAATAAAATAATCCCGAGCCAAAGTTTCGTATAAAACATTGGTTGCTTAACCAATTGTAGTTGATATGTTTTCTCCATTTAATGTTGGAGTGGCGGGTATTGATTTGAAATAAATGCCACAGTGTAGTTCATTTCAGTGTAGTGTCAGAAATAGGCAGAAAATATCCAATAAGTGTAATGTGATCTGAAAAATAATGCCCATTAACATGATGGTATATCATTATATTGGAACAGAAAGGTAGGTAACGTAAGTATTTTTGGCTTTGTTCTTTCGGCGTTGAAGAGACCTGTTTGACTTCCAGTAGTGCATTAAAAGTACTAGTTGAAAGAAATGCCATGCAAACAACTCCTTTCTGACCTCATTTCTGTATTGTAATTATTAAACAGGTATCGGGTTAGGCGTTATACACCCATGTTCATGTTAAGATTTTTTGAAAATTTGAATATCTCCCGCAACTTTATTTAGCGTAAACATTTGTTTGTTAAAATTTAAATAACCTTCCCAGTCAATATAGCATCTGTTACTTGTTGCACTACAAATGATCATAATCGCCGCTATTGCACTTGGGTATATTTTTTTTACTCTACTCCAAGACATTGGACTTCGGTAACTAGTTCTACAATTAATTCAATCTCTATATGCAACTCAGTCTTACGTAAAAGAGGGGCTTGTAGACGAATGAAAATAGGTTTTGGTAACAGATCTACCTTGAACCCCCAAGCCACAGCTCTTCAGAGAAGGCTTTAAGACAGTAACTTTTTTTCTGATTTTTGTTGGCTGCACCTTAGCTGTGTATACGTTAATTTTACGCCATAAAAGATATGCAGTAATTCTTGTAGGAACCTCTTATAGCGTGTTTCGGAATAGAGAAAAACTTAGTCATAGAATTGTTTCGAGTGACTCCCAGTCGTATGCATGCATTGGCTGACCATATAACAGCAGCATTTTTTAAAGCATTTGCCGATTTTTCTACCTTTCCATTAAGAATAGACAAAGTAATATTTCTTTAGACCGTTATAGGAATTTGGAGTGCAAAATGTTTGCTCTTGACCCGCATGTTGCAAGAGCAAACATGGTATTGCACGTTTGTTGATATACCGATGAGTTATGGGAGGGGGTTACCCCCGGTCTGGTGTTACCATTTTTTAAAACATGTTTTTCTTGTTTGTTAAGGACCTTCAATCGAAAAGGAACCTTGGCCTGTCTTTAGCAGCATATCTCATCAAACCTGTCCAAAGAATTACAAAATATCAGCTCCTTTTAAAGGTAAGTTGTTTGTTCATTCGCTAGTCATATGGTGCTCTGTTGATGGCTACTTTTAACGGAAATACCGTAGTTTTTTATCTTTCTTTCTTTTTCAAACGGTTTTTTCACATTAAGGTTTTTGAAACGTACGTTGAAACTAGCGTATGCTGACGGGCATCCGAATTAAAAATGCCTAATAGTAGGGATCGGGCAAGAGATTATGTGATAATTCAGAATTTGTGTACTCGGGCACTAGTTCTGTGTGCCTCTACAATAGATCTCATTTCTGATCACCCAGGAGAACGTGTTTAAAAACATGTTTAGAGCAGTTTTGAATTTTTAATTCTTTAACACGACTGCTTGGTTACAGTATTAAAATTCATCCACAAGACACGTGTGGTACAACGTTTGATTTGTTTAAATGGTTCTTATTTGAAATAGGAATTTTCTATAGTGGCCTGTATTAGAAATACCTCTAGAGATATTCTATAATTTTGGGGGGTCTGGTTTAGTAGTTTTGGTGGAGCTGTTTGGATGTGATGATTAAAAAACCACTGCCTCTTTAAGTGGTACCGTTTGTTTAAATAATAGCCACAAAAGTTGATAAATGTATTCTGTAAAGATGTGGTAATATTGCTTACTTACTTTCGCCAAGCTACTCACTTGTAAGGAGTCAATTTTCTACCATGCCCCAAGTCAGAATCAGCAGGATGTTGTTCGGGATCTTCACCCATGTTCTATTCAGACAATTGAAAGACAGCTGTGAAATACCTCTACAAGACTGGGACTTGGAAGAATTTGTATAAAGTATTTGGGGAAGTGCTTATCAATGCCAGCGTGCTTAAGGGTGCAAAGTGCCCAAGATAACTGGAGAAAAGGGGAGGGGGCGGAACGATTTCCACGTTAGGTCATGTAAAAAACTACAATCATCGGGGAGCGCGTCATGAATTTTATGTTAGGCAGGTTAATTTAGGGGGAAATCACCCTGGCTAGTTTTCAGTGAAACACGAATATCACAGTTTAACTAGTATTAAAGAAGAAAAATGTTTTGTTAATTTAATGTTTAAAGGACAAGAGACAGGTGTAGTGAGTGAGAATAGCAATGTTTTAACACAATATTTAAATGTTTTTTTGTAGCTTACTGCCTAGTTCTCAGATTTAGTGTTGAGTATTTCCTTTCGTTAAGATTGTGTGCCTCACATGGAAATATTCTGAGGTGCCCCTTCTCAGGATCGGCTTTGTCCAGCGTATTGAAATAAGCACAAATGAAGTAAAGTTTATGTTGTAGATTATTTGCATAGATGCAATTTTAAGAGCCTCCATTACTCTATAACGGTCAAAGTTAGACAATAAACGCGGTGTGTTTTTAACATCACTTTTATTGTAAAGAGAAGCGAGATGAAAACATATTCGTCGATTACTGTTAATTATTAATTATTCATATTTACCAATTAAAGGAAATACCGTGCTCTATCCTTAACTTCGTAGTTAAGTAAATTTAACAATAACTGTACTGTATTACTAAACCATTATATTTCCATGGCTATCTTGCCTCGTTCTCGTGTTAGATTCAAGGTGTAACTATATTCATTGCACTTATGATATTGTACTAATGATACATCAAATTCCTGTACCATGAGGAATTTTTTGTTTTGACTGTGGACTGGAGAAAACGAACTCGAAACTGAAAGGTCTCGCCGTAATGCTTTTGGAAGAGTTATTTTTATTTTGAATGGAATTCATGGATTGTGTAAATCAATATCCATAGACTCTGGGATGGTTTTTTCTGGCTGTGAGCAATTTGCCTGTTATGGGGTGCCACAGAAACAGATAACTTAGGACAAACTTGTTACGTTTGTTAAAATCGAAAAAAAAATTCTGCCACTTTATCTCCAAAATGTACGAAATGGCCCTTTCCTCATTCCTATTTCACATAAAGTCAGTTAAGGGATCTGAGCATCAATATTGCTCACTAGGACTTTGGATATGCTTTCCTCGAGACCTGTATCCTAATAGTTACCCTGTTTAGAACTGGTATCCAATCAGGTGGACATTTATCATTATGGATGAATTTTCACGATATATTCTTCCCCATACTTTACCAATTAATTGTCTTCCACCTTATGTATTGGTAAGCATACAAGTTATAAGAGTGAGTAACATGTATGGAACCAACTTTTTACCCCCCAAAATTATTGAAACCGAGACCAGGGGAAAACAGGTGGATATGGTACCCACCTGTTGCTCTTTGTAACACATATAGTTATTTTAAATAAAGCAATATTCATGAGTATTAACTGCTTGACAGCTTCCCTTATGACTCAGGTGAATTTAATTGCACGGAAGTGACACTTACTAATACATTTGCTTCAATTGAGACACATGTTAGAATCAATATTAACGCTTGAAAAATCGTTCCCAACATTTGCATATAAAGCTCCTAAGCTTTGTTAGTATCCAGACCTTGTTGTACAAGGACTTTTAGTGCGAGACATATTATTTTGTTTCAAACTAAATATATTCATTATTAACAGTACTTTGTTGTAAATTTTTGTTTTGTTGCAGATTTTCCCGCTTTTTTCTCCCCTATTTATTCGTGTGTGGAGCGGTTGTCATGTAAACTTTTTTACAGGTGAATTCAACATTTTATTTCGAGTTTTTCGTTTTCTCTCTTAAGGAACTGTTGTCATGCTGTGATGATCAGCAGGGAACATTGCAGGTAAAAAGATTTTTCGTTGCATTCATGAATTTTTTTTCTTGGTCCACTTTGCAGTTTCATTGAAGGTGGTAAATAACCGTTACCCAGAATAGTTAGCAGATGGAGCAGATGTGGTGCCAGCAGCAGCGGCGGCAGTAGTAGTAGTAGTAGTAGTAGTAGTAGTAGTAGTAGTAGTAGTAGTAATAGTAGTAGTAGTAGTAGTAGTAGTAGTAGTAGTAATAGTAGTAGTAATAGTAGTAGTAGTAATAGTAGTAATAGTAGTAATAGTAGTAGTAGTAGTAATAGTAGTGGTAGTAGTAATAGTAGTAATAGTAGTAATAGTAGTAATAGTAGTAGTAGTAATAGTAATAGTAGTAATAGTATTAATAATAGTAGTAGTAGTAATAGTAGTAGTAATAGTAGTAGTAGTAGTAGTAGTAGTAGTAGTAATAGTAGTAGTAGTAGTAGTAGTAGTAGTAGTAGTAGTAATAGTAGTAGTAATAGTAGTAGTAGTAATAGTAGTAGTAGTAATAGTAGTAGTAATAGTAGTAGTAGTAATAGTAGTAGTAGTGGTAGTAGTACTAGTAGTAATAGTAGTAGTAATAGTAGTAGTAATAGTAGTAGTAGTAGTAATAGTAGTAGTAATAGTAGTAGTAGTAATAATGATAATAGTAATAGTAGTGGTGGTGGTGATACTAAAAGTAGTGGGCAGTTAAAGTGGTACCAGTATTAACAGTTATTATAATAATGCTAGGTGTGAATTTTTTTACGTGCATTCAGTAATGCGCCTTTTAAAATGGAACTTTTCTTAAGTCAAATTTAAATATCTTACAAGCTGGATTCAATGTACAATTGACGTATTCTGCACGTGCTACCTGATCCCTCCCCAAAATACTTTCTTTCCATTCGCTACAGCAGGTGTTAGAGTCTTAAAAGGTGTTCTTGAAGAGCTTTTGGCCTCAGAGAACGTGTGCCTTGGATCTAAAATGCTGTACCTGACTTATATCGCGAGACGGAGCAACGAAAGGAAATAGTACCACATGGACTTAGTGAGTGAAGAGTCAAAATAGCTTATTCATCGAGTGTGAGAAAGTGAACATGTACTGCACATTTTCTCGCCTCGGTAGTCTGGCTGCAGAGAAAAACTGTATTCACAAATGGCTTGCGTGAATTGATCTTTACCAGTTTCTCCACCTCTTTGTCAGAACATCCACAAGAAACTGGTCAAGTATATTTGATCTTATAAGTCCACAGAAACTTTGTTTCGTTTTTCCTGGTGGCATATGTCTTTTTTGTGGCCTTTATGTCTCTTTTTGTCAGATATTGGAACAAAATCTGTTGTCTTTTCTTAGTCTTGGTGCTTTGTTAATCTTTCCACCCGTGATTAGGCCAGGATGTGACTCCTTAAGCATGAGCAGCAGTGACTATACATTTCAATTTGTGCAAATCTAACGCAGAATTATATATGTGATTATCACTTTCATTTCCAATACATTTTTTGCAATTTAGAACTATGTACTCTCACAGTACTTACAAGTAAATTGTGAAACAGTACGGACTTACTGCCAGAGCACTTCTTCCATTCTTTGCCCCACCTTTCCGCTGGGGTGTAACCATTGCCCCAACGATACTCCTGTTCCTGAAGTTTATTTCTTCCCTTAACCCACCTTCGAATATGTTTTAATGTTACTTTGATACTTCACATTTTAAGTCCTTTTAAAATCATATGGCCATCACAGTAGTTCTGATAATATGCAGTAACTTTTATACCTATATTTTAAAAAATGTAACTATAATGTTGTATAAAAGCGTGATATATGGATAAATGTATGTGTTTATATGTTTCGAAACATACATCTTATAATAATTCCTTATATGTCATGTGATAAAAATAGTTTAGTTCAGGTGGATGGAGGTATTTCACGCCAAATATAAAGTATTATTACTGTTCGTTTTCACATGTGTGCAATCCATTCATTGACAGAAAATCACAGGTTTACATGTTTATATAACATCACACTTAACTCATTTCCCCCTGCGTGAACAAACGTAATTAGAAGCCATATCGAGGGTAGATTAGAAAATCCCATTATTAATATTAAAGTCGCTGCGAGATATTTACAGTTATAGTGTAGTTGGACTTTACAACTCTGACTAGTTACCCACTTTCAAGGGATCAACTGTTAAGCTTTCAAAGTGCCAGTTTAAGAGTTGCCTCAGTAATTGTTTATTCTTTGCTGAGCTTATCTCGACTTAACTCTTGTGTTTTTTCTTTAGGCCGGGTTGAATGTGATGCTGAGTGTACCAAGACAGGCAAATGATACGATGTATCTCTGCATGATTGAAGGATTCAATGTAAGTATTATCAAAGCAAAGCTTTTGTTTTGAATTTGAAATTAACAACAACAACTTAACATTGTGTCAAAGTGCTCGAGACCTGGAGATAGAATTTGTGATTGGTGAAAAGCACAATAGTTGGTAAAATTCAGACAATCGCAGGTGGGAATTATAACTTTCCCTTAAAGATATGTTTTGATTAGCACCGGCCAGTAACTGGAGATAATTCTGTTATGCTTTTGGAAATAATTTTTTAACCAGTTGCAAAATGACAGAATTTTTTGTTTTTAATCAGTTCCCGACTTAAGGGTAAATGTATAGATAACTTGTGCAATAAGAAAAATATGCACTACTCAAAATTAGTAGGGGTTTTCTCCCCTTATAGTTGTATGTTGGAAGTGTTTGTGCTAAAGTAGACTTTGCCGCTTTTTTTCTCAATGTCAACCCACGTCTTTTAAAATAAGTACTGTTAATTACATGTTTTCCCACCTGTGGAAAATAATTTCGGACACATACAGTTGTAAATTATCTTTGAGGCCTTTGTAAACTATATGTTTGTGTAGGAATATTTTGAAATGCTTGTTTACTGCTTCCTCTATCTTTCTTACTGCTACTTAAACTTTACTGGAGGTTGTGATAATATTAGCATAAAAATTACAGAAAGATCGAAGAAAAAGATGGCCTCTTTATTAATAAGATCTTCCCTCTTTTCCCGCTTTCAGCATTTTTCATCTTGTAGATACAACGTTATTTCATCGATTTATGTAATTTTTTATGAATTAGCATTGAGAAAGATATATCTTTGTCCAAGATTCGACATCTGAACCCTAAAAAAGATGTATTAGTAACAAAGGTCGATTCTTATTATTTGAAGCTGCGGTTTTTTGTCAATGCAACTAAAATGTTAACTTCTTTCTTGCCCACTAGGAGGGATCTTTGGAAACTCTTGGGAGAATCCTCCTTCAGGATTCTTTCATTGTCTGGGATCCAAAACATATAAGAAGAAAGGGCAAAGATCGTCACGTTTTCCTTTTTGAGCAAGCACTCCTTTTTAGTAAGGAACAGAAAGATGGTGGTGGGAAAGTTAGATTTATTTATAAGAATAAATTGAAGGTAAGTATTTTTATTGCTTATAGTTAAGCTGGGCCACTTTTTTCCTAGCGTTCACCTTTTCTCAACTGAGCATCGTGCATTGAAAACTCACAGAAACACGTAAAGTATGATAAGTGTAAGGCAATTCATTTTGTTTGCAGCATTTTTTAACAGTTGAAAGAACCGTACAAAGGTACATATAAGTAGTTTGAAAAGACTATTGAAAACAGTTTTGAAAGATAAAGAGACTTTTGAAGACACCAAAAAACTACTGTGGTGGTGGGTTGGGGTGAGGGAGTACATCACTCAACGTATCACGAGCTAACTTATTTCAAAAGGTTTATCTTGGTAAAAATTGTGGATATGCAAGCCACGTTTGCTATTCTAACCTGCTAGTCTGTACTTCTCTTTAATCCTTAACCTTGGGGCCAGAGATCAGGATAGATATTTGTATACAAGTTATGCGGAATCATAGCGGGGTAGAGAGTAGTGTTATTAGTTATTATAATGATTTGTACAACACATGTAGCAACAAGGGTCGCTTCTTCACTTTGAGGATGTTTAAGCTCGCAATCGAAACTGCATTGGCGTGTGGGGTTTTTTGTGACAGAAACGTACCTACTACCTTGAAATTTTCTGTCGTAATCTGAAGCCAAAAGGCAAAGAATATTTAAATGATCTGTTATGGAACAATGAACAACTTGCTTTGTGCACTGGAGCGTATTCATTGGATAATACCCCTCTCGTTGTGTACCTGTTTAAAAGTTCTTTTACTGATTCTTAACTGATACAGCCCCCCCCCCAACCCTTCTTACCACCACCACCACCTTAAGACAACTGTTGATAATGACGTAAGTTAAATGGTTGTGTGAGTGTACATTCCTGTTATTAGTCTAAAATTCGGTTTTGTTATTTTCTCTTCCCACTGATTACTTATCTTTGAACTTTTTATCAACCTCCGTGGTCATCTGCAGAGGTGAAAGGAAATTAGAAGATGTATTGACATTTACTGTGTTTTTAGATGGTTATAAGAGATTTGTTCGCAAAAGTATGCCATTCACAAGAGTACCAGGACTATTTGGGGAAAGCAATAATTTTTTTTGTTTTAATCAACAGACCAGTGAACTTGGCATTACTGAGCACATAGCTGAGGATCCATGTAAATTTGCTGTTTGGACAGGTGAACCACCTTTCACAGAAGACAAAAGAATTATCAAAGTAATATACGGTTTCTTAAGTTAATTTTTGTTTTCCTTTGGGTTACTATTTAAAGTGTTCTTTGTTTTTATTTGGTTGCTTTGTTGTTGATTTTATGTTCTTGTGTTATCGGCTCAGCATGAAATGCAAGAGAGAGCAATGCGGTATTCCCCTGAAATATGTAATGCTCAAGGTAAGATATTTTCAAGAATTGCCCTCCCACCTCCAGAGAGGTCAAAATTGGGTTTTTTCCATTTTCATCAATTTAACTTTTGTGACCGTAAACAAATCGAAGATTCAGTGTCAGAACCAAGCATCTTGTTTTTGGCTAATTTTACAGGAGAACGTTTTAAGCGTTTTGCCTGGAGTGACTTAAACACAGGAATTTAGTACTTGATTTCGGTTCCAATCAATAAATCAATAAATATTGGTTACTGGACTAAATGCAGTTGAAAGACAATGACAATATCTATCATCCGACACCAAAAAGTAAAAAACGCCAAAAATGCTAGATACTGGATTCTGGCACTGAACCCTCGAAATACTCTCTCACACATTTACGTGTGGCGAACTTGCCATACTCAACACATTGTTTCACCCCCGTCATACCGAGTGTATTCATCATTAAGACTAATAGGAGAAATATTTGACGATCATGTTATTAATTGGAAAACAGTTTATGCACGTTTCTTGAACCTGTGCAAAACAGATATGCAAAATTATATTCTGATCAAAACTGTATGGTCAGCACACTCAGGAAAGCACTCCCAAACCAAGGCAGAGTACGAACACCCAAGTTTAAGAAGCTCTAGTTTGATTTGGTTAACAAGATTGCACGTCTTTGTAAAACTGAACGCCTTGCCTTTTTGTTTGGTTAAAGACCTAAGCGTGTGTTGACGGGTTTTGAATTAAAGTAACGATTTCTCATTGTCAACTATGTCTGAAACAACAAATTTCAAAAGATATAATGATGAAATGACTGTACACAATTCAACAGATACCTGGTACCAGTGAACTTGTGCATTGTAATCAATCAAGTTTTACTTCAGCCCCATGTTAAGATAATATTTTTTGCGCAAATATGATAATAAATAAAAATTCCGCTGCTTAAATATTTAATGAATTTGTCCGTTACATTGGTATAAGGGCATTAACATTTTGGCCCAAGATTTCTGTCGAGTTTATTGCAATCACTAATTGTGTTAAGCTATATTCAAAAGAATTTAACATAGCACTGGACAAGCCTTCCTAAAACCACAGCTATATCGTGCTGAGAAGGTGGGCTAGGTTGCCTGAAATATGTCTATATGTCTGTGTCTATGACAATTTAACTGGTTTTCCCATTTAATTTAACTCCTCCCTGAGTACATGTTTGTTACCGACTATTTGTGTTATTGCTGTTGTATTTTATTTCTCTTGTCATGTTTGTTTGTTTTCAAGAGAATTATGATAACCTTTTATTGAATTCCCGAACAGATACCTTATAACAAGGATTATACTGTTTTGTAGCTACAAAATACTTAAAATAAATGGTCAACATTATCGTGTTTTTTTCGAATTTTTAGGCAGAGTCTGTGGAAGTGAAGCAAATGTGGGTGAAAGAATTAAGAGAATTAACACAGCAATTTCAGTTTGGTATCCTCAGAGCAAGAAGTAAGCACTAAGATTAAAAACGTATTTTTATTTATTGTGTAATTGGTTTTTGATTTGATTTTTAACTTGTTTTTAGCAGCTTCAATAAATTACCCAGAGACTCTAGGTTAAGGTGGGGAAACGACAGTAATTGTTGCTAGTAATTGTTGCTAATTGATCATAAAGTAACGGTGGGAGAGAATCCTATTGAGATCCACAACCATGGCAGAGATCCTGTTAGCAGTCGCAACCGTAGAAATACTACGCCCAACCTGATTCTCCATTTGAAATGGTAGACTTTTATACGTGGCCTAGAGACAGCAGTGAAAAGAAGGAAAACGTGGAAAGGGAACGAGGCTGGTCTGTAGAATATCAGATACAAGTTGTTAACGTACTTACAGAATCATGCAAGCTTTTCCTCTTATGTGACATTTGGTCGTGTTAAACTGTCATGAACTCCTTAAAAATTCCACCCGATATAATATAATTGAATATTATCAGATTCGGACAACTTGTCAAAATGCATTTCTAAGGAATCCTTGCATGTTTAAAGATGATGTAGGTTTTTGTTGGCTCATGATACCAGGATATTTTGTACATTTTTGTTAATCTATACAAACCTTTTTCACAGGGAAAGGGTGGTTTGTGTTGGTGGGTTTTTTTATACTGGGGTCATGTGATTTTTTCAGAATAGATTTGTAGCGTCTTTACACATACCGTTTAAATGTAAAGTTTAAGTCATACCTAGTCCTGCTGTTGTGTCGTAAGCTTTTAAGCACATTTGATATTCACAGTTAAGAAACCCATGGTCTTTGTCACCGAAATAAAGTGTAGTTTCACTTACCTGCTTTATTTGTTGAAGTACACTCAACATCTGACTACCACATGCTGGGTTCTAATTTTGCCCTCTGGTATCCTTAGCCATACTTTGCCTTTAAAAATCGTATCAATGAGGAATTTTATTATAGTGGTTAAATCCCCTTATCAATAGCTACTTATATTCGTTGAAAAGACTTCAAAATAGCTAATGTTTTAATGCTTAATAATAGAATCCTCCCGTTCATCAGATTTTACATCGGTAATTTTTTTATAATTAGCATTTCAAAGAAAAAAAACAATTGACAGAAAATTTGTATTGTAAAAAGAGCGACTATTTTCAAACCAATCAAGGGTTAAAGTTTGTTATCATAAGAGGTTTTTGAAAATGGCTCCCTCGCAGTTATTGTGCATGACGTCTTATTAGTTAAAGGGGCATTTTAGAGTAAGTATTGACGCCAAGAAAATTACATCGCCAACCGTGTGTTTTGTTGTTAAAGCGAACAAAATAAGGTGTTGAATAATTAGTTCTGATTTAGAATAAAGTTATTATTGGTGGTAGGTTGCTTGCTCTCATTGTTGCTTTAGCATAAGATGTAACGTACTGTTGTCGTATTAGAGCTGTTGGGGTTTTTTTTATTTTTTTAGAAAACGAATCACATAATATTAGGAAAATACAGTCGTACTAGAGTTATTGTTTTGGGGTGTGTTTTTTTGCAATTATGTGTAGCAACGACTGTGAAAGACTCTTAATAAATGACCATAAATGAGTCGCATTATAAACACGTGTACCTTGTCTTAAAGAGTGAGTGTTCTTTTTTGTGATAGTGCTAATAAAATATCTTGATTTGACATTGACAGCGAATAACGTACTTAAAAACTAATGGTTCCAACCTAGAAATTACAACCGGCAAGCTTCTTGTCTTAATAAACGCCAAAAACCTTCAGAGTGGTTTTACTGGTGTCATTAATTTGAAAGTGCGATCACATTGGAGGCATAGAATATGTATGCAAAAGACAAACATGAAGTTCTTACTGTCAAATGTGAGTCTTAATAAAGTTATGGATTATTTTGATCGCTCTTGGAGCCAAGAAAACACAGAAAAAAACCAAAGTATGAATCAGCACATAAAAAGAGTTTTATTTTAGCTACGATTTAATTGCTTTATTTTATTTGTAAACTGTTTCTGTGGCAGCGGAATGATTAAAAGATATGCCATACTATTCGACATTTATTTTGTTTATCATTGCAAATTTCACATTGGTGCTTTTGTTGTTTTTTGGGCTATCACTAAGTTTTTTATCACCAGTGGGGTTAGAACAACAGAAAAACGGGCCAAAATTTAACTCAGCACCTGAATCACATGCAATTCAGCTGCAATTTAATTTATTTCATTTGTAAACTGTTTCTGTTGCAGCGGAACGATAAAGCGCTATTTTCTTTTGATACCTCTGGGTTTTTTATGAAATTGCTTTCTTGTGCTACAAGAAACTATAAATAAACTCCATAAATAAATAAATAAACAAACATAAATAAACTGAAAATAATTACATTGGATACCACCCAGAACTTGGTTATACTCGCGAGATTTCGAACGAGATGAAGAAACAATAGAGTAACGCTGCAAGCTGAGTCAAATGTTGCAGCTGCATTAAACTACAGAACACATAGCTAGGCGATCCTGAAACTTGCAACTTTGTGGTTTGATGTGTAGTTTCTTCATCTTGCACGAAACCTCAAGGAAACAACGCTTCCAAATGCTATCAAGTTTTATTTTTATTCCCTCTACGACATATAGGTTTCTTGCAGCACAAACGCGCATTTTGATAAAGAAAATAGAATGGTACCAAAAGCAGATAGCCTGGATATTTTGATTTATTTTTCAACAGAAATCCCATGGTGGCTTTTTGTTGTTTGCAACCACTGTTCGTAACAAATATTGGGAAAGATTTTTTATGCTGTGCGCAAAACTATTACGTACACTTATAATGAAAACTACTAAACTTCGACTAGAAAAAAAATAACTTAAAAAAATAAAAGTGCTTGCGAATCCTGAAACCTAGCCAATATTTCTAAAACCTTTATTTCTGGCTGACTGTTAATTTGAATTTTCGCCTGAAGTACCTACTTGAAGGCTTTCTCTTCTATACAACTGGTCAAGTTATTCGGATTTGTCCTCGTTCATTTGTAGATGATGTGGAATCAAAAATCTCAGAAAGCTCCAGATATGAACTGAGCAGAAAACACTTTAATGTTCTTCAAATTCTTCCCCTGGAAATTCGGGATAAACTGGGCAAGCCCACGTGTCGTCTGTCTTCACAAAGTTTTTGGCATTAATTGTCTTTCTTTCCTGCTATTTTTAGTCATTGATGGCACTCAAAATGTTTTTGATAGTCTGCTCTACCCGTACAACCACAAACAATCAGCAATAATTCACCATGTAAGGATATATGGCACGTTTTGAAACATAACTGCAGACTGGCCTGTACAAAACAGTTCAACGTTTCAGCTCAGGTAACCTCCAGTGTCTCCCAATATAGCTTAGTCCGGTTTAATGACGTCACATGAAACCACTCTGTTGTAATGAGCCATACACAAAATAAATCTGTATATTCCACAGGTTAATATGGTTATGTATCAACAGCTTTGTGAACAACAAGTTGTTTTTTGTTTACATAGAACAACGCTAACATTCCAGATTTGTGAATAAATAGTGTTTCAGTAAATTATGTTGCCGATGTCTGCAAGCCTACAAAGTCATTGCTTCTACTTTTCTCAAGCGTTTTATTTTGTCTTTGATGCAAAGGGGTGCTATTGAGCTTCAGGACTGTACAAGTTCAAAAACAGTTTGTAACAAATATGACTTTACTATCACTAACAATCTGGATGTTGATGATAGAAGTATTAATTTAACTTTACCTTTTCAAAACTTTTGTTTTAGCTTCATTTTACCCAACTTCGCCGCGAAAGAAGAAGACTAGTATAAGCGTTCAGGAGCCAAGGTACGTACTTCATGGCTGACACTACCGTCACAGATACTCTATTTATCTTCGCAATAACACCATATACCACCCATAAGGTTTCACAGCATTGTTATTCATTGTGTTTTTATGTAGTATCAGCACATACAATTTATTGGTAGTTTTACGTAAGATCCTGTTTAACTTTGGAGGGTCTCATGTGGACTGCACCTCGGAAAACTTTTTCTCTCCTGCATAACAGGCCCAAAAAGACACTATAAATTTTTTCCTTGTACCGCCTCGCATTGTTTATTTGCTTTAAAACTGTGTTTAGTGTTATTTGTCTGGCATAAGAAATTAGCAACCTAAAAACGCAAATACTAACATTGCGGGGTACATGCTTCATATTCTTAATCAACTTGTAGGACACTTGACATGACTAGCTCTGGATGGGAGAGTCACTGCAGCACATAGTATGGAAGTTTGCTGCTGTAACTACTTGAAGATAACTGACATAATATATATGTTACCCTCGTTCCCTCCCTTTGTTGTTTGAAAGGATAGCTGTACATTCTTGACATGCTTTTCACCACTGTGAGCCAACATAAATATAGACATAAACTCACTTTTTTAAATTTTACCAACGCCTTTTAAATTAATTCGCTTCGAAAGACCTGATCCAGCACTATACCCGTGGCTTATGTAAACAGACATTTTGAAGAAAATAATGGCGAATGATTGGAGTAAGAATGCATTTGTCAGAAGTGAAATTTAGACCTCGCAGTGATTTATGATACAGACCTACTTGCTTCAGTCAGGCTAGGAATATTTTAGGTTTACTTAGCTCCCAATTAATATGCAAATCCGCATGTTAGTTACTTCTAAAAAAGTTCCAGTTTGTAATTTAGTATCCGAAATCTTGATCAGCTTTATTTTGTGCTGTGTTGGATTGATGTTCTGATGCTTTTAAGCCACCTTATTTATTTCGGATTAAAAGTAAGTAACCGTGTCAAAACCACTGGTCATATTTGTTAATTAGTTGTACGAGATAAAACTTTTATTGTTAAAAAACAGCGAGGTTAAATGTGGACAGTTTACTATTAACTGTTGGTTTTGAAAGTTGGAAAAACGAGAAGGCTTTCATAGTTTATCGATAGCGTCGACTCTCATTTGAGTAATTTTTTATCGTGGTTCGTGTATCGAAGTCGACATGCTATTTGCAGCTTAGTATTTATAGTACATCGCAACAGATGGTTCTTGGCGGACTTTAGGGATTGACTAACCTTCAAATGATAGACGTAAATGTCATTGAAAATTGTAAAAGATGCCTGAATTCTTAGTTACGCTCTGCTCTCTTCAGTGAAATATTTTGAAAGTAGGTTCTTCGCATTATGAGTTGCGGATTTACAGGTCATTGTTAATACAAAAATGGCGTTCGTACTGTCGCGTCACAAACCATATGCACGGTAAGGTTTGTTTTGTGTTTCTGTTGTGAGATTTTGAATCGTGCGCCATTAGCCACTAAGATCCGGCTTTGCTATGTAGTTTTTTTTCTTGTATGTGACACACGCTAAAGTCCGATTTTGACAGTGCCAACTGTCTTTGTAATTGTTTTTTCGATATAGATACGAATGGCGGGAAATTGAAATATGTATGCTTCTTCTAAGCAACATGTTAATTTGCTTTGGAGAGTTTTATTTTGTTACTGGTTTCAAATACGAGTCTTGCTGCGATGTAGACTGTTACTCTTTCGTGTTATTAATGTTCAAGTTACTTAAAGGGACCTTAATTGTGCAGCGCAGTAGGTTTTGCTTTTTTTCTCCCTTTTTTTTTATGCTTCGCCTATTCTCCATTTTTTAACTTATTTTATTTGCAGCAGCACTCTGCAGTACAACGAGAGATCTTCTGGGGAGATGGACACCTCGACACTAAGTAGAGTAAGTTTTAAGTACCTCTGCTTATTCTATATTAGAGAGGCAGATCCATTTTTAACATGTAGAAAAATATGCCACTTAATCATCTTTCGTTGGGGAATACGGGCTATTATTCTATTTTGTAGTTGATTTTTGCCTGTTGCAGGTGAGGGACGGCTCGGAGAATGGATGCCCCCATCTTTTTAAAACGAAGCTGATTGTTAGAAATTCCATGTACGAAAGGCCGTTGTATCACATAAAAAATCAGATGTAATCTGCATTTCCCAACAGATCATATTATTTAGATTACCTTGGTAGAAAATGTTTGGTATTATTGTACAATTTTGTACGTCGAAACTAGCTATCGACTCCGTCGGTGGTGCCTTCAGTGTGGCCTTCCGATACTACCTATCTAAAATCACTACATGATTGCTTTTTAGGTGTAAGAATTTGTATGACCCTGCACACTACTTGGGTGGTATGTTTTTGAAAAAAAAAATCCATTGTCCAATGTTACAGTTTGGGTATCCTGTGGATTCATAACCGATGTCCCTAAAAGTTTACATGTGTGCGTAATTAGGTTTCAAAAATTTGAGTGCGTTCATTGGTATTCCCCGTCCTTCCCTGGTTCTGGAGATGCTATCACCTGATTTCTTGCAAATGGTCTTTTTGTGACACCCCAACTTGATTGCATCAATCGATTACCCGATGAAATTTCCAATGACTTAATTAAAAGATAACTGTTTTACACTTTCCCATGTTGTTGTGAGAAAAAGTCATCTTCGTATGGTGTTTTGCCCCTGAACAGGTCCTGCTTCATTGTTCAATCCACATCTGTGCACATAAACTTCCTTTTTCCCATCCAGGTAACATGTACAATTTTCCCCGTTTCTAAGACGTAACCCTGACACTAGCGCCCTTAAAGCAGTCGTCATGTGGTCAAATTTTGAAAAATATATAGATTTAAACTAGTATGCAAAGATATTTATTATTCCATAATATGTATTGCATTAAGGAATTTTTTTCGTATCTAAATTACGACTACCAAGTATGCAAAACTCAAATGATTCATGAATGAAAATGTCGCTGTCAGGTGTGATTCTTCACGGAGCCAATTTAAGGACGAAAATGTAGCCAAAAGGATGATCAATCAAATGGAAGTTTTTTAACTTATTCTAGAATTAAGGACTACACTCGATTTTGGAAAAAGTTGAATCCTAATACTAAGTGCGATAAAACACCTCGTGATTAAGTAGCTGGGTTCTTCAAGTACTCTTTCCTTGGTAGATATTTGAAGTTTGGATATCCTCCCATCCTCCCCCCCCCTCCCCCCTATGAAATGTTTTACAATATTCATTACAATCATTTTTTTACTCTTCCAGTTTCCCGTTTACTTGGACGGTCACCGAGAAGAGAAACTATTCACAGCATAACAAAAATACATAATTATGAATGCAGGTTATGCTTTTGCTAACATTCCTCTTCTCGCCAGAGTACTGTTAATTCCTTTCATAAGCCGTTATCTGCTTTTTTATTTTGTGCCTTTATTCCACTAGAATCCGTTAAATCTGTTTTTACCTGTTATTCACCGTTTCCTTACGATGGTAATAATTTCCTGGCCATTGGACACTCTTTGTTGATAGCCTTTCAGTTGCTTTTCAAGCCTTCTGATAAAGCTTCAGAGTAATTTTACTAAAACTTATTGTTTTTGAAAAACCTTTTAAAATAGAGTTCATTCAACAGAAATTCTTCGTCCACCAAATATATTGATATGAAATCCTATCTTCGGCGACTTTAATTATTACCAATACCGCACTCTTTGTGTATTGCGTGACCTTGTGGGCTATCGGAATTCACCTTTAGCCATCGAGTGCGGCAGACAGTCTTCGTTTGTTCGCCTAGCCAGCATAAGATAAAGAATCAATCTACAGGATACTGTGGATGATGTGAGAGCTTTTGTTGGTTGGCTGAAATTTTTTTCCCGAAATTATGTAACCTTGGAAAAACTATTCATTGAGTTCTTATTTAATTCCAGACATGGGTTGCTCTAAAGACAGATCGAACTTGCGTGCAACAGGTCACCCAAAAAACCATGATAATCATTATTAGGTGTTTTGTTTTGGCAATAGCTTAGAATAAGAGGAGTTTTGTAAGGCATCAGCCTTTGTTTTGTATTTTGAGCCTAAGCGCAAGGACTTGTCTGATCTGTTTGTTGGATACTCTCTCGCCCCAGGGCACCAAAGTCAGTAATTGATTCGGATTAAAAAATTTGCATCAAACGTATTGAAAATATTTTTGTGCATATAACAATTTCTCGCCTTGGGTATCGCAACAACGCTCAGATCGTTTTTATGACTTCTATGTTGATGTCTTTCTTCCCCTTCTGTCGTGACCCCTTGGGAGTAAGAGCAAGGGGGCCAACATATCTTATTTGGTTGTCATTCCGGTCATACTGAGCAGCAACAAAGAGATTTGAACAGATTAGCCATAGTTGTATTGGTCATTCATGCATTGTCTGTTCTTGTTCTTCCTTATATATTAAAAAGGCCTTTTAGTAATAGACAAGGACAAAATTTTTATTTGAATTCAGGAGCAGCATGTTATATATTATGTTAAAAGAAACGATGCATAACAGACTTGTTATGCAAGAATTCTTTGAGAGCATAACTATTTTTAACACCAGTGCAGTGGATTGTGGTTGCGATCAATTTGGTTTAAACTTGCTGCTTAAAACCAGATAAGAAGTGATATTCCAACTGAACTTTCTTTGAAATTGCTGTCAGTGCGCAGTTTTGTATACCTAAGAAATGAACTTGGAGTCGTAGCAAGCTCCATTAATTTAAATTACTAGCTGGTAAAGTTAAAAGAATTTTTACAAAAGACTTCTTGGTTATACCATTGACAGAAGTTGGTGAATTCATGATGATCAGTTGAATTGGACTGGATGCCACCCCTTTCATTATTAAAGGAACATGACAACCTGACTGCTACTTTGAGCTTTGCTTTTTGAGACCTTTGATCTTTTATTTTCATGTATTCACACAACTTTGTTTACGACAGCGATTCATTGTCAATTTTATCCGATTTGTACAAACCTAATAACTCGATGTCGACTAGGGAGAGAAAAACAGCTTTAAAAAAGCAATGTTCTGCTTTCAGTTGTATTGGTCTGAGCCCAAGAGGTCAGAGAAGGTGGGAGGTAAGCGCCTTTTGGCTTTGTGTGACATCTAGAGCATAGTTAACTGGAACCTCTTACTGATCTAGTTCGGATGTCTTTTTGATGCATTTTTTAGAAGTATATAGCCCCTTGTTGAAGTCCGTCTTGAAGTGATTATTCAAACAAGATGCGGCAGTTTTGTTCATTTCGTTTGCATACCCAAATAACATCAAACAAGATGTGGCAGTTTTGTTCATTTCGTTTGCATACCCAAATAACATCAGACAAGATTTGTGTTGTGAATTTGAATTTCGCTTCTCACAATATTTAGTCTGTTAAGTAAGATAAGGTTACTATGAAGTTCGAGGGCTGCTTCGTCAATAGTTGCGATAGTAATTTTACGAAAGTTCAATTGTATAAACAAATAAAGGAATCCATTTAGTTTTTGTGAAGAAATACATTATGAACCTCTTTTTGGTGGAAAAGAAAGCTTGAAATATTCCTTGTAAGATTTTAGTCACAACTAAATGTCTAAGAAACGCCCTGTCTTGCTTGGCACACGAAAGTGAACATAAGGACAAGTAATCCAAAGAATATATTGTTTTCCCCAGAAGCTTAGGTTTAAAGCAGAAGTGAGAAAACATTTGTTTTGCTGTCAGTGGTTTAAAACCAATAGTACTCGCAGATAAAGATTAGTCCTTTGAAGCTAATTAATTATTGTTTAACAAAGGATGGGCTTTGTGGTTCATTTGAGACAAGGGAAAAGTAATTAGATGGAAAGTTAGTAAATTGTTAACTTTGAAATGTACAGAACTACCCGAAATTTTACTTTGCACAGAGCAGATTTTCACTGCCACCAAGGCTTCTCTGGTGACCCTAAATGGATAACGTTGGTTTTAAAAATATGCTAGAAGATCTGTATTGACATTTTTTTTCTGGTATTGAACAAATTTTGTAATTTGTTTAATTTGAAATCTACAAAACTGCCAGAATTTTACTTTACACGAAACAGATTATACACCTCCACTTAGGCTTCTAGTGAGCCAAATTAAGAAAGCTGTGCTTTTTTTAAAATACGTTGAAAGATCTGCGTTGAAAAAGAATTTTTTCCCTTATTAAATTATGCAGTTGTTGATCCGAATTATATTATACTATGTTATATAGTACAAAATCCATTTGGTCCTGTTCGGAGCTCTGGTCTCAACCTAAAGCTCCCGGGCTGCCCAAAATGCGCTAATCTTCAAGAAGGTATTTTTGCTTTTGTTATTATTATTATTATTATTATTATTATTATTATTATTATTATTATTATTACTATTGTTATTATTATTACTATTACTATTATTATTATTACTATTATTATTATACAGTATATTATTCTTATATTACTATTATTACTACATATATGTGTATATATAGTAAAGGTATCTCAGTTTCAATCGAAGAACTGGTGTAGGTAATTCTTAAAACGAGCCTACACCCAGCAGCTCTTTGTGGCAACGCCATGTTTCTTTACAGTTCAAGCTTTGTTTACAATCAGGTCTTTAAATTATTGAATATCATTCAAAATTCCCTTGTTAAAAAAGCTCAAATTTTCTTTCGGTTCACTGTTATTGGGTATTTCGCTTTTTTTCCCCTGGCCGAATGTGGCATTTTCATTCCATTTTGTCAAAGTAATTGGCATCTTGTCTTGTGTGTTTTTCATGTCTTTCAGTATTTAAGATCAGCATTCTCCGTGGCCCTTCGTGACATTATTTATATCGCTTTACTTTACAAACGATTCAACGTATTTAAAAAGTGAAGATGGTAATGTCAGTGTTCCACCTTGATATATCCTTTTCTCAGCTCTTCCTCTAGTAAAATTTTTTTCCTTATGCTATTTCTTTTTCCCTGGTCGTATACGTACGACCAAGAATTCTCCAGCCTACGTTTATTAAGAATCCTGAAGTGGCGAACGATGTTATGTTTTTCAATCGAACATTCCTATTAAAAGACCACCACCAACACACACACACACACATACACAGAGAGAGAGAGAGAGAGAGAGAGAGAGAGAGAGAGCGAGAGAGAGAGAGAGAGAGAGAGAGAGAGAGAGAGAGAGAG